>CM021106.1:279934654-280200569 GCA_007115665.2 Sequoiadendron giganteum
TCCCTTTTTACCTTCTCGAATGTGCTGTTAAGGGCAGATTCGCCCCTCTGCAATAAAAAACGCTGAACTAGGAGGGAAAGTTCACCCCTCTATAGAAAATAGTTAAAAACAGCAAGGGCAAGTTCACCCCTCTGCAGAAAATAGTCAGAAACAGCAAAAGGCAGGTTCGCCCCTCTACAGAAAATAGTCAGAAACTGCAAAGGGTAGGTTTGCCCCTCTGCAGAAAACAGTAAAACAACAAAGGGCAGGTTTGCCCCTCTGCAGAAAATAGTCAGAAACAACAAAGAGCAGGTTCACCCCTCTACAGAAAACAGTCAAAAACAACAAAGGGCAGGTTCGCCCCTCTGCAGGAAACCATCAGAAATAGCAAAGGGCAGGTTCGCCCCTCTGTAGAAAATAGCTGAAACAGAGGGCAAGGTCACCCCCTCTACAGAAAACAGTTAGAAACAGCAAAGGGTAGGTTCACCCCTCTATAGAAAATAGTCAAAAACAGCAAAGGGCAGGTTCACCCCTTTGCAGAAAACAATCAGAAATAACAAAGGGCAGGTTCACCCCTCAGTAGAAAATAGTCAAAAATAGCAAAGGGCAGGTTCGCCCCTCTGCTGAAAACCATCAGAAACAGTAAAGGGCAGGTTCGCCCTTCTGTAGAAAATAGCTGAAACAGAGGGCAAGGTCGCCCTTCTATGGATAATAGTTGAAACAGAGGACAAGGTCACCCTTTTGCAGCGTCCGGGAGGGAAAGTTCGCCCCTCTGTGACCTGAACCTGCAAACAAGCTAACAACAAAAAACGTGAAAGAAAGAGACCCCTTTGTGGGTCCCACCAGGCATGCTAGAAATGTGATCCTAATAAAATGCTACTTTCTAGTGTGAGATGTTAGATAAAACTAATAGTTTAATATAAATAAGTAACAAGATAAAAGGGCACCTCAATAAGATTAGCTTAAGAAATAGACAACATAGAAGTAAGATAAGCAAATTGATGTTGTTATACCTTCATATTGTTGCTTCCTTGGTTGGCCCTTGATTTTGAAGTCTTGTGTGCTCCTTGGATGGCAATGAAGTTGAATGAATGCAAGATGAATTGATACAATATGGATTGATGATATATGTGCTAAAATGGATGATAGCTTGAATGACAATTTTGCAAGAGTTTATTTACAAAAGACTTGATTCCCAAAATGAGGGAATTGAGGGGATATTTATAGGCTAATTGGAATTCCCTAGAGAATTCAATGGTTGGGATTGATCCAACAAACATCAAGATGAAGGGCTATGGTGAGTTGAGGACTCACAAGCCCTCACATCTTGACATGTGGAAGGTGATATGTCTTAGGGTGGAGTGATGTGGAAATGAGGTGGAAGAGAAGGACAAGAGGTGGAAGGGAAGTACATGAGGTGGATGAAGTACAAGTACCTCTGAGGTATCTTGGGGGATGAGAAGCATGTATTTCATCTACTTGTGGTGGTGAGGAAATAATATTCTATGTATTAAACAATGGTGTTTCTTTTGTTGTATGATCATCTACTTCCTTTTCTTCTAAGACCTCTTTGAATGTTGGAAGATTTGTATCAAGAGAAATATTTTCCTCTTCATCAGTGACCTTTTCTTTATCATTTTCCTTCTCTTGTGTAGTACTGGATGTAGAAGTAGCTATCATGCCAAACTTATCTACAATATCCTTGATAGTTTATATGGTTTCTTTCTTCAATCTATCCACTTTCTCCTTTTCTCTCCCCATAAGAACAATAACTCTTTATTTTACTCTAAATTCCTTAGTATACACTTCTATCAATGTATATTTTTCATCCTTAGATAAAGAGGATCCAATTTACTCTAAGGCATTTGATTTCATCTTATCTTTAGCTTCAATAGCCTCATGCCTTCTTTCCACCAAGGAATTTCACACAACTGTAGGAACCTTCTTCTTGATGTTACTCATGCTAGCTTCTTAAACAATAATATACTAAATAATAGCTTCAATGATTGTATTCGACTTCCTCATATATTTGTGTAGTAGATTCTAATAAATCATCATATTGTAACATATTGCTAACTTAAACATCTAAATTCATCGAAGTATGAGCTCTTATTGAATGAGTCTTTTTCTCCTTCCTTTTATTTTTCTTTGAAGGGCCCTCCTCTATTTTCTTTTCTTTCTTCTTTTCAAGCTTCTTATGGATATGTATAGTGAAAGCTTCTTTCTGTATTTCTATTTATTCATCTTTGGAAGTGTCCACAATGTCAAATTTTGGCTTTTTAGCTCTAATGATTGCCTCGTGTGAAGCACCTTCACCGCTTGTAGTAGCATTGCTGCTTCTCTTCCTTGTCAATTGTTCTTCATGTTCTATCCCAAGATCAATTTCTCCTTCAACAACATCACTTAAATTCTTTTCCCTAAAATCCTTTTGCTTCTTTCTTCTTGTGGAGGTAGCAACAATTTCTACTAGAGGCACATTCTTCCTCTTGCTTGTCCTTATGCTAGGTCTAGAGGGTGCAATGACTTATTCAATTACTGGAGCACTAGGATCCACCTTCTCTCCTTTACCACTGGTAGTAGCAGTTGTACCAAAGGATTTAGGTAATGCAGAGGTAGGGTTGGAAGTTGTTCTTCTTGATCTTCTTGTTTTGTAGGACTCACTTGCCATACTAGCTTCTCTTTCTCTTTTCCCCTTGATTTATTCTTCTATATAACCTTCTCTTTTAACCCATTGTTCTAATTTTTTCCTTGCATTCCTCTTGATTTCTGATTTCTTTAACTCCAAATGTACTTTTCCAGATTTTTCTTTATATGTCTCATGTCTTGCTTGAGAGGGGTCCTTAGAAATTTTGAGAAACAAATCTACATATCCCTTTACCTCATTCTCAGAAATTTCATAGCCAAGAGGCTCAATCCACACCATTCTTGGTTCAATAGACTCAATTAAACACTCATTAGTTGTGATAGTAAAATTAATTTCCTTAGCATATTTCTCTACTAGTTTGTGGGGAGTTCTCTCCCTTTTATGCATATTATTTTGAAAAGCTACAAACAATGTAGTCAAAGCATCATACCGAGCTTTCAAGTTTCCTAAGCTATGTATATAATCCAAAATTTGATGTTCTATAGGTCTGCTCCTATCTCATACAATATCTTTTCTTCTAGGAATATCTCTAAAAAATTAAAATAGTAAACACATCACCAAAGTTTCAAACTTGAATGCATATTTATTTTCTCTATTTTTCTTCAAATTCTCAATAAGTTTATTTTGAAGCAACTCACACAGATCAAAGTCCTTCCCATTCACTACCATTTCATGTGAAACATAGATAGCAGTAGGAAAAACTAAATTTTCCATATTTGTGAAGTAAATCTTGTGATCTATCATCATAGAGGCATATTTCACAACAAGATTCCTGATAGGGTTTATTGGCAAAGCCCTCCTATCATAGGTGGCACTAGTAAGATTCATAAAAGCTTCATTCTTCACAAATTTAAGAACCAGTATAGGTGTAGTATAACACAATCCTGCACAACCTTGATCACTTCCTTGGTTATTAGTCCAAGCATGCCGGTCAATAGAAAATTTTCATGTAGCTTTCTCAATGCTAATCTCACATATTTGGCATCAACATCATTCATGTAATTATGAAACCAATTCCAAACATCAAGCTTTTTCCTCACCAGGCTAACATATTTAAGTTTCACCAAGTGGTTATCTCCAGTAAGCTCATTGGTCCAAAGTTTTGTGAGTCTCAAGTAATTATACTCTTCCAATTTCCCATGTATGTATGCCCTAGTATCTTCTATAGGTAAAACCCTACATGGAATCTTCGAGAAGGCATCGTCAGGGTCATTATCAAATATTCTCATTGGATACTTCTTGAATTTTGGTCTAGGCCTCTCAGTAATGTTGACAATGTTTGGGGTAGCCATTTTAATGTTGATTAAAACTCAAATGGTTATGAAAATAGTTCTATTTCAAACCCACAAAGCACAAATAGCCATAAATACCTTTTATGTGCACAACGAGATCTAGGGTTTACACCAAATAACTTTGAATTTTCCTTCAAATCTCCTTAAACTCACTTTTCTTTCTTTTAATGTGAAAATTTGCTTAAAATCGACTTAGAAAATCACTTTAAACCTTTTCGATTTTACCTAGTTCTGCATTACTTGCTTCAATTTTTAGAAAGTTGATAAAATTCTTCACTAATACCCTATAAACCCTAAAATGATCTTCTACATTTCTTTAGATTTGCATATTTTCTATCAGGTTCTTTTCTGAAAGCTTAAGCTTATCATTTTATTCCACATATCTTTTTGTCACTCCTTGACACCTCAAATTTCCATGGGGTTGTTTGATTTTTCTATTATTGTTCTCCCTAAGCCCATGCATAGGTTTAATTTTCAAGAGAATTATATACACCAAAGAGATGCACAAATACATTTGTAGTTCCCGATTCATAATTGAACTTTGACTCTTCTTTCTTTCTCCAAATCTTCTCCATTTCATTCTTTACTTCAGTAGGATCATTTTCTTCACAGGTTCATTTCTCTTTCCCGAATTAGTCTGCCTTCCATTCTTCTACAATATCTTGAAATGTGTTCAAGTTTGTTTCAACTATGGCATACAACCTTTTTTTGACCAAAATAACCTTTATTCAATCTTAATTTGCATTGGTTAGCCTTATATCCAAATACATTGCATGTATAATAGTAACCATTGAAATATTGAACCATTCTACAAAAATTATATCTATTCATCATCTGATTTATGTACTCAATAGCTCTATGTCCAAATTTCTTGTATTTAAAACATTGTATGGAGAAGGATCCAACATTCTGATTCATTCTACTTCTACATTCCATTACCTTATGTCCAAACTTGTTGCAAGAAAATAAAATACCATTAAAATATGGGTACCTTTGAGCATTTGATTGTCTGATAGGGGGTCTTCTAGCATTACTTATTTGATTTCTGAGTTGTTTTCCATTTCCTTGATTCTTCTCTTGATTTTCAACCTTGTTAGGGGTATAATTATCCTTTGATATTTCTCCTTCTTCCAGTACCAAACCTCCTTTACCTTTAGATGGTTTATGTCTTACAATTAGATCATCAAGCATTATAGTGCTTGAACTTTGAATTTATCCTCATGAACTCTTTCTTTTTCTAGATCTAATCTTAGAGTTACCACTTCTTGTTCAAGTCTTGTGCATTCATCAACCTTTCTTTGTAACATTGCATTCATAAAATCCTCAATTCTTTTGTTTTCTTCCACTTATACTTTAAGTTCGATGATATCTTCATTTGCTTGCTTCAGATGTTCATTGACTTTTCTATGTCTTTGTCTTAATTTCTTTATTTGTTCTCTCAATTTTTTGATGCATTCATTTTCTTCCTTGATATTTTCCTTTAGATATATGTTTTCACCTTCAACTCTATTAATACCTTCAAGAGAAACTTTGAGTTCTTCTTTATCAGTCATGCAATCACTTTTAGTAGTAAGATTTGAAAACTCTTTATTAGCCATGTGTTCAATCTCCAAGATCTTCCTCAAGCTGTTAGGATTCTTAGAAGGAACCAAGATATAATACCATTTTTTAACACCCAACGTACTGAGAGGGGGGGTGAATTAGTATTCTTTTAAACTGTTTGATCATAATCCATCTAATTAATAAAAAATATCTAACTATAACAATGAATGAGAGCATGAAACAATCACAAGATCACATGACACATGAACACCAAGATTTTTACATGGAAAACCCCAAAAGGGAAAAAACACTTTGAGGATTAGCTCACAATATGTTATAATGAGTTGTAAGATATTACAAAGGCTCACTGCCAGGGCACATTATCTAATAGGGCTCATAGCCACAAAAAGATAGATACAAAATAGAAATGGTCACACAACTAGGATGTGAACTGATACAAAATGAACCTTCCTTGTGCTGAATTCATTTCCTTTGAAGATATGGATACAAAACACTACTCTCCTTTATAGTTACTCAATATTCATAATATATATTCTCTAATTATGATCATGTACACATAAAATTCGAATATTCACATCACATCATATGTAATATCTCTTTTACAATCTTAAAAATTTCTTACATATATACCCAATACATCCTCATACATTAATTAGGTTGGCCTAATTAGATGCAGCCCTATTTTAAATCAAAATTTTCTTGTTGGCTTCATGCTTGAATAAAAAACATCTTTGCACTTAAACCAAATGTGTAACACTTGATTTAGTTTTGCATGCACCTAAAATATATCTCACTAACATCCACAATACATATTTTATCATTGCAACATATAGCAAGCATTAGGTTGGCCAAGAATTGACCTAATCACAAAATCATCCAACTAATCAATCACCAACAATCAACCTGATCACATAATCATGTGCCATCTAGAATATACAATGTATTTACACCTTCAAAAAATCTCCCAATATTGTAAATTCTAACTCTTAACACCAGAGGAACACAAACAAGATTACTCAAAGTCATTTACACTGTACAAGGCCAAATTTGTATGTCAAACTTCTGCCACTTATATATTTTCAAAATATACATCCAAAACAGCTGAAATATTGAATATAGATGCACATAATAGTTAGGAATGGAATATTATCATTATACAGATATATCTTATCACATAGCAAATGCGGACCAAAATACTAGATTAGGATATCTTCATTTTGTTCACAAGATTAATAAAAATATCAACAATCAATGATGGCATCAATAAAAACACATTAAATTGTTCCTTCTTCATTCTTTCAACAAGGTACACATAAGAGAAAATCTACATTCAAATTTGTGAAGAAAGAAGAGATATCTGGTTCACATAATGAATCTAAGGAAGAAGAAGAAAACTTTGTGAGAAAGTTGAAGAAAGGATCAAGCAAGTACCAAGGTAAATTACCTTTCAAATATTTTAATTATGGAAGAAATGGTCATTATGCTTCTAAATATCCCTTTGAAGAAAATTAAAGTAGTAGTAAGCATTTCAAGAGAAATAATTTCAAAAGGAACCTTCTTTCTAAAGAAGAATACTACTCCTCAAATTTAGGAGATCACTGCACATTAAATAATGATGGAGATGAATCCCTATTTATGATCACTGTGATCTTTGAAAGTTAAAGAAGAACTATGGATGAAGAAGAAGGTGAAGTTTATTTTGAAGGTGAACTTGTCACTCCTCTTTAAGATTTGGAATGTGAAAGGAAAGAGAACAAAAGGAAAAAGGCCCTGATTAAAGCCAAAATAAGTATGCAAAAAGCTTGAGAAGGAGATCCTTTTACTGAAAAAGGAATTGGAGAAAGATATGTTTAGAAATTAGGAAGCCAATATCAGACCTATAAAAATATCTCATCATGCAAGAAGAATCTCCACAAATAGGTTCAATCATGCATTTTTTGGTAATTTTTTCATCTACAATAAGCATGGTCATAATATTGTTGAGTGTAAATCCAAAATGAATAGAAGAAATTTTGTAAGTATAAATTCTCTTTTTCGTTAGGTGGATGTCAATGTGACATGCCATATTTGCAACAATGTTGGATATATAGAAAAATGTTGCAAAAGTGATTTAGCGAAATCAAAAAATTAAAAGGTATATTGTACTGAGCATGTCCAAGAAGCAAGCAACAAGGTTCAAAATTTAATGGTTGTTCAAACAACATTTCATGCTCAAGGACAAATAAATCTCTGTGTAATAGACAATGTTTTTTGAAGTCACATGACTAGTGACAAAATAAAATTCATAAAATATTGGGCATGTGCCCTTGGACCTCTAGCTATTTTCTCTTGAAAGAAAATTGTTTCACACTAATCTTGGTTTATTAGCACCTTTGGTGCAATGGGAACACATTAAGTGAACACACCCAATTGAATAACTAGGTTGTGGTTGTCATATGAGTGTCTTTATTTGTGATATAATAGTGAATCCATTGGGCCTTTGGGCCTTAATCCATACCATTTTGAATCTAGAGTCAATAGCCACTTTGTATTCAAAGTGTTTTCTAGGGAGCCAACCATATTCTACATTGAGATGCATTAGGTTCTATCTTTTGAATCCAATTTTTGAACTTCAGTGACCTAAGACCTATCAAACTTGCTTAGTTTACCTTTCCACATCCACATTTGTATCTCAAATCTTAATTGCATCCCTAGGTTAAATTTTTTGGGTTAAGTTTTCCTCCTTAGAATAATCTTTGGTTTATTCCTCATCCTAGGTTAATCTTTGATTTTCCTTGTATCCTTGGGTTAATATTTGGTTGATTTTTCTTCCTTTGGTTAATCCTTGGTTGTCTTTGTATCCTTAGGTTAGATTTTGATTTCCCTCCTTGGGTTAATATTTGATTAATTCCTCTTCCATTTTTTAATACTTGATTTTATTTACATCCTAAGGTTATATTTTTATTTCCCTCCTTGGGTTAATCTTTGGTTGATTCCTCTTCCTTTGGTTAATCCTTGGTTGTCTTTGCATCCTTAGGTTAGATTTCGATTTCCCTCCTTGGGTTAACCTTTGGTTAATCCTTTGTTGTCTTTGCATTCTTAGGTTATATTTTGATTTCCCTCCTTAGGTTACTCTTTGGTTGATTCATCTTCCTTTGGTTAATCCTTGCTTGTCTTTGCATCCTTAGGTTAGAATTTGATTTCCCTCCTTGGGTTAATATTTGGTTGATTCATCTTCCTTTGGTTAATCCTTGGTTGTATTTGCATGCTTAGGTTGGATTTTTATTTCCCTCTTTGGGTTAATCTTTGGGTGATTCCTCTTCCTTTGGTTAATACTTGGTTTTCTTTGCATCCCTAGATTAAATTTTTGGTTTAAGTTTTCCTCCTTTGGTTAATCCTCGGTTTTCATTGCATCCTTAGGCTAGATTATGATCTCCCTCCTTAGGTTAACCTTTGCTTGATTCTTTCCTAGGTTAATCTTTGGTTTTCCTTGCATCCTTAGATTAAATTTAATCAAGTCTTCCCTCCTTAGGTTAATTTTTGGTTGACCTTTTCTCTTTAGGTTAATATTTTTTTATCCTTGCATCCATAGGTTAAACCTTGGTTAAGTCCTTACACCCATAGGTTAAAATTTGATTAGTCTTTCATCCACAAGTAAAACTTAATTCAATCATTCACCCAACCACTCATAAATCCCACACTAATCCAACCATCATCATTAGACCTTAGTCACCCCTTGAGGTGTATTGAATCTCAATAATTCTCATCATATTTTATATAGTTTTACTAAACTCACAAGTCTATTTTGGGTTTGACTATTATCCAACCTTCATATTTTTAGGTTCTATTCTTTTCTTGAGGTCACTTATGTCTATTTTCATTCATAACCTATCATCATTCATCAATCATCCACTACTGATTTTACCTTAGATAGATTTTGATTCAACCTTAGTCATCCTTTGGGGTGTTTTGATCTCTTTTCTTTTCATCTTTTCAAAAAAGGTTGGATTTAAACTCACAAGTCTAGTTTAAGGTTAACTCATATCTATTGTCTTCCTCACTTCCATCTTTTGGAGATCTAGATATCCCTGTTGATTACTTTGGTTAGTTATTATCTCTCAAGGTCAAAATCTAAATCCATAACCATATACCATTCATCACCACTATCCTCATTTATTCAAAATCCATAATCATATTGCATACACCATCTATCATCCTTAATTTTCATACCCATATCTCTTAAAACCCAAAAATCCAAAAAGAATAAAACATCAAAAATCCAAAAAACTTTGCAAAAACCAAAAAAGTTTTTGATTGCTTGTCCTTACCAAGGATCTAATTACACATTCACATCAAACCCAAAATCAACATAACCCATGGCACAATATGAATATTCGAGCATACTTAATAAGAACAACACACCTATCTATCAAACACCAAATGATCAAAATATAAACCCAATGATGGGTCCCATGTAAAAATTGAATTATAATGCTAAAAAAATGCCATTCCAATGAAATCATCAACAAAAGAAATGTTATCTCAAAAAAATGAAAACCTTGAAAGAACAACTCACAAATATCCAATTTACTAGACTCAAAGAGAGATACACAATGGACAACATTAAGGGCATATGTTATCCCACTAATAAAAGTACACACATGCAATATAACCCTTCATAAAAATTTCCTTTAAGCTCTAGACATTCATCCATCTACCCTCAATATCAACAACTAGTTAATACAATCCATACCATTGATCCCCAACAAACATATATTAGACATCCTTATCCTCACCTTGACAAAGGAAACCAATCTTCCATCCAAGGCCATCCCGAACAACAAACCTTATCACAAATCCCTATCTCCCATGCATATCCCAAATTATCATCCCCTTCACAAAACCCTATTATTATAGCCTCCGCCTCTTCTCATAATCCTTCATCCCCCAAGCTATCATTATCCATTTCATCCCCATACATAAATCCATCTAATAAAAATACATCTAGTACTAATCTACAATGACTAGTAGCAAAGAATTTTTCTCGAAATAAATTTAGGCTATCCACAAATCCATCCAATAAAAACACATTTTTTGATGATCTCCTAGGAAAAATAAGAAAGAATGCTCAATTACAACATCAAAATAAAGTTGGAAAATCTCATCCCATTGCTAATCCTACACCCTCCAACCCTCTTCCACCATCATTCCTTCAATATCCTACCAATCTCAAAAAAACACCTTCCTATTGAAACTCCATTATTGCCATTCCAAAACCTTGAGTCCACTCAATAAAATGTTATCATTATCCAAAATCACATTTCATCGCCTAAACCATTAGGTATATATCAAGAGAAAATCCCAAAGCATAATGAAATAAACTCCAAGAAAAATCAAGATCAAGTTTCCCAAATATCACCTCTTGATGATCATGGAATCCATGATTATCCAATCCTTAATCATGATCCTATCCTTGAGTCTATCCAAGAATCCCCTATAGATGATCATGAAATCCAAGTTAATCAAATCCTTGATCATGATATAATCCTTAAGTCTACAAAAAAATCACCTCTAGATGATCATGGAATCCATGATAATCCACACCTTGATCATGATCCTATCATTGAGGTTTTCTAAGAAACCCTTCTAAATTCTCATGATATCTAAGTTAATCCCATCCCTAATCAAGATCCCATTCCTAATCATGACATCTGAGATGAGCCTATCTTAGATTCTACCATCCATGATCATAAACTTGAATATAATCCTATCCAAACTCTAAACACCTCCATTTTCCAAGATGAGACAATTGACCCCCTTCGAAACATAGATAATAAATCAAATGACATCGATAGCATCAAACAAGATATAAAATATACCTTGGATCAAATTAAAAAATGAGATATAGAAGCTACCATAGATCAGATCAAACAAGAAAATACAAAAGCTATCATAGATCAGATGAAATTTGAAGATATAAAAGCTACCATGGATCAAATTTACATGCCAAAAGATCAAGAAGACACAAGAATGACAGAGGTTAAAGCTACAATATCCTATAAATTAGGATCATCTACTTTTGTCAATCAAGATTTCTTGCAGATGAGAAATTACCAAACATCAACGGTTTCCAGCTACATAATGTTGGGTTAGCATATTGTTTCCAAAACAATAAATACCCCATCACAAATAGAATATTTTAGAGTATGTAGTATCAAGGTAGAGAAATAGGCATACATGAGAAAGGAATCCTAGAACCAATATATTTTCATGTAAATCTTTGACATCAAGTTCTTGGTTATTCTTCAATAAAAACATCAAATTATTTTAGTGATACCTCCATGATATTGGGGGTAAATTTATCTAGTACAAACATCAAATTGAGGTCCATGAGTAGTCCTTATCATAAGGTTGCTACCAACATTCCTTCCATCCACACAAGAAACCATCATTCCAAATATCTTAAGCCTATCAATTAGAATTGACAAAAAGAAAATTCTTACAAATACAAATTTAAAAATCGAATATCAAAGGCCATTGAATCAAAAAAAAATCCAAGTGGATAAATGAAGTGGATAAATCCTGAATCGAATATTTAGTCAAAAAATGGAGCCACAAAAAATAAGGTCTCCCACATATAGAAAATCTCCACCTCATTCAAAATGGCCATCACACAAGGCATATAAAAGTGTTGGTTCCAAACACTATCACAATAAAAATTCCAAACTCTATCATCCACCACCCCAAGTTTGGAAAATGAACATCTCTACATCCAAACTTCTAAATAATCCATCTACATATACCATCATCCATCATAATCCTATATCTTGCCTAAAGCCTAAAAATACTACTTCACAAATCCATCATGTCTTGGTAGCAACTCTTTATTGTAAGGATTCTCATGGAACTCTATCATGATGTGTGTATTTTGATAAGGCTAATCCTAGTATCAGGAAGGTTCACAATGACATCCATGAGTTCTATGCAAGTGCCATGATCATGATAAGACAACTACTACATAGACTTTACTATTGGCATATCATGGCACCAGTCTCTACATCAACACCATCAAATTATCTAGTATAATTAGTGATCATCTAAAGCATCAAGGCCATCCAAAAATACAAAAGAAAAATAGTAAAGAGAAAAAAATTCTTCCAATAGTGAAAGCCACTTCAGTGGCACTTTGAATAAGTACCATGACGAAAACCTGGAAAATAGACGTCACGTGTAAAATCAATTATCTATGTGGACCATTACACTTGGGGGAAATTTTTCTCATCTTCCATATCCTTATCATGGCAGTTCCACCCATCTATCCAATCCATATAGTTTCCACCTATCTAACCAATCCATATCGTTTCCATCCATCTCCCCTACCTAGCTTGATCTTGATAAGGACTGGGGCATAAACATAAATCATTCTTTTGAAAACTCTTGACATGTCAATATGTTATCCACTATTCATGAAATATCATGTCATTTCCTACATAACACTATCCAAACCCATATATTAGAGAAAACATGTTATTCCTATATGCAACATAGTCCTTCGAGATAATATCCTAAATCCTCCATTCAACAATCCTCATGTCTCCTATCCTTTACCAAAGAAATCCATTATCCTTTCATACCTATCACAAGACTTGGTTTTCACTTATCATTGGTTCAAGGATTCTAATCCACTTATCCAACATCCCTCCATAATCCCTTCTAGTCCTAAGGTTAGTCATTTCAAATGAAATGATCCTAATTCATGCATGCGGATATCAAGCATATATGAAAGATGGTTAGAAGATGAGGAAGAAGGTGAATGCGGATGCAAATATGAAGAGAAGAATAAGTGTGTGTATAAGCAATGTGTGTGAATAGATGGTTGAAGATTATTCTCCTATCATGCAAGCAAATACTCTGAACATCAAAGAAACTAAATCTGCACTTGTGGTGTAACTTAATCGATTCAACTCTGGCGATTAGCCATTTTTGTTCACAATTTCTATAGATAGTGAGCCTCCATGTCTGGATAGTGAGTCCTTGTAAGCACTAAGCTTTTTGTATATGACAAGAACCTCCTTGTAACCGGTATTGAAATAACTATATATTGTGAGCTAATCCTCACTGTGGTTTTTCCCTCAATGGGTTTTCCATGTAAAATTTAGTGTTCTTGTGTTGTGGAATTTCATGTTGTGTTATTAATTTTATTTTTTCTATGCTTCAAAGTAATTAAAGGTGTTTTTTCAATAAGTTTGTGTGGATATTGATTCACCCCCCCTCTTAGTATCTAGATTATTCAATAATTGGTATAAGAGCTTTGGTTCCTCTAGAGAAGTCTAACAACTTGAGGGAGATCCTACAGATTAAAAAATGGATAAAGAAGAGCTTTAGACTGCCCTTTAAGATCTTGCCAAGGCTTAAATTGAAAATAGAGATCTAAAGGAAAATCTAGATGAAGCAAATGAATGCATCTGGAAATTGAAAGAGTAGTTCAAAAAATTAAAAGAAAGATATAGAGAAGTGAGTAAGGAATTGAAATAAGAAAATGATGAGAATATTGGACTGAAATTGAAGATAGATGAAAAGAAGAAATTTGAAGAATAATTGAAAATAGTGATACAAAGTAAGGCCGATGTTTGCTCTAGGCTTGAATAGGAAGTGATGAATCTAAAAACAAAACATGAGAAAGAAAAAATTTGTGAAGAGGATTTCAAGACAAGCTCCACCAAGCTTGATGAATTAATAGTAGGAAATAAACCTTCTAAAGACAAAGGTGGATTAGGTAATGAAGCTTGTGAAAAAATGTAGAACTGAAATCCATTAATCAATCAGAAGACTCAAGCTAAAGGAAATCAGAGAAGAAACTCTAGAAGGAGATCACCTATTAGACAACCAGATGCACAAAGGTACTCATCATTCAATGGTTTTTGTTTTCCATGTAATAAATTTGGTCATAAGGCAACTAAGTGTAGGAGCAAGATGAATTAGTTTATTGGTCCCTTCTCCAGACAATGTTATACATGCAAGAAGATCAAACATAAAGCTACTGAGTGTAGATCTTTGTTAAGGATGATTCGTTAGGTGATGATGAATAGGTTCAATGGAAAAATAATGAATCAATCCTTTGATGGCTATTTCTATACCTGTAACATGTTTGGACATAAAGCAAATCAATGCAGAATAGGGATTAATGGAAATTAGACAAGTCAGAGAAATATTGTCTATTACTATTGCAAGAAATCGAGACATATTTCAAAAGTGTGTAGAAGTAAAAAGGGAAAGTAGTCTACTCTGGTGGAAGATGATAAAATGGTGAAAAATATTGATAAGGAAGAGGTTAAGTAGGAAATGAGAAAGATATAAAAAAAAAAGAAGAATCAGAGACTACTCATGCATCTGTACCCTCATCCAGTGCAAATGAATCCTCTAGGAATTGGACCTAGCTTGGTCTTAGGGGGAGCTTTATCAGAAAATCAATTAAACCCCTAGAAGTATAGTGTTTTAGGTGTATGAACGTGGATATTTTGTAAGGAATGACAAGACAAAGGTGATGCAAAAGAAACTAGAAGAGAAAGAGTGATTATGTTCTTTTGTGGAATAAATTAGGGTTTCTCAATAGAGTGGAAGAAAAGTCTGACAAATTTTTGCAATTAATGTAAGTTAGGGAAAAATGATAGTATATAAAGAAAATTTCATGAATCATTTTGATCATCAAATATATTCGAAGGATTTGTAGAGTGATTTGGAGCTCTCTTCAAGCATTTCTGGAGAAATTTGAAGCCCTTCGAGAGAACATTGTGGATATTTGAATCAGGTGACAAAAGTTTCCCTATCTTGCAGTTGTAGAGGAAGGTAATTAAAGAATTTCCTTGTTGAATTTTAAGAGCTATAATGGAAATTTATCATAGAGGATTGAGTGGGAGTATCCCTCTGAAGGTAAAGGGAGTCGAGTTGGATGAATTCAATCATCACAAAATAAAGAAGATGGAATTAGGGTTGGAACTAAGCAACTTACAGAACTTACAAACCCTAGGTTTGGATTTATGGGGAGAATTACCTTGGATTTCTGATAGAGAATTTATCTTATTCCTTTTGAGAAAATTCAAGGATGGTAGCATTTTATTGGATAATTCCTATCCTATTCTGAAGGAAGCAATCAAAGCGGTTACCGGATTATGCAACATTGGAGAACTTCTCAAATGGAAAACTATAAAATACAAGGAAGTAGAGGAAATCATAGGAGTTGACAAAGATCCCCAAGTACTATTGATTGATAGTATTGTTGATTCCTCGATTAGGTATGTTGCATATGGAATTTCTTAGAAAATTTATTTTAGAAATCAAGAAAGCTTTACCTCGGCCATTGTAGTGTATTTTGTGCATAAAATAGTAAAAGAAAAAACAATTTGATCTATGTATGTTAATTCTTAAAAATATCACCGAGAACATATCAATGTCATTGGGAGAAGGAAACCATTCCATTTTGGGTCCTTTCTTACATGTCTGTTACTTTATTTTCTAAAATTGCTATTAGGAAGGAAAGATGTTGAGTGGGAATCTAGGATTCTTATTGCAAGACAAATATGAAGACACTTGGAAAGTTTAGAGGATAAAGAAAATGCATGTAAAAATTTTTTCTTATCCTTGTAGAAAGTAATGAGCTCCGATGAAGTTATGTTGAGTTGATTTGAGGAAGGTTCTTCCTCTGGAACAAAAGAATTGCAAGTAGCCACTAATGATTCCCCTCCAGAATCAAAGAAAAGAAAACTTGTCTATGAGAACATCATTGTTATACTAGAATTGAAAGGAGAAGAAGAAGAATCTCTGGCTGGATCCGAATCTTGCAATCCAGATGGCATCCAATCTATGTTGATAAAAGGGAAAATGAATAAAATTGGTGATTTATGGAGTACGGCCCCTCCTATTGAAATACTTAAAATTGATGATGACTTAGTTGAATATCTACTTCGTAAAGGTATTGATGTATCCATCATTTCTGATTCCTTACCTGAAAATTTAGTTTAAATAGTCGAAGAGAGAATGTTGGTTGAAGGTCTTGAAGGGTGCAAGTTGGAAGCCCTAGTTGAAAAGAGATGTTCTAAAGAAAAGAAGAGGTTATCTAAAATGATCATGGAGATGAGGAAGTGCATAAAATCAAATGTTAGACATATACAAATATTGTCTTCGGTGGCCTGTTATAGATGATAATTTCAGAAGTAGACTTGAAGCAATTGAATCTGAAGTTAACAACATTGGAAATAAGTTTGATATTTTTGAAGACAAAGAAGGAAAGAAAAGGTTGAGATTTGGTGAAATTCAAGCTAAAATGATCATTGTGCAGAGAAAAAGGGATGATGTAGTGAAGATCTTCTAGCTTCTTAAGGAAATTGTTGAGGTCTGGTTAGACCATCTTTCCAGAATACTCTCTGATATAAAAGATAGTGAAAAAAAATGTACATCCACAGATTGGTCATCCTCTTTTACACTATTGGATTTATTAGAAAGTATGTGTATAAGAATGGATTTTGTGGTACTTGAATGGAAGAAATTATATCTTGTTATCAAAGAAAGGTACAAAAGGTATTTCAGGTGAAAAATGTCATTCTAGTTTGCGAAATT
This sequence comes from Sequoiadendron giganteum, assembly GCA_007115665.2. NCBI lineage: Eukaryota > Viridiplantae > Streptophyta > Pinopsida > Cupressales > Cupressaceae > Sequoiadendron > Sequoiadendron giganteum. The sequence continues at coordinate 279,951,725 of CM021106.1, forward strand.
TGGATGTTTGAAAGTTTTGAGGTTTTAAAATTTTGAATTTTTGAACTTTGGATGTCACCATGTCTACATATTTTGGTGCCCTTTTCTATTGATGTCAAAGGGGGAGAGATTTGGAGTTTTTGGAGAGACTGAAGGAGAGTTTTTTGAATTGGCCTTTTTTTGCACATGTTGCCATCAATACCAAAGGGGGATATTGTTGAAATTATGTGTTATATTGTCACTGATGTCACCATGTTGTTCTAGTACCTTGTACCGGTGTGTGGATCTCACTTATCCCATCCAGTATTTGATTTGGTATCTCTTGTATTTTGGTCCACATATTCTCTCTAGTAATCAGTATGGTTTAAGGTTTTGGGAAAATGCTTATGATTGTTGGAAGTGTGTATGTATGTATTCTCATATGTTCATATGTTTGGGTGATGCGTTGGCATTGGTTTTTATGATTGCATTTTGATATTAAGTGAATCATGGCCGACCTAATATTCAGTCTATAACTTAATATGATTTGTGGATTATATGTGAGACCTAGCTTTGGTCCCAACCGACATGATGTTCCATGACACGGTGAATTTTTTAAAATCTTTATATGAAGCCGAAAAGTTATCATTTTGAAAGTATGAATTACATTAAATTAGGCTGACCTAATTGATGCATGCGGATATATCAGGTATATATGCAAGATGGTTAGAAGATGAGGAAGAAGGTGAATGTGGATGCAGATACAAAGAGAAGAAGAAGTGTGTGTGAATAGATGGTTGAAGTTTACTATCCTGTCATGCAAGTGAATACTCTAAGCATCAAAGGAATTGAATCTACACATGTGGTGTAACTTAATCAGTTCAAATCTTGCAATTAGCCATTTTTGTTTACACAATTTCTGTAGGTAGTGATCCTCCTTATAACCGGTATTGAAATAACTATATATATTGTGAGCTAATCCTCACCGTGGTTTTTCCCTCATTAGGTTTTCCATGTAGAATATGGTGTTCTTGTGTTGTGTAATTTCATGTTGTGTTATTAATTTTATCTATTCCATGCTAGAAAGTAATTAAAGGTGATTGTTCAATAAGTTTGTGTGGATACTGATTCACCCCCCCCCTTCTCGGTATCTGGATTATTCAACAGACTAGGGGCAAGATAAATTTTTTCTTGGAATCCTTGTACATGCTTGCTCTCTTTCTTGTGTGTATCTTTCACATGCATTTTCATGGTCCATATAGTATATCTTCCATAATAAATTCAATCCACCTTATCTAATAAACTATAAACTACAATACAAATCCCTTTCCATAATAATTTTTCTCTTTGCTAAGACTGATACTTTGACTCAACAAGAACATAAAATTCTTCAGAACATTAAGCTTGCCAAATCATGGAATAATAGACAAGCTATCAATCTAGTCTTCATTCCTACCCAATCAATTTCCTATCTTTATCATTTATCTCTTGTATTTTTTTCTTATACAAGTTGTTGCATTCTTTGAAACCATACTAGACATCTTATACAAGGTACTTCATTACTAAAACCAAACACTCTTTCTATTGTCCTCTATCTTTGGCAAGAAGATCTAAATGGTTGTTGACATGTTTGTTCTAGTGAGTCTCATAGTTTACTTGATTTATCTTTTGTCATGTTCCTATGCTACTCAAGGATATCCCCAAGTGATTAGAGGAGAGAGGATGAATCATGAAATTTTTATATTTGATTTTTTTTACAGTTTTTCTTGATAAAATCATTAGGGAAATTGTTCTATTTTTGACTAGTATCAGTCATGGTACTCCTTGTCTATAATGTATCTATCTATGCAAAGGGATAAAATTTCACAGCATGATCTTTTTATACCTTGGTACATGTCATACCCTTGCAAAATAAAAATTCTTAATGATGATATATGTGCACTTATGAGGGCTCAATATGATCAATTCATCACTTCCCTTTTACATCCATTTATCTTGCTAATTGTTCTTCCTTTCTTATTGTGAACATTATTTCACGAACCGCTAGCTTTCATGGTTATCTTTCCTTCATGGCTTTGCCTTACCATTTATCACTCTTAAATTTTTGGCGCTTGCCACATGGCCACCAAATGGAGATTCCTCCTTTTCTGTATCGCTTTGCTTTTGTCGAGTTCCGAGTGCATGATGCATGGCTTTCTTTGGCCATTTTCTGAGCTAGCCCCACTCTATGGTTATCTTCAATCGGTGTTGCCCACGTAGCTTCCTCTCAGATATTTTCACTGGGTTATCCCTCATTGTTTTTCCAAGCTCCGTCTGCTCGATGCATGGTGTATTTTTGTGGGCGATTTTTGGGAGTTGCTACCTACACCGATTTTTCTCGCTTGCCACCGCGTTTTATTCTTCGGTGTCGTGTGTTCATTTCTTCTATTGCATGGCCTTCTATTCTCTACCATGGATTTGGTAGCACCCTACTAAGAGATCCTTCTATTCAGTGATGGCTCGAGAAGATCTGGGGCATCGAGGTTTAATCAAGGCATCTTTATCCATGGTTATTAGGCTGTGGGTTGGCCTATATAAATGACCTTGCTTCTCTTTTATTAGGTTGTTGATTATATAGATAGAAAAGCTTCCCGAGCACTAGGAATAGCCTCTATAATATTTTTATTGAACTTGAAGTTCGTAGACTGTCCCAATCAATTTGTCCTTTCTACTTTTCATTTATTTGATAAGACTGTTAAACTATGTTGTTATTTTCCTATAATGTAGAATGACTCTTCTTCAGATTTTATAATATTTTGTAGCTTAATAGATACAGATCATGTTTTCGAGTCTTCTGTGTTGAACAAATTTATACTTGATTATTTTATGTAGTTAGGAGGTGTTCTTATGTTTTTAAGTGCTTTTGAGAAAATTTATCTAAATAAACAACTTTCAGTGGTTCGAGCCTTTGCATCCATCACTGTGCTCAGGTAATATCATTTATGATTTGGCACATCACCCTTAGCTTAGATTTACATTCTCAATTACCTTCCTAACCTTTTACTTCCCCCCACTAAAATGAAGAGTCAGATTTGGTAAAACCTGGAGGTCACTTAGCTGTGTGGATAATATCCCCCAACAACTAAGTTTCCCATGAGACTGCTGCTACCTACAAAATCTTGCGTCAACCATTTTTTTTCTGGCATGCCTAGTGGGATGTGAACTAGCACGATCACCTGATGTATAAGTGTGTATCAGTCATAGGCCTATAACTAGGTTGAAAACTACAAGATTCCTTGATCTACTCATACCACCATTAGTTGTTATTCGCCCAATCCATCAGGAAGATAGTTCTTCACCTTCCCCTTCTCCGCCTCCATCTCCTCCATCTCCTCATGGCCTTCTATTCTCTACGACGGCTTTGGTAGCACCCTGCTAAGAGATCCTTCTATTTAGTGGTGGCTCCAGAAGATCTGCGGCATCGAGGTTTAATCAAGGCATCTTTATCCATGGTTATCAGGTGGTGGGTTGGCCTATATAAATGACCTTGCTTCTCTTTTATTAGGTTGTTGATTATATAGATAGAAAATCTTCCTGAGCACTAGGAATAACCTCTATAATATTTTTATTGAACTTGAAGTCGGTAGACTATGCCAATCAATTTGTCCTTTCTAATTTTCATTTATTTGATAAGACTGTTAAACTGTGTTGTTATTTTCCTATAATGTATGAATGACTGTTCTTCAAATTTTATAATATTTTGTAGCTTCATAGATACAAATCATGTTTTCGAGTCTTCTGTGTTGAACAAAGTTATACTTGATTATTTTATGCAATTAGGAGGTGTTCTTATGTTTTTAAGTGCTTTTGAGAAAATTTATCTAAATAAACAACTTTCAGTGGTTTGAGCCTTTGCATCCATCACTGTGCTCAGGTAATATCATTTATAATTTGGCGCATCACCCTTAGCTTAGATTTACATTCTCAGTTACCTTCCTAACCTTTTACTTCCCCCCACTAAAATGAAGAGTTAGATTTGGTAAAACCTGGAGGTCACTTAGTTGTGCGCATAATATCCCCCAACAACTAAGTTTCCCATGAGACTGCTGCTACCTGTAAAATCTTGCATCAACCATTTTTTTTCTGGCATGCCCAGTGGGATGCGAACTAGCATGTTCACCTGATATATAAGTGTGTATGAGCCATAGGCCTATAACTAGGTCACAAACTGCAAGATTCCCTGATCTACTCGTACCACCATTAGTTGTTATTCACCCAATCCGTTAAGAAGATAGTTCTTCACCTTCCCCTTCTCTGCCTTCTAGTCCTTCACCTTCCCCTTCTCTACCTTCTAGTCCTTCACCTTCCCCTTCTCCACCTCCATCTCCTCCATCTCCTCCATCTCCCACACCTATGGCCACTATAAATTATGTAGCCTAGGATACTGGTAGTCCTTTGGTAGCACTGGTACCTCCCGCAACATGGGCTCCCATTCCGTCATCTGCTTTAAAATCTATTTCTAAATTTTTTGGAGATGAATCAAGGACTCCGACAGAGCATTTGCAAGATGTAGCATACATTTGTTTGGTGCATGGTGTTATTGATGAAAATATAGATCTAAGACTACTCACCACCTCATTTTGAGGAAAGGCTTTGAACTGGTATAGAACTCTTCTAGCTAACACAATTGCTACTTGAGACCACCTTTGAACCCCATTCTATAAGCACTTTTCAAATATTGGTGATAGGTCATCACTATATCATCAGCTAGCCAACATAAAACGAGCTCCTCATGAGGCTCTAGCTGATTTCAATGCTCAATTTCATTCAACTTGGCAAAGAGTCTTTTATGGTAGTCAGTCGCCTCCTGATTTGGCATTCATGTTCTACTCGAAATCAATTAATCTTGATATTTCCATGATGCTATAGGCTCTTGGCAAAGAGACTCTTCCTGATGCTTATACCTTGGATTTCATTGCAAAGAATAACCTTATTGCTGCTGGAAAGCTAGTGCCAAGACCTATCCTACCATTGTTCCTAGAATTCAATGCCGCAAAGGTTGAAGCAGCTTTGGCTATTGCTCTTACAACTCCTCCCCAGTCTATGTACATGTACCTGGTAATGGCTCTGAGTGTAGCTCCTGTGCCTAACCCCCTGACAGTTGAGATGAATGAGATGAGAGAATAGATGCAAACTATGACAAATGAATTGACAACTTTGAAGCACCAACAATATAGCTATCAGAAGCCAGCTTACCAAAATTATCAAGGTGGAAAAGCTCCTTACCAGTCAAATCAATGGCAAGATAGATTGCACGACAATGCTCAAACTCAGCTGAATAACCAAGTTGTTTTGGTGACCTTGCCGATGCAGACTGTCCATCCTAGTTCAAATAAAGAGCTTGTTGCGGGACAAAATAACTTAGCCGAAGACACTAATTCATGGTGTTTTCCTTGTAATGATGCACACATGCCGTGAAATACTCCGCGGGGAAATTTGCAATAGAAGATTGCGGAACAACGTAGCCATGGTGGCACACCTAATCTTGACATCCAGTCTTACGCCTCTCAGCAAATGCACAATACAGTCCTCACTGCTCAAATGCAAGGGATGTCCATTCAGTAGGAGTCAAACATAGTTCCAAACCAAGCACTCTTTTCATGGATGGAAGGAGAAGAATCAGCATTTCCAAATGACATTCCTATGACTCAAGTGCCCCAAATGCAATCTAACTACAAAACACATTCAAAGCGTAGAATCACTGGAGAGTTCACATCTCCACCAACCAATGATCCATCCCAGTCAACGCCCAGTCCATTGGTAGAATCGTCATCAGTCCCACAATAGTCTAAGGCAGTCACTCCCAGCTCTCTAAACCCACCTCCTCCAAAGGCAAAGACTCCTATAATCACTTTGGTTGTTGCCAAACAACCGGATGCACCAGCTGTGAGACCCAAGGAGCAAATGATCATGACTCATCAGTCGTGAAAATAGGTCAACGTGGTGGAACAACTGAAGAAGTCCTCTGCCAATGTTTCTTTGTGTGATATCTTGGCCATTTCAGAGCAAAAGGTGCTATTATAGAAAGCATTATTGGGAGAGGAAGATGAGAAGATGTCGGGGGAGCCCAGTGGAGAAAATATATCCAAGTCAACCCTAGATAAAGTGTTAATGAATCAACCAGAAGGAAAGCTCGAAGCCAGAAAAGAGAGTAAGCCTAAACCTAGGCCTTTCTTTCTAACACTTATCATTGGCGACAAGCTATTACATAATTGTATGATTAACTCTGGTGCTAGCACCACTATCATGCCTAAGCAAGTAGTTGATGCTTTAGGATTAAAATATGAGACTCTTAACAAGGGAGTCATGCAGCTAGACAGAAACAGGGTTGATACCGTCTGGGTAATCAAGGGATTTCCTATGACATTGTTTGTATGCCATAGTATCACTATAAATCAGGATACTATACTCATTGATGTTTCTTCTCTGTTTGGGATATGTTTTTTCAGAGAGTTCACAGCAAATGTGGGAGGATATCTAGCATTGGACTGGTCACACCTGATCTTGAGGACCAAACATGGAGCCAAGATGAAAATACTGTCAGAAAATTTGCATTCTGAACATGTTGTTGATGAGGCTTTGGTCAACTTTGAAGTAACACATACTTCAATTACCCAGGAAGAAAGATTCAATGTTGAATTTTGGAAGAAGAAGAGGCTACTAGCTCCCAAATGGATAATGAAGAAGCTCTGTTAAATGAGTTTATAGATACAAACCCGTTTGGAAATTATCATGCAACTAGACTCAGAACCTATTTCATACATGAGGAAGGATAGATTATGCCTAGAGTTACTACGAAATCTGAAGGTGAAACATCCTCAGAGTTGTGGACTTTGCACTTTGATGGAGCAAGGTGCATAATAGGAGTTGGGGCAGGAATATGTTTGACATCTCCATCTGAGGAAAATACCTTGAGGTCTTATCACTTCCAGTTCATATGCTCAAACAATGAAGCAGATTATGAAGGTCTTGTCCATGGCTTGAGCCTTGTAGAACATATGGGCGCAAAGCAAGTAAGAGTGTTTAGAGATTTGGAATTGGTGGTGAACCAAATCCGAGGAATTTATGCAACAAAGAATGTCTGGATGCTATCATACCTTCATAGGGTCTGGGATCTTATTGAAAGATTTGAGGCTTTTAATATTCAGGCTATACCGAGGGATAAGAACTCTGAAGTTGATCGGACGGCCATTATCGGAGCTCAATTTGAGCTAGCCTCCTAGCTATTAAATAATAAGCATGCAATGAGAGTAATTGTATGACCTATTGTTCCGAACAACAATCAAGACTGGAAAGCGTTCGATAGTGACACACATATTGCATCATTTCTCCAGTCATCTAGGGAATTTTCTGACCAAATGCAACCAAAGATCGCTGAAGCCTACATAGATCAAGTAATCTAGTTGAAATCCGATAAGCTTCCTAGAGGCCTAGTCACTCTGGAGAGTCTTTTTGATTCTGATGATGCAAGGAGGGATAAAAGGAAGCTAGTAGCTGACAAAGGTGATTATATCGATTTGCATATCAGAGAGGACAGAAAGCTCAAGGTTGGTAAGGAAGTGTCTCAGAAGAATAAAGATAGGCTAAAGCACTTCTGCGAAGAATATCCGAGTGTAGTAGCCTGGTCATATGATGATCTTAAGGGATATGATCCCGAGATTATTCAACATACAATTGAGCTATCGGAAGGAGCAAAGCTGGTTCGAAAAAGGCAAAGGCCCATGAACCCAAAAATTGAATCACTCATGTCACAAGAATTGAATAAATTGATTACATCCCGAATAGTGTTTCAAATCAAACACCACACTTGGGTGTCAAACCTGGTACCGGTTTGGAAGAAGAATGGAGAAATATGATTGTGTGTAGACTTCTAAGACTTGAATAGGGAATCCCTAAAGGATCATTACCCCCTACCTTCAATGGAGGTAATTCTACAAATTGTAGTTGGTTCTGAAATGTTTTCAATGTTGGATGGCTTTTCGGGCTACAATCAGATTCGGATAAAAGAAGAAGACCAACACAAAATAGAATTCACCACAAAGTGGGGAACATATGCATATGCCAAGATTCCTTTTGGACTCTCAAATTCTAGAGCCACCTTTCAAAGAGCTATGGATATTGCCTTTAAGGACTTAATACATATGATTATACTTATCTATCTGGATGACTTGATAGTATTTTCCAAATCTGCCAATGATCACTTTGATCATTTAGAGCTTATCTTCTAGAAGTTCCAGGAATTCAGGATTTCTTTGAACCCAAAGAAATTTGTGTTCAGAGTCCCCCAAGGGAAGCTATTGGGATATGTTGTCTCAAAGGAGGGCATTGCCATTCATCCTGAAAGAGTTGATGCAATCTAGGAGCTTTCGTTACCTATAAACAAGAAGGGAGTGCAATCATTTCTAGGTAAGGTCAGCTTCATCAACCGATTCATCCGATTACCTTGATGCTTAAAATAGACAGACTTTCAAATGGACAACGGAGGCCAGAAAATATTTTGAGCTTATAAAGGAGGTTATTTCTTCTGCCCCTGTATTAGTCAATCCAGACCTGTCAAAATATTTTATCATGTGGTGGAAACAGTATTGCCACTGTGCTTATGCAAAAGGATGATGAGGATAAAAGGGAGTCTCCTGTTGCTTTCTACTCACACACCTTAAAGGAGTATGAGGTAGAATACAATTTTGTAGAAAAGAAGGCCTTTGCTATTGTGAAAGGGCTTAAGAATTTCCGGCACCTGGTATCATACAATAAGGTGATTTTTTGTGTACCACACCCTAGTGTGTGGGAATATATCATGGAAGGAGAAATCATAGAGAAAAGAGATAACTAGATTACCAAGATCCTAGAGTATGATATTGAGATCAGGCTTGTCAAAACTATTAAGCGAAAAGGACTGTACGAGTACCTCGTCGAAAATAATGAACCAGTGACAGAGCTTGAAGCCTCAGAACCTGTGTTACTGAACGAAGAAATCTTTGAGGGCAATTGGCTAGAAGATAGGATACACTTAATGCGAACAGAAAGGTATCTGATCAATCTCCCTTCTTTTAAGAGGCGGTTCTATCATTTACAAAATAGCAGTTATGTTCTCTTGGAAGGGGTAATTTTCAAGAGAAATTTTAATGGCATCCTGCTAAGGTGTGTAAATGAAGAACAAGCCAAAACAATATTAGACCAATACCACAACGACCCAGCTGGAGGACATTTTTCTGCAAGAACTACAATTAAAATTATATGTACTGGTTACTTTTGGCCAACACTATCCAATGATGCATTTTCATTAATAAAGTCTTGCAATGAATGCCAATTTTATGTCGGAAAGAGAAAGAATGTTGCTATGCTATTAAGACCTATAATAGTGGTGGAAACCTTTGCTCAATGAGGTCTAGACATCATTGGAATGATTAACCCTTTCTCTTCAGCTGGACATAGGTGGATATTGACAGAAACCGACTACTTCACCCAATGGGCAGAGGCAGTGCCACTAAAAAATGCAACAAAAATAGAAATTGTTAGTTTTCTTGAAGAACTGGTTGCCAGATTTTGCCTGCCTAAAACAATTATTTATGACAATGCCAAAGCTTTTCTCGGCTCTAAGATGGGCCAATTTGCATTGAAATATGTGGTTTTCTTGAAAACCTCTTCTAATTATTACCCTCAGGGGAATGGCCTTATGAAGTCTACAAATAAAATCTCATCAGGTTAATCAAGAGGATAGGCTCGGAACACCAGAGAGAATGGCATAAGAAACTCTGAACAACGCTATGGGTAGACCGTATCATGCCCAAGAAAATATTAAAGATGTCTCCTTATGATATGGTATATGGAAAAGAGGCGTTGCTGCCTATTGCCATGGATATCCCAGCTCTCCAACTGCTCAAATCTCTGGAAATTGAACAAAATGGAGCTATAGAGGTGTGTTTCTCTGAGTTGCTGGAAGTACAAGAGAAAAGAGAGCATTCTCTCAAGGCCATGAATAGCTGCCAGTAGGTGGTAAAGAAGTGGTTCAATAAAAAGACATCTGACCAAGAGCTAAAATGTGGGGACTTGGTGCTCAAGTTCAACGAGCGTGGGGCGAAGCCTGACCAACATGGAAAGTTCGATAGCCTCTGGGAGGGACCTTTCAAAATTGTTCAATGCAAACAGTTTAACTCTTTTGAGTTAGAAGACAAGGAAGGTAACATTTTGAGTATTCTAGTTAATGGTATACACCTTAAAAAGTTTAATTAGTCATGCTTATGCGGTGAGTTTGTAAATTGTAAATATCTAATTATTTTTCCTGCTTTAAGTTTTGGGTTTTCTCAGTGCTTTTTGAAAATAACAACAGTGTTGCAAGAAATTGAAATACATTGCAAATGAGCCAGGATATGAAAAACATATGTATTATATTATTCTCGGAAACATTACATTACATATGATAGAGGCCAATGGCCTTATATCAAAATATATACATATATCCGCTAAGAAGTAGTGGTTGATAAAGAAAAAAGAAAAATTGGGGCTATCTTTATTCTCAAATTCTCAAGCATTGGATGGACCATCAATGGCAGCAACCGGCGATGCAAGATGAGGGAACACCATTCTCTCAAAATCCTCATATCACTGGAGGTTTCAGAATGGTTCGATGTAATGTATCCGCATGAGGAAAAAGCAACCAACATGGACCTTGGCGCGGTGCTCTTTGTGGGTCTCCAACTCAAAGCCAAACAAGAAGGGCCTCATTGGGACGAGTCCTCCATGCAGTAGCAGCCAATGCAGGTTATGGATAGAAGGAACCTCACGATCAAATATGGTGGACCACACTACTTGCTCCAGACCTCTGAGGTAACGCTGAGGGAACACCCGTTTGGTAAGCTTCAATTTTTTGTGTTTAGAAACGTTGATGTCCAAGAGCAAAGTGACGAAGTGGGAACAAATGCTAGTTTTCATTCTGTATTGATCCTCATATTCCATGCAGTCTTTACCAAGGACCCATTTGATTGCTTTCACATATAACAGGTTCTTGATGCTTGTCATGCACTTTAGGTGCTCGCACCTAATTTTTCTTAAAAATTTTGACTGGGTCTTCTTCCAAACCAACCTAATCGGTGTCTCCATTATTGCTTACTACTTTAACTTAAGAATGAAAATGCTAAGATAACTAGGGCCTACTTAATGGGAATGTTGAGGCTAATTGTGATTAGCAAAGCTGCTAGGGGGGCTATTTATAGATTGGTTGGAGTTTACCCAATGAGGCAAGCTATGATTAAATCAAAAACAAATAGAGCTATCAAGCCTCGATAATTAGTATCGTACGATGTGATTTGATGTGAATAATGTGGTACAGTTGCAACTTGCTTCTTTCAAATTTTTGAATTAAAGAAAATGGGCTAGGTGTTTGTAGGAGGAGCTACGGTCCCATTAAAATCGAGGCAAATATTCTGGTAAACTCGTTGGGCGTTATGCCCAAGTACAATCAAGAGATCAGTAAATGCAAGAGAATTTGTGAAGGATATTGTAGGGATGTCCTGGTGCATTGTCCAATGGAAAATAGGTGCCACCTCACGTGAATGTCATGTCTCTTAAATTTGAAGAGTATTTTGGTAGGTGGGCAATCTCCTTGCATGCTCAAAAAAGCCAGAGATGCATTGGGAAACTAAATATTAAAGGTTGGTGCATACACTTGCTAAGCCCTTTTTCACAAAAACCAAAAAGTAGGTTTGGCATGCAAAAAGGGCATTTATTGTGAAAATTTATCAAAAGATAAAAATGGCTAAGTCATTTTCAAAGAGAGAAATAGTTTTTCAGAAGCTAAGTCATTTGCAAAGCTTGCGAAGCATATTGCGAATACTCAGAAATGGCTAAAATTGTAGGAAGTTCAACACAGGCAGTGGTCCCAAAGAGTATAAATGAGCAAATATTTAAGGCACCCCCTGTCAACATATATGACCAAGAGTCTTATGCTACTCCAAGAATCCCAAAAAAGCCATCCTAGACCTTTACCAGTCAAGCGGACCAGAAAAAACTGGTCGCGGTTCCTCATAGAAACCAAGCTCTAGTATCGGAGGATTGGGATAATGTTTCAGATCCTGAGTTATCTTAGAATCCCAAAAGCATTAGGGAAGCTACATTTGAAAGAAATAATAAATTAACAAACCCTTTCTACCGCGATCATGGGATTGTGGGCTTCCCCAGTACATGGTTCCTCTGGTGAATTATTGCCTAGAAATTGTGGTAGCGTGCGTGACAAACTTCGACCCTCAGACTAGAGTAATAAGTGGCCCTAATTTGAAGGTAGTCATCAGCTCTAAAGCCCTTTAGGATATGCTATGCGTCTCATTCCCCTTGACCCTAAATGTTGTATATTTTGACATGAAAAGGATGCGTGATAAGTGAGGAACGCTCTGAATGGCGCAACAGTTTTATCACAATGAGACTACGCAGTCGATAGATGTCTCAACACCTCCCAGATTCCTAATTTCTCTGGGGGATTTAAAATTAGGGTCTTCTTCTATCTATTCTATGTTGGTGCTGGTTTGTGGGCTGGATACAAACAAGCAGGTCTTCGAGTTTCAAATGTGTCTCAGCTTTATGCTGAAGAAGAACAACATACCTCTGCTTATGGACTTCACAAAGGTTATTGTTGATGGGATGATACAATAGTTGGAGGACTTCCAGGATGATTCTAAATTTAGGTATTCTTCTTTCTTGGTCTACTTGATATTGTACTAGAATCCAGATTATTTCCAACAATTTATGTCCCTAGCCATTTTTGATGAGAGTGGCGCAAAGAAGCCAGTTTCGACATGGACTCTCGTCCTGTCGAAATTTTTTGATTAGTATGCATTTATGGATTTTTTCTTAGCTTCGACTTTACGGGATTTAGAAGGATCTAGGAGTAGCATGTCCATGCGCCTGTTGCCAAGACAAAAATCATGGTTGGGAAATATTTTTCTACCTTGTGATTGGTTATTTGCCATAGACTTCACTATGCTTTGCATGTGAGGTTTTATCCGGGAACCTTTCTAGCTCCCATGCTTTCTTTCTAATAGAGTGTTGGCCCTGGAGGCATTAAGACAACTATGTAATACTGAGAATGACTATTGGGGAGGAAGGCATTTAACTTCCTATTTGGTATTGTCGGTCATGTTCGGCTCCGTGTCGCTGGTCAAGAAAAGGACTTTGAAGGTTAACACCTCAGAGGTTTTGTACTCAAAGTTGAGTCATCTTGGGTTGGGGTTATAAATGACACCTGACAATACAATCACGAAAATAATCTATTGAAGATTGGCATAAAAATTTTGCATCAACCTCGACCATTTTAGGACCCTCGGAGAAATGTTGGAGAGGGGAATTTGAAATTTTATGTAGGCCTTGAATATTTTCCTTCAAAAGAGAATCAACCACCATGGCTAAACTTTTACCACGTTATGTGGAAGCCCAACCCAAATAAAAAGATAAACCAATACCTGTGCAGCTATTTGAATAAGCTAGAATGGAAGCCCGAAAAAATTTGAGACTTTTGGATATACAGGCAAGAGATAAAGACAACAAGCGGGATTTTCCAAGATGTGGCCTTGGATGACAAATTTGATGACATCTGGGAAAAAGAACACCCAAAAGGCGAGAAATCTTCGAACCCTTCATTTTCAGAGCAATACTATGAGAAGGGAGGAGCTGTTACCGAGCCCGGAGAAGAGGTAATCCAGAACGCCCCTGTTGCAGGAAAAGACCCGACACATAAGGAAGATGTTAGTGGACATCCTAAACAACAAGAGGATTCACCAGACACATAAACATCAGAGCCTTCCAGCTCCTCTAAATTGATTAGGAAGAGGCCAAGGAGTACCGGTCGTAAGAAGAAGGTTATTGTGAACCTTGAAGATTCTTCGAAGGAGAAGTGGCCACGAACAAGAGAGTTCGCAGAAGAAGAGGATCAGTAGTAGGAAGAATTGATTATATCATCTACGGATCTTCAGGAGCCTTAGGTATTATTCCCTCCCTCTTCTCTCTCTACTATGTCTCTAGTCTCCTCTTCGTCTACCCCAAATTTTTCATCTACCCTAGCTTTTTGGTGTGCTCTAGCTTTTTCATCTGCACCAACTTTGTCTATCGCTGGGTATCCCGAGCAATCCAGTCCTTTCCCTCCTATTTTTCCATTTTCATCCATTGCTTTCCATTCCACCCTAGGACACAATTCAGTGCCAGTCCTGAGCTTATGAGCCAACAATTTTCATCCCCCAGGCTCGACCTATCAGTATGTGCTTCCCTTGGCCTTCCTCTATCATGTTTTCATCATCTTCGAGTGGCTAGTTCATCCCACCTTTTTCCATGGCCATTATCACAAGACCTAGAAAATCCATCGATGCGCTCAACACACTATCTTTCCCTCTAGTAGTCCCTTGGGAATTTCCTTTTGTTGGTGGATTGGGTATCTCTTCCCAGGAATATTTCTCATAGGTGGAGGCAAATAAGAGCGCCCGAGCTAGCCAAATTCAAAAGAGGAGACAAAAGGATGCAGGCAAGTAGGTAAAACCTCTCTTACAAAATGTCTTCAACGAGAGTCCAAATTCGTTGATTTCTGTAAAGATCACTCCCAACGTGATTAACCCAGTAGGAGAGATGCTTCCGAGTGACTACTCTATCAATGTCATTGGGCTGGACTTGCAGCAAGCTCATCCATAGGATAAGGTTGAGCTGATGGAGGAAACCTAGAAGATAGTAACCACTGACTACCTCAAGCTCAATTGCCAAGCAAGGAAAAGAGAGGAGAAAATATCAGAGCTAAAGGGAAAGGTTGATATCTGGGTAAACAAGTATAAAGCCTAGGAAAATGAGGTAAATTGCCTGCAAAAGGAGAGGAGTGTTTTTGAAAGAAAAATCAAGGAGCTTCAGGTTATGGGTGTGAAGATTGTTCTGGTCCTACAAAATGAGGTTGAGAAGAGCTAGGTGAACGAAGAAAAACTTTGCGCTGACATACTACAGTTGAATGAAGGTATGAAGCAACTCTAATAGAGTAGAAGTGATGAGGTAAATGAGATGAATGTCACTTTAGAGTCAGAAATTTAAAAGAGAAAGCAGGCCGAATTGGCCTTGGAAGAGAAAGAGAAAGAAATTTCCACTCTAAGTAGCCAGGTGTCAACATTGGATGGGAACTTATTGGAGCTAAAGACAGACCTGAGCAGTAGAATAGCGGAGTTGGATCTTTTGAGAGCCCAACCTTTTGCGTGACCAATGAGCTCATTGGAAATTTCCAAGGATTTATACATGTCATACTGGGATAAACTCAAGGCATTATGCCTTACTCTAAAGCCCACCCTAAATTTTATGGCGCAGGCAACCAGCCTATGCGGAACAGTCAGTGAAATAATCTAGCAGGTGCAGGAGATGACTTCTGACAAAGTTTCGGAGGCTACGATTTTGTTGATCAAGTTGTATACAGCTTCTGATTAGGCTCTAAGTGGCATAGGTATAGTGGATAGGACAATGGCGGCCATAGGCATGAATATTCTCATTTCCATGCATGAGGTCATCCAACATGTAGCAGAGTGCAAGGCCAAGTTGAACCAAATTATCAGTGACATGCAGGCTACATTTTCTCACTTAACTTAGAGAGGCCTCCCTTCGCCCTTCATCGAAGATCAGGTGGTAGCAGGTGTCGAGCACATTGTTGCAATGATCGAGGAGAAGAAGCAGGACCTTTCTATTTTCCATGCTTTTGATCAGTCTCCGATCGCCCAAAACATTTAAGGCATCGTGAATCAGCTGGCACAACTCTTTTTCCGACTTGAATTGGAGGTGAAGGTATCTGGTAGATTGTCTTTCAAGGCAATCATCGATATCAAGTTGGCACACAAAAATCTACAAGCCCTCTCCGCACCATCAAACGAGTTCTAGACCGATATGCAAGCTTCCCTTTCTAAGTTGTGAGTGATAATGGGATGTTGAACCAAGGTTTCTAGGGTTCTTCATTCCGCAGGCAAAATGTCCCTGTGAGTCACCAAACTGTGAACATTATTTCACAAACAGCTAGCTTTTGCGGTTATCTTTCCTTAGCAGCTTTTCCTTACCATTTATTGCTCTTAAATTTTCGATGCTTGCCACGTGGCTGCCAAATGGAGATTCCTAATTTTTTGTATCACTTCAGTTTTGTCGAGTTCTGAGTGCATGATGCGTGGCTTTCTTTGGCCATTTTTTGAGTTGGCCCCACTCTATAGTTATCTTCACTCTTCGTTTCCCACATGGCTTCCTCTCAGATCTTTTCATTGGGGCGTCCCTCATTCTTTTTCCAGGCTCCGTCTGCTTGACGCATGGCATATTTTTGTGCACGATTTTTGGGAGTTACTACCTACACTGATTTTTCTTGCTTTTCATTGTGTTTTCTTCTTTGGTGCCGCGTGTTCATTTCTTCTGTTGCATGGCCTTCTATTCTCTGTGATGGCTTTGTTGGCGCCCTGCTAAGCGATCCTTCTATTCAGTGGTGGCTCGAAAAGATCTGGGGCATTGAGGTTTAATCAAGGTATCTTTATCTGTGGTTATCAGGCGGGGGGTTGGCCTATATAAACAACCCTGATTCTCTTTTATTAAGTTGTTGATTATATAGATATAAAAGCTTCCCGAGCACTGGGAATAGCCTCTGTAATATTTTTATTGAATTTGAAGTTCGCGGACTATGGAAATCAATTCGGCCTTTCTACTTTTCATGTATTTGATAAGACTATTAAACTATGTTGTTATTTTCCTATAATGTATGAATGCCTATTCTTCAGCTTTTATAATCTTTTGTAGATTAATAGATATAGATCATGTTTTCGAATCTTCTGTGTTGACCAAAGTTATACTTGATTATGCTATGCAATTAGGAGGTGTTCTTATGTTTATAAGTTCTTTTGAAATTTTTTATCTAAATAAACAAAATTTAGTGGTTCGAGCCTTTGCATCCAGCACTATGCTCAGGTAATATCGTTATAATTTGGCACATCGCCTTTAGCTTAGATTTACATTCTTAGTTACCTTCCTAACCTTTTACTCCCTCCTAATAAAATGAAGAGTCAGCTTCGGTAAAACTCAGAGGTCACTTAGTTGTGCACATAATGTCCCCCAATAGCTAAGTTTCCCATGAGACTGCTGCTACTTGCAAAATCTTGAGTCAACACTTACTAGCCTTTTCTTCTAGCTAATATTTATTCAGTCCATTCTATCTTGATTAATTAATATTTTCCACATAATATCGATCTTCCTATCCATTCTTCACTTCTCACTAACCTTTTCTTCCATCTTATTGATAAATTTTTCTCAATTTCTAGGTTCTTTCACCAAATTTCCTCATGGGCATCATTATCCCACTTTCAGTGGGGGATGCTAGGGAAAGACCTAATTAAATTTTTTCTTAATATTTTCTTTGAGACAATGCTAAAAATAACATTGTCTCAAAGAGGGGGA
Source organism: Sequoiadendron giganteum (assembly GCA_007115665.2). Taxonomy (NCBI): domain Eukaryota; kingdom Viridiplantae; phylum Streptophyta; class Pinopsida; order Cupressales; family Cupressaceae; genus Sequoiadendron; species Sequoiadendron giganteum. Next base: position 279,969,146 of record CM021106.1, read on the forward strand.
AAATGTAGACATTAAAATTTATCCCTAGCCAGCAATAACATTTTTTGACTAATTCTCATCTAACCCTAATTGTGTCTAAACCTTATTCTTCATATTCTTCTTCACATTCTCGTAGTTAAATAATTTTCATTATTTAACTGAACTAAAATATTTCATTTCATCATTCATCTGATTAAATAATTATTATTTAATTATTTAATCCTTAGCTAACACCATCTTTGATTAAATATATATTTCTATTTATTTAATCTTACTAACCTAATGTCTCTCTATAATTAATTAAATTATTTAATTTTATTAATTATTCATGATTTTGAAAATAAATGAATTTTCATTTATTTTAATTTTTTAAATTTCAATGAATTTTAAAAATATAACTCTTACAAATGGCCATAATTTTTGAAATTTTATCTCTTATAATCTTCCACTAATTTTGAAATATTCTTCCACCCATTAGTTTTTCTTTTATCCCCACTAATTTATCCAATCAATTTCCCCTAATATTGAATTTGAAAATGAGCAAATTTCTCATTGAAATTTCCTCATTCGATTTCAACCATTCATTTTATTTTTGATTTCGTTCATCCATCTCACCTTCTCTTCATCTACAAATTAGAGCTTCAAACTCTCTTTTTCTCTAACCACTATTTTTGAATCTTTTTTGAAGCTATCATCTTGAGCCAATCAATTGCACACTCCAAAAATATGAGAGCAATACTTCAAATCTCACAAAGCGAGAGAAGAGCAATGAAACTCAACCATGATGGCATAAAGGTAACCTGAGTTTTGTTTGTTTGCATTTAACATTTTATGTTAATTTGTGTTTTATTGCTTTATTGGGGATTTAAGATTATTTCTAATAATTGGTGGTTGTTGTGCATGTTTTAAGCTTCCTGGCCTAATTTTCCCTGTCTACAATAGGTTTTCACTATGGTACTTTCCCAAGGTGTCATTGGGGTGGTTTTCAACATTGGATAAAATATTCCTCTTTACTATGTTTTTATATTTTTTGGATTTTTGTAATATTTTATTTTCTCTTTTAATTTTCAATTGAGATATTCTAATTAGGCATAGAAATACTTGAGGTGAATGATATTCATAGGCTCCTCAAGTGACTGACCATTTGATATAGAAATATAGTAAGCTCCCAATGCATACTTAAGAATAATGATTAAGGGTCCTTGCTAGTTAGGTTAATATTTACCCTTATTTTTCTATGTTGGAGGTTTCTCTAATTTTTCGTAAGCACTATATCACAAAACTCAAATTTATGGGTTTGTATCTTCTTTTTATAGCTATAATGAAGGAAATTTTGATATGAATGTAGGAAATTTAAGGTATTGAAATTCATTTCATCTAATAAATCTACCTCTTGTACATGGGTGACCAAATATTCCTCCTCATTGATTAAATTTTACAATTATATCCTTAAGGAGTGAAGTTTAACCTCTATTATTAAATTTTCTTCAGCTCCAAAGATGAGTGAATATGGAGTCACACTAGTAGATAGTAGTGTTATAGGCCCATAATGTGGGATTGAGTTGTAGGTGCTAATAATACCCAATTTCATTGACTATTTTTTAATTTATTTTTATGATGGTTTTGTTAGAATACTTTGTTTGATTATTACCTTGGGGGTAGTTTGGGCTATAGAAATGGTGTTGGATATGAAATTTTTAGTAAATTTCATAGACATATTGGTTCCTAAATGATTTTCCATTATTGGTGATAATTGAAAGGGGAATTCCAGTCTGATATATAATGTAATGAAATATTAATTTATCAAATTTTTACCAATGATGTAGGTGAGGGTGATGGATTCAACTCACTTTGAAAATTACCCAGTCATGGTTATTTTGAATTTGTGTCTGTTGGATGAAGATGGATGAATTTTTCCAACAAGGTTGTGTCCTTTCTATAAAAAATGGTCATGGATTTGTGATAGCTTGCAACTCAAGAGAAAGTGTATGTATTAAATAGTCATGCTATTGATATGGTATGAATTTATTTACAAACTAATGCACATATTTCTCTATAGTTGACTAGTGATAACCTATTTTTATTAGCTTCCTAGAAAGGGTGAGCCCACTATAATCTGCACCAAATATACCTTCATACATTTCATGCAAAGAAGTTTGTGCTTCTTCTTTGTCTAAACACCTTAGGAGGGTTCCATTGAAGCTCCTTTAGTATAGGGTATCACCAAGGATGGTAAACAGAGATGGAATGAGGATGAAGGTTGTACATTGGGTGTCAGCTAGGTCAATTGGTAGAGAATTAGCATGGATATATGTGTAAATGTCTTTGTACCAAGGAGAATTAGGACAAACAATTTCACATACCAATTTTGTATCCAGAATATCATATGCTTAGATTAGTCGTTATTCCACTAGGAATTCACATTTTGGTTATTACAAGGCTTGTCCAATAGTGATACAATGGTAGCCATGTAATAACTACTTTATTGTTTAGGAAGGGGACCTATTCAAACTAGATTTGAATGAAATACTATTTGAAGCTATCTATTATTATTTTGTATGGGAAAATTTTATCATCTTTTGTTTGATATTCATCATTGACCTATTTGATAATAAGTTAGGAATATCCATAAACATCCAACTCTATGATTTTCCATTAGATTTATATTCTTAGTCATGTGATCAAAGCTTCATACTTGGTTGTATTATCGGTACATTGAAAGGATAGCCTATATGCTTTATGGATGAAATATCATTGAAGTGTGATGAGAAAAACACTCAATCATAAGCCATGTTGAGTGTGAGTTCCATCAAAGTATAATTTCAATTGAGTTTTTTATAAAGAAAATATTACTTCATCTAGAAATTTTGATGAGTGAATGATCTACCACCAATAGTGGTTCAACTAGTTGGTCTAATCTCACTTGTCCTTTGATTTATTTGCAATATATATATTTATAATCTAGGGTAAAATTCTAGGTTAATGTAATAAATCATAAAAACTAACCCTAAACCAACAATGGAGTACAAGTAATATTAAAAACATGAAATATAGAACAACATTACCATAAAGTATTCATGCCATCATTGCTTCACCTCCATTGCCCTTCTCCATTTTTCTTGAATATGATGATTGCCCTCATATTTGGGTGTGCAATAGCAGCCTATGACAATGCCTAGCAAAATATTGAAGATATTTATCTCACACTAATAGCATGTACTTGCATTAGCTCAAGATGTAGATGTCTAGATAGCATAAGATATGTAGATCTCAAAATGAGAGACAAAGGTATTTTATAGAAAATAAAAATTTGGATGAAGGGCTGAGATTGAATTTCAAAGAGATATGTTAAACAATGGCTAAGAATGAAAGTTATAATATGAAATAGGGTTAGGGAAAAGTTAGGGAAAATGTAGAAATGAATGGTTAAGATTGAATTATAAAATAATCAAACAATGGCTAAGATTGAATGAGACAATAGGAGATAAGATTTGATGAGATTGGCACATAAAAAGAGGTTACTAGAGGAAATCAAATGAATATTAAATTATTTGATTTGAGAGAAAAATGACTAATTAAATAATATAAACATGATTTAATTGTAGTAGACATGTGACAAATTGACTTTCTCATTAAATAATAATTTCATTCAAAAGTGGGACATTATTTGATTTGAAAGGAAGATGACTAATTAAATAATAGAAATATTATTTAATTGTAGTAGACATGTGACAAATTGACTTTTGAATTAAATAATAATTTTATTCAAAAGTGGGATATTATTTGATTTGAAAGGAAGATGAATAATTAAATAATAGAAACATTATTTAATTGTAGTAGACATGTGACAAATTGACTTTTGAATTAAATAATAATTTCATTCAAAAGTGGGATATTATTTGATTTCAGAGGATGATGACTAATTAAATAATAGAAACATTATTTAATTGTAGTAGACATGTGAGAAATTGGTTTTTGAATTAAATAATGATTTAATTCAAAATGGGAGGAAAATGAAAAATTAGTAAGCAATTAAATAAATAAAATTTATTTAATTTGTGGGAGAAAGGGTAGTGAACAATTAAATAATTAGAATAACTATTTAATTATAGTAGAAAGTGGGTAGATAATTAAATAAATAAAATTTATTGAATTCATCAAATTAAGAAATAAAAAGATATAAATGAATTAATTAAATAATTAAAATTATTTAATTAATAGAAGACTTATGAAATTAGACATGGGAATTGACAAGTGGTATTAGCAAGTCTAAGACATTTTTCAATGTCTACATTTTTCCCCTTTTTGATACAATGTAGTTTATCGCATTGTGTCAAAGAATTTATTTCAAAAATATGCCATAGTGTGAATAGGATGAGGAAGGATGATGAGGAGATAGTAGTATTCCCCCTCAAGAGGACATGTGGATTCAAAGAACATGAATGTGCTCTCGAAATGGATAAGAGAAAAATAGAAGAAATGTTAGCATGGAAGAGATGGTAGTTAGCATGGAATTAGTGGAGACAACTTAAAGATATATATGTTTCTATGCAAGGCTTTGGATTAATAATCATTGGGTGATAAGATGTGACAAATGGACAATGACATAGACCAAGGTGTGCAAGGTCATCCACTTGCAAAACAAAAAGTCATAGACAAGGAATGTCCTGACTCGTACTAAAGGAAAAGTTGCCCCAATCTTTTTGCCAAGACAATCCACAAACAAAAATCAAAGAAAAGAGTCATGAGACATCCTCTCCCATCTAAATACTTCATGGGACATCCCCGAGAGAGCTAGTAACATGACTCAAAGACAAATCAAAAAAAAAAAGATAAGAAAAAATAGCCCACAAAGTCAACAACCATTCAGAGTGTTCGCCAAATATTGTTTGTTTGATGTTTAATTAACTAGGTGATTGATGGGTTGATTGTTTGGCAAGGTCTAGTTTCAGGAGAGGAAACAAGTCATATAAGATGTCAAGTATGGTTTCAATCATGTGACCACCTATATAAGGAAAATGAAAAAGTGTGATTAATGACAATGTCTGATTTCAGGAAGGACACATCTTGTATAAGACATAAGTTGATTGATTGACTATTTGATGTTGGTTTGGTACTTGTTGACTTTTTTAATAATTGATTGAGTTGATTTAGAGACTTGTTGGTTTATTTTTCATTTTAATGTTTTGATGATTTTTTATGTCCAAGTTGATGATGTTCGATTTATTATGACTGATGCAAAAAAACCCTAAAGGATGGACCTTGGTGGCCTCAGGGGCTCATCGATAGATAGTTTTACCTATGTAACAATGTGTAGAGACCTCATAGTTCGACATGACTTGACTTTTTTTTATTGACAAAGGATCGCATCATGATTTTTATTTGACCAAACCTAAAAGGATGGACCCAATGCCTCAGGGGCTCATCAACAGATGGCCTTGCCTACATTTAGTCACAGAGGCAACATAGTTTGACCAGACTATGACTGACATGAATGACTTTGTTTTTGTGATTTTTGGAAGTTATTTGGATGTTTTTGTGTTTTTGACACTTTTTTTTTTGGATTTTTATGATGTTTTTTGTTTTACTGTCTTTCTTGAGAATATTTGATTTTTTTTGGTTTGTTTAAGGGTATGTGATTTTTTGTCTTTTTGATATAGTGACCTCCAACAACAAATGTACGATCCAATGAAGACCTAGGTCAAGTAGCTGCCCCTAGTCGGGTATGAGACCAATTTATAAGGAGGGGAATGAGATAGGCATTATGGAAGGTGAAAAGACACATGATGTCATTTGTGATAAGTTATGAAAAGACAACTAGGCATTATTATGGATGAAATGGGAAGATGAGTGATGAGAAAAGTCAGATTGGAATGATGGTAGATGACAGAGAAAGGTCAACTACAATGGCCCCTATTTGCCAGGTTTTTGCCATGGTAATTATCTAAAGCACCATGGAAGTGGTGTTCACTATTGGATAGATGATTTCTCTTTACTATTGTCTTGATTTTTTCTAATTTTTTTTTTTTGTTGGTATCACCAAGACGCCTGTTTGCCATATTTTCATCAAGGTAACATTTTTTATTTTTTTTATTTTGGTAGTTTTATGGTTATGCCAAGACTTTTGGAAGCTATGTGTAGAATTTGTGCAAGTGCAGACTATTGATCAGTTTTGACAAGGGTTCCCCTTCAAGAGTGGAAAGTTGATAAGCTCCTGATCCAAATATTGTTGTTACAATATAGGGACCCAACCAAGTTGGCTCAAAATTTCTTCGATTTTATCATTCTACTTGATTCTTTGAATTCTCCATTAATACTAGGTCACCAATGTCAAAGTGTTAGTTCAAGACCTTCTTACTGCAGCTACGATGAAGATGATTCTGATATGCTTGAAGATTGTCCAATTCTTTCTATCTCCACTCATCTGGAAATTACAACTCATTAGCCTTGATACATAGTATTCTTCATCATTGATATGACCTTGCATGGATACCCTTAGGGAAGGAAGTTCAACCTCAATGGGTAAGATAGCTTTGGAACCAAAGACTAGGGAATATGGGGTGGCATTGGTAGGAGTGTGGATGTTGGTATGGTAAGCCCATAAGGTGGGGTTAAGTTGAAGTTTCTAGTCATGACCAACATCATTGACATTATTTCTAAGGATTCCAAGAATGGTTTTATTATATACCTTGACTTGGTCATTTCCTTATGGGTAATATGGAGTGGAGAAATGGTGTTGGATGTGGAACTTCTCACAAAGTTGACAAAATTCTTGGTTTTTCAATGGTCAACCATTATCATTGATAATGGATTGAGGGACACCATACTGACAAATGATATAGTTGAGGATAAACATAGAATTTTTTTACTGGTAATGTATGTCATAGGAATGGCTTTAATCTATTTACTAAAGTACTCGATCATAGTGATGATGAATTTGTGGCCATTAGAAGATGTGAAATGGATATTACCTATGAGGTTGAGTCCCCATTGGGAAAAGGACCATGGTGAGGTTATCAAATGCAATTCTTTTGTTGGCACGTGTATCAAGTCTCCATAGATCTAACATTGTCGAGATATTTTGATGAAGAGATGGGAGTCTCGTTCCATTATAGGCCAATAGTAGCCCGCTCTCATGATCTTTTTAGCCAAGGTTGGACCACTAGAATGGGATCCAAATATACCCTCATGCACCTCTTGTAAGGTCGTTTATACTTCTTCAGTATCAAGACATCACAATAAGCTTTTGTCAAAGGCTCGTCTATAGAGAGTGTCACTAATGATGACATATTTGGAAGTTTTGTAGATAAATGAATTGCATTGGTTGGTAGAGAGGTTAGGCGAAATGGTATTATCATGAAGGTAATCATAAATTTCTTGGAACCATGGGGAGTTAGGACCAAAAGTTTTACAAACCACCTTAGACTTAGGGATGTCAAAGGCAGGGACCAACAATTATTCTACCAAAAACTCGAATTCAGGCACATTGTTTGGTATGTCCAAGAGAGAGTTGATGGTGGCCATGGTATCTATTGCATTATTCTAAATATAGGGAACTTGATGAAAGATGATTAGGTCAAAATAATATCTAAAGTTTTCTACCATCTATTTATATGGGGTGATATTTTCATCCTTGGTGTCATAATCATCATTGACTTGTCAGATTACTAGTTGAGAATCACCATACACTTGCAAGTGCTTGATCTTCCATTTCATTTCCATACAAAGTCATATGAGAAGTGCCTCATATTATGCTATGTTATTTGTACATGGAAAGGAAATTTTGAATTACTTAGGAATAGTATCACCTTGAGGGGTGATAAATAGTATGCCTTCTCGTAAACCATGGTTTGTGTGAGACCCATCGAAGTATAGTTTCCATGTCATTGGTGTGTCAATAGTGAAGATAGATTCGTTTGGAAAATTAGAGACTAATGGGTGATCAACCTTAGTTGGTGCATCTACAAAATGGTTAGAAATGACTTGTCCTTTTATTGATTTTCTCTCGACATACTAAATATCATACTCGTTGAGTATCATGACCCATTTAGCCAATCATCCTGTCAATGTTATTTTATTGAGAAGATATTTCAAGGGTTCTATCTTTGCAACCAACATTGTTTGATGATTTAGCACGTAGTGCCTTAGTCATTGAGTAGAAAAAACTACCACAAGACAAGCACACTCTATTGGGTTGTAATTCAGTTCATAACCAACCAAGGTGCGACTGATGTAATAGATTGCTCACTCATGACCTTAATCATCATTCTTTGCAAGTAATGCCCCTAGTGTGGATTTAGTTTCTGAAATATAGAGGATGCGAGGTCTCCCATCGATAGGTGGCATTAATAGTGGTGGTGTTAGTAGATAATATTTAATCTGTTAAAAGGATTCTTGACACTTTTTTGTTCATATGAATGGTACACCTTTTTCTGAGTAAATGTTGAAAGGGATGTATCTTGTCAACCAGTTGTGCTATAAATCATCTGATGGAATGGATTCATCCTTGCAGTTTTCATAGCTGATTTATACTGGTAGATGGAGGCATGTCTATTATAGCTTTGAATTTTGTTGGGTCTAGTTCAATGCCTCATTTGGAAACTATATACCCCAGGAGATTTCGTGATGTCACTCCAAACACACACTTTTTGGGATTTAATCTTTGTATTCTTCCAACCTTTTGAAAATATTTTCCAAAACTCGCAGGTGATCACCTTGTGTCAATAAATTTGGCTAGTAGATCATCCATGTAATCCTCCATTAGAGTATGCATCATGCCATGAATTTTTTTTGTCATGTCACGTTGATATGTGGCTCCAGCATTTTTAGCCCAAAAGGTGGGTATGTGCAGGATCATCATGGAAAAATAGGCCCTTAAATGGTAATGAAAATTTGAAAAATCAGAGTTAGGCAACTTGATCTAAAAAATTTGAATAAGTTATCTATATTATTTGAAAAATATGTAAGAATAGAATCTATAGAAAATTGAATGCAATTTATAAACTACTAGGTTTTTTTTTTTTAAAATCTATTTGGTGAAAATTTGAAATTTTAATTCAGTAGTACTTAAATTTCATGGAAAAAATAAGAAGTAGGTGTCTGTCTGACCACCCTAACCACAGTAAAATGATAATATCTTTTAATAATATTTTAGATATAAGTAAAGGACTCATGTCTTGATGTGCTACATATTTTTTTGTAATTGTTTTTCAAGTAAATAATTAATTATGAATTTTTTATTACAACTTTTAAAAAATATAAAAACTCATACATCTGACCACCTTAACTTGGTCAAAACTTCATGAAATTTATTTTTTGTTTTTTTAATCTTATATTATGTGAAGCATGTTTCAGACTCAAAAAATGTGATACAGTTTGAAAGTTATAAATGTTTTTCAAACACCCTATCAATTAGGAATTTAGTCTTAATTCAAATAGAAAATGAATAATAATTATTTATTAAATTCAAAGTAAAGAATAATTTATATTGGTGGAAAGATGAGAATCTCTTTTAAATACCCTTTTCATTTCATCAATTTTGGGTAAAAGAAAATTCATCAACCACATGGGCCATCATATCTCTTACATTTCACCACTTTTTGGCCCATCATGATCTTGCACATACCCAAGAATGAAATTCCAACAATAATTTCCCCATGGACAAGTGAAGGTTGTCTAATATTAATATTTTAGAGCTATTGTGATTTGGTTATACCGTGAGAAAACATCCATGAGGGACAACATTTCATATCCAACTATTAAGTCCATGATTATGCCAATATTTGGCAAGGGGAAATCATCCTTTGGACATGCCTTATTTAGATCATGAAAGTTGGTGCAAATACGATCCCACCTGTAATGCCCCGCCAAGTAACCTTAAAAGAAGTTGCAATTAACATCATAAGCGAACCAAATTTTTTTTTATAAAGTGCATTTAACATACACATTCACTTACTAATTAACAACAACCTCTAAGGCTACGAGGTTAGGATTACTTTAACCCACATATACATATTACATATAACCATAGTAGTATGAACTATATGAAATAAACATCATACATCATAAGAATACCACATAACATAATAAGATAATCAACTAAGATACAATCTCATAAACATTATCTTAAACTAATAGTTACATCACTCATTTCCAGAATGAGACACTAGTACAAATGTATTACAATTACATAACTCCACCTCTTACAAAAGAGGGATAAAGTATCATATACAACTGAAATATTACAATGCAAAAAATTACAACAAGAACCGCGAGCTGTCCATCTGGATGTCTCGTCACCAAGTACTGAAAATTCGATGGGGACCCAATGGTTTTGGTGCATGTTCCACCCTACCAATGTGGTACCCGAAGGCCCACCCCCCATGCTAGGAGATAGTAACAAAGTAACATGGACAAAGATTCTACTACCTCTAACCAAACGCAAACTCGAACTAACTCATACTGTTATAACCAACCAAATGAATTAACAAGAACAACTCATTCACCATACAAGTACGAATCAAGTACAACTCAAGTACAATGCAAGTACAAATCAAATACAATACATGTACAAATCAAGTACAATACAAGTACAAATCAAATACAATACAAGTACAATATAAGTACAACTCCAACATCACTAACATAGGTCACATTGCTTCCAGACATAAAGTAGATCAAGTATGTTCACAAAACCATACATATAAAACAATTAACAATAGTTGTCCTAGATAGAGTGTCATCGCAAGGTTTGTCATGAGATCTCCTTTAGGCATTCTTCATAGGCTCCGGCACAAGTAATCCTGATGGCCTCAACCGAATCCCAACACTCATACTCACTCATGCGGAATCAACTACCTCTCGCAAGGACAAGATAGTTGATCTTGCCATTCCAGGCCTTCTCACTCATCCCAAGTCTAAATGAGCCCTTGTGTCTATGAGTGAGGAATAAATTATCTTGATTAGTGTGAACTGCATCCTAATCATCTAAGTACATTAATTTAATTATCACTTGATTAACTCACTTTTGAAAGTTACCCGGTTTACCACTTTGGGCTCCGGCCCCTAACAAAAGCCACTCTTCTATTCAACAACACACACCCAAATAATACACCAAGGGAACCACAAGTGCATACCAACTAGGCATCATAATCCACTCCAACACAAGGAGGATACAAATAATAGAAACTCACTCCAAATATCTTGGAAGCAACAATCACATAGTCTACTCCTTTCACAGGAGGTACAAAAGATCTCACTCCAAACATCTTGGAGGAAACAACACATAGTCCACTCCTTTCACAGGAGGACACAAGATGAAACCACATAACAAGGTCACTCCATACAAGGAGACATGGATCCCATAATCCGCTCCTAAACCAAGGAGGTGCAAACATCCCCATTCGTGAAAACCGGGTAAAACTGAAAAGACGCCATGCACTACCCAAGGGAAAACGACTAGATGGCATAAAGATTCAACAACCCTTATCCTCTAAGTTCTTATGGAAGACTTATAATTTAGGACTAACACTAAATCCCAAAACCAACAATGCAACTTGACGACATAGCAACAAAAGTATTCAAGTCATCAATCAAATATAATATTTGGATTTCCTAAATCCATACTCATTCAATAGATAGTGTTGACAAAGTCAAAGACACGATAACTAGATCATCTAAAATAATCATAACCTCTATTTCCCTTTTCATTATTGGAAATCTAAAACAATTAAACTTACTTCCCTTTACTGAATACAGAGAATTAAATCCTTTAAGATAATCATGAGGAAGATACTACTTTTGGATATACTAAATCCATATCTCTTTCATAATCCAATCACAATGATTCAATTAATCTAAATAGAAATTAATAAATAACATAATTGATTGTCTCATCAATAAAACAACTTCTTAATTTACTTTTAAATCAACACAAATCCATGCAAGTAAACTCTTTTCATTTTCTAACCAGATCTTACATCTCATTCCATTTTCTATTTAAAACATTCAGTCACTTTAATATAATAACATATTGTTTCTCTATCCATTTTCCATATACACTAATCAATCCATTTTTAAATCTCTATTCAATAATATATCGCATTCTTTAAATCAAACATTTAACTCTTTCAATTAAACTTTAACATGCCATTTTAAAATAACAATAATTTCTCATATATTTATAATTTTAATTCCACTAATCTAATATACAAATTTTATTTAAAATAATATAAATAAATATAATACTTTAATATTATAAATTATAATATAAAATATTATTAAATAATATTTTAATATTATAATAACAATACATAAAATATTAATATCTATAAATATCAATTTATTATTATTTTATTTTCAAAGCAGCCATGGGAAAATAACTTAACAGCAGTCTCATGTTTCAAGCATAACTCAAAAACTACGATTTGGGTATTCACGATTTTTTGACAAGGATAAGAAAATTTCAAAATGAAAAAACCCTTTAAATTTCCTAACAACCGAGTTTGTGTAAGTGAAGTTATAGGCGATGCAACCAGACCATTTTACCATGAAAATTATAACTATCCTGCAGATTTTTAAAATCCTATTTTTAATAATAAACAAAGGGTTTTATTTTCTAAAAACATTCTAAATGCATTGTTCAATCTCTATGTTTGATTTCAATAACAACAAAATCGATTTCCCCAAATAATTTAAATTCAAATAAGGTTTTCACAATTTTCGCTCAAGAATTTTCACAAGCAAAGACTGTAACTTTGTTTAATTATTTTCTTCTAATATCAAATTTGTTTTCTAAAACAGATTTAACAAACAAATATTTAATCACTACTATTTTAAAAAAAAAATCAAGAACAATAAAACACAAAGAGGAAAACCTAGTACTAGAAGCTACAGGAAGAGATGAATTTCTGATGCAAGCCTCCTCCAAAGATTTCCTGAATTTTCTTGAATCCTCCAATGAATCCAATCCAAAATCCAACAAATGCAAACAATCTTTCCTTCAATCAATTTTACAATCAAACTTTCTTCAAACCCTTGTGCAAATTTTCCAAAATTTCTTCCCTGCTGTAAAAAATGAATTTTCCTAAAGACTTTTCTGCCCTAAAATTAAAACATGTATTTTTTATAAATCAACAATACCTAATACAACCCTAATTCACATTACATGCAAATTAGATATTTCAATTTCAATTTCAATTTCACTTTTTGAAAACCCACTTTCAATTTAAAATGCAATTTCAAATAATAAATTAATTTCCAAAGTTGCAACTAATTTTCCAAATAAACATTTAATTACAATTTCTAATTTAATTCCCACACGTTGAAATTAAATTCCAAATTTAATTTTAATTCTTTTATTTCCTTTCATTCTCTTGCATCATGTTTAATTAATTAATTTAATTATTTAATAATTAAATTCAACCCCCATGGATTAAATTTAATTAGTTAAATAAATTTAATTTAATTAATTAAATTAATTAAATATAATTATTTAATTTCAATATAAACTTTTATCCACATTGCATTATTTAAATTAAATAACCATCAATATGATTTAAATGCAATTATTCTAAATATCTATTTCCAAATCAATAATCCTTCAGAATTAAATAGCATCAAAGCAAGACAGATAATGACTCGACACACACAACTGACGACACACTAAGGCTAGGGTGTAAACTTGACACATGTTACCTAGCTACTATCTCCCGTTCAACTTAACCGTTGGATCGACACGCTCAAACCTGTGAAGCTAGGTGGAGTCGATGTCATGTACCTGCAATCATGCAACCAAGTAAATGACATCATACAATATATCCAGCATATAATACACACTATGAAGAAGAAATTACGGATTCGCAGGGTGCTCGCAAGCGAGTGATGCGAAACCGTCCTCTTCACCAATACACTCATTGAAACTGACACTTCTATCATAATCTAGTAATCTCGTAATAACATCTCATGTTAACTCTACAACATCATTAATCCATAATGCATGTGAAACAAAATCAGATAACTACATCCCACAATAATAGTTGTCACTCAATAGTAATGATCAAAAAATCATAACAAAATGTATCCAGTATCAAAGTAACTACAACCAAACATAGCATAAAGCAACTTGAACAAGAAGCAAAACGGAGGGGTATTACACCACCTATTGGTTTTTCACTGGCACCAAATTGTAAATCCATTTTGTCTAGTTTATAGACTTGATAAATCCAATGTCTAGTAGTTTCTTCAACTCAGGCTTGACCAATAAAGTAATTTACAAGTGCATCTTTCATATCTTTTGTTTGATAGGTTTAGCGTCGAGGAATAATGGAAAGTGGTGCAATATCAAGTCAGGATCTAGCCTAGTCATGTTGACATAGGACCAAGAAAAATTAATTTGTCTTTTTGCAAAGAAAGCACAAAACTTAGGTTGCTCAGACTCAGTCAATGATGCTGCAAAGTGGACGACCTTGAGATTTTCATCTTTTCCAAAGTTGATTTCCATAGATTTTTCAATGAGCATTGGCGACTTCTCTTGGGTAATGGGAATAATTTCCAACCCTTCATTCTTGGTGTCTTAGAGAGGTTTTCACCCTAGGATACATCCTTCCTTTTTTTACTTTTTCTTGGTTCAAAGGAACCTTCTGATTTTCACCTAGAGACTCATCCTTTTTTGTTTTATTATTTTTAATTTTGTGACTAGAGGGTTGGATAGACTCCCCAAATTATGCTATATGATCCAAGTCAATGGTAAACCCAGCCTTAGGATCACTACTAGAATTCCTTCTCTCAATCCCATGAACTCAACAATTGCTTCATCATTCTCAAATAAATCTAAGACAAGAGGTCCTTGTGGTTCCCATTTGATGAGTTGGGGGTAAGTTAAGGGCATGCCATCATTGGTATTGTCAAGGTTCAAGATAGATATGTTAAAGATAAAGGTATTTTCAGGGTCTCGGGTCATGATATCGAATAGGTCAAGGTTGGTGAAGACTCTATCTAGTTCATACTCAGTAGTTGTATAAGAGTCCTATTTGTACTCATTGGAATCAGTTTTAATGTAGTCATCATTATATGGGTTAGATTGTTCATGGGTGTCAAGTATTGAAAATTTCTCGATAACCTTAGAAGCATTCACTTCCTCACTTAAAGGTACCATGATACTAGAAACACCAATCTTAATCAGTTAAAATCCAAGGCGTAGACCTTTAGGTTGCTTAGACATGAACAAAGGTTTAGTTATCCCATTTTTATTTAATCCAAGTCCACTATGTCCATCATAGCCTTTATCTTGCATAATTTTAAAACCTTTTCCATACTATTTTGTGGATATTTGTGCAAGTGGAGGAGATTCTTCATTGTCTTCTTTCTAGAGACAGGAGGTCACATCCTCTTCATTAATAGCTTCTTTTCTTAGTTCCCCCAATTTTGTGAAATTCGTTGTGGGAGGCATGTGGATAGTGACATTGGGTTGTCTCTTTTTTGTTGTTTGTTTTTCGTATGACTTAGGAGTAGTGATTTTTCTGACACAATAATAAGTCTTCATGTAATATTCAACACACCCCTTGTCTAGGACCTTAATATTGGGATCAGAGGGCAGAGATTTGGAAAGGGATTCTTTGGATAAAGTGGAAGGGTCAATATAATGAGATGAGATGGATGAGGGGGCCTCTTGGTTGATAGACACTTGTTTTTGGGTATTCCCTCTCAAGTTACTCCAATATTGGAAAGGATCGAGATCACTAGGAATTTTTATTTCAGTGCCTTTGTGGGGAAACTTAAGGCATTGATGGTATGTGGATGGTACATTTTTCATGCCATGGATCCATGATCAGCCAAGGAGAAGGTTATATGGGAGGTCATGATCTAAGACTTGGAGGGTCGTATCCATGATAGTAGGTCCAATTCTGATAGGTAGTGTGATAACTCCCTTAGAAGAGCATTCTTCATCACCATAAGCCTTGATAACAATAATTTTTGTTGTGTTTACACATGCTTCCGAGAAGCCTAATGCCTTAACCAATTTGAGGGTGCAAATGTTTGACCCTGCTCAACTATCTACCAAAACTTGTCTAACTTTGTGTTTATAGATAAAGACTTCAAGATGCAAGGGATCATTGTGATTTGTCTTTTGGGTTGAATAGTCTTGGTCAAAGAAAGTGACATGATGAGGATTAGCCAAGTATCCCACCATCTCCTAGAAGTGATTGACATCAAGGTGAGTAGGAATGGTGGTGTTTTACAAATCCTTGCCAAGGATGTCACTATGATCAGGTGATATATGCAATAACTCAAGGATAGAGATTTACATGGTTGTCTTCCCCAAGTGGTCAAGTAGATTATATTGGGATCTCGGTTGTTATTGTTATTTTGTTGGGGGAGGACCTTGGATAGTCACCTTAGGTCGATGGGTATTGATAGCATATTCCAATGGTTTATTGATAGTAATAGTATTGACATAATCATCAATAGTGTGAATGTGATTTAATATGGTGGTATAGTCATCTTTGGTATTAGTGTAATTGGAAAAAAATTTGGTCTTATTACCCAAATTGGAGGCCTTTCCTTTTCCATGATCATGTAATGGATCTATAAAGAATTTAAGGTTGCTATTAAAGGATTGTTTTTGTCCATTGACTTCAATAGTGTTGTTTTCAATGAGGTCTTGGATGATATTCTTCAATTGTTTGCATTGTGATTTTGGGTGTCCTTTAGCTCGGTGGTAGTCATAATAAGGCATTATCATCCCACCATGAGGGTTTGAATTGTATTGGGTCATATTGTTTTAGATTCGTAAATTTTATGGCATTGTGTTTCAAGAGTTGTTTAAAGACGAATTTGATTGGCTCCCCTAAGGGAGTATATTTTTGTCTTGTGGGAAACTTCCTTTGGACCTTTTTTTCTTGTGTGTCTTGGATGGAATTTTTTATGTGATCGAGAATTCTTGATGTGTTGTTGGTTGTATTGGGTCCTCTTAGTGTAATGGTAGGGTTTGTATACATTGTATTAGCATCAATAATTCCATCATTGGTCACATTCTTGTTACAAGCCCAATAGTTTCCTTTGTCATTTGATGTATTTTGGGCGGTGTATAGGCACGAATTTTCAGCCCTTATGTAAATTCCCCTTTTACACTTCCTCACCTTAGAAAACTAAATCTGAAGGCTAAATTCTACATCAGCAAGCTACCTTCATTCAACTTAGCATTCATCTTTTATGTTGGTAGAAGAATAACTGCTGGGGATCCCCACGTGAAACACAAATGTCCTTGTGGTACACTTACGTCCCTAATGGATTCCCACGTCCGAAGTTGGAAAAGGTGTTACACTTCTTATTGGGAATGAATTGTAACATCCCTCTTCAACCAAATGACATGAAAAATGCCTTATTCTCCTCACCTCACCTTCAAAAACATTCATTCTTCATGCAAATTAGATCTCTTTGGCATCTCTTTTGATAATCTCTAAGCATTCAATTCACTTCCATCACTTCAAGCAACACTTTGGCACTTCATAGTAGCAGCAACAAAACTCCATCAACTCTATAGAGCAAGTGTGGGATAAGCCATTGCAGTAGGGGCTTGAGGTTTTGCATCACCTCCCTTCACCATAGTTGATGTTGTGGTGATTTTTCAAGCTCTCTTTCTCCATCATTGGCTAGTGAGCTCTTGGTGAAGGTGGTAAAATTTTAACTCCTCTCCTTTATGATTTGGTTGAGTAGCACTTCACTATTTTGTAGTGTTTATTTTTTTCTCTACTTTCTTTTCTCCTTTATCATATATTTCTCTATCATTGCTATCTTGGTTGTTTGTGGAGGTGGAAACACTGAAATGAGGGTCTGATTGAGGAAGACCCCTATACAAACCCCAACAATTTTTCCTCTTTCTTGTGTGTAGGTGGACATGCATTTGGAGCTAGCTGCTGAATGAGCATCTTTGTGAGATTATCTTTGTCACCTTAGTTATAGTCTATTTACTTTATCATTTTAGTATCTACTTTTTATACTTTCTCATTCTGTTTTTACCATCTAGATTGAGCTAGCTAGGTTGTTAGCAAATCTATTTGGAAGTTTTCATGTGTTCATTATTGTCTAGCCATACGAACACCAGCACGCCTAAGAGACACCAATGCACCGTGTTGACATCCCTTAACTGCACTACCATCCTCAAACATAGAGTTTTCTGAGGTACAAAACTAACTCCAAAAAGCTAGCTCGCTTAGCCCCATTCTAAATTTTGGGTCTATAGAGTGACTGAAGGACCTTATAGTCCTTATCATTATTGTCCCTCATTTGAAACATTCCTTTAGAGTGAGGTAAGCTAGTGTAACCTTCCGCTCTTGGCTCTCCATGACCTGGGACCTTGAACATGGTTGGTCCCTCTCTCTTACATTTTTTGTGAACCCAATGTAAACCATTTTGGTCTATTTTTGTGATACTGAAAGCTCCTTTCCTCATATTATAGGAGTTTTGTAGGTGTGATTATTGTGAGGCCTCTACCTTACAACCTAACCTACTACCCCTAGTAGGCATAGCTGGAAGTTTCCAAAAGTGTTGCATAACGAAACCTTAATTGGGTCATTGTCTTATCCTGTAACCTTTTGGGGCCTCTAAGAAAGTGTCATCTAGTGTGCATAATGGCCTCTTTTCTTCACCAACCTATTTCCTCTATGTAGCTTGTGAGAAGTGGTACTAAAATAACTTGCACCTCAAAGTATCTATCGATGGGCTTTAACAAAGAACCATCTCCTATTTACATTCCTGAATGAATCAATGGAAACACTATAGTAGGTGTTCTTGTTGATCCAATATCTCAAGTGAATATAATAACTAAGGAGATCATGCTAATCAACTGTTTGCATAAATATGGGTACGATGCACTTGTGAGCATCATCCGCACACACGATGGGATTTTTTTTACCTCATTTAGATAGTATTGTCCTATCAATTCTCTTTGGAACTAATTATATGAATCTTTTGTTTGACATTATCCCAGGATCTAAACTCTTAAGAGTGAAACTGGGTATCCCTTTTCTAGTAGCTATGAATGCAATTCCCTTGGTTGTGCATAAATGTTTCAAATTCATTCATGAGGGTTCCATACATGTGATCCATGACACTGGCTATAGACTATTGGTTATGAATGGTAGTTACTCCTTAGATTATTTTTTGCTTGCACCCATTGGTCCTCTCCCTCCTAACAAGGATCTATTTTATTGAACATATCAAAATTATAAGAAATGGCACGTAAGGCCAAAAGTGAGATACCATCCATCACCTTATGTTGTTTCACATAGGGCATGTTTAAAAGCTGACAATGATGCCACCAAGGCACGTAGAAGAGAAGAAGACAAGAGGTACGAAGACTCTCCTTCTTTCTCTTCCACTGTTTAGCTTGATGCTTCCTCTCACCCTGCTGTGGCACCATCAGGTTTCACCCTGCATCTACATGAGAACCCTATGGCGCCTTCTTGGAAAAATCCTAAGCGTCCCACATTTGAGCTTCTTGTCCTACCCATGGAGCCTAGGCTCATTTGCTATAGAAAGAGGAAGGATCCCTTTGGGGAGTCCTTTATGTCTTGACCTCCATGGCCTCCCACCGCTTATGCTCCCAAATTAGTAAATGGGAAGAGGCCCATTGCTGAAGCAATTGAGCTGACTCCCCCTATTGCTTCTCAAACAATCCCTACTACTCCCATCAAGGAGATTGTTCCTCCACCAAAAATGATTGTAGTAGATACTCCCATGGCTGAGCAAGAGCCTTCTATTCCTTCGCAACCTCCAACCTCTACCTCAAAGAGTTAAAGAAAATTCCTTGTGCATGAGTGTAAGCGTCAATGAAAGGCTCTCATGGCTGAGCAGTCCACTTTGCAGAAGAAGGATGAGGAGATGGCCACCCTTGTGTCAGGGCCTCTTATTGTTTCTTCTTGTATCCTTTCTCCTACTTCCGTTCAACCTAGTTTAGTCTCACCTCCAACTCCCATTGTGAGTGTGCCTGACCCAAAAAGGGTGCAAGTGTTTATCACTCCTTTAGTGGATCCACCCTTTTTGATGTCCATTCTAGATATCCCACCATTTCTAAATCCCGTGAATATGTCAAACACTCAGTGGTATCCAGTGCGGCTTTCCCCTCCTCTTCTTACCCTATGCCTCTCACTTCATCTTTGGGCAGTTCACATACCTTGAAAAAGCCAAAGGTAAAGGATGCCCCCTCCAACAATGGAGGAATAAGAGGAGACCACCTTCTCTGAAAGGTGGTCCTATGTTGGCTTGTTTTGTCTTAGTGTCGGAGCAAGCCCTAGCTTCCCCTGAGTTTTTCACTTCTCCTGACTCATTCGATGAGCCTAGCGGTGAATCTCAGGCATAGTCTTCCCCATATGTTTAGGTAAAACATGGAACTCCAATAAAGTGCATGTTTAACTCTCTAGATGAAGTTCTGGCTTTGTCAACTATCTTCATAAAGTCATTGACTCTATCTCCACAAGAGCTTAGCATAGAAGACCTTGTGGGGGCTTCTTCCTTATCCCTTGTTGTGAGAGGGTCAAAAGCTCCTCCCTTTAAAATTCCACCACTACAGGCTTGTCCTCCTCCCCGCTCTGATGATCTAGACTAGGAACGAATGACCTCTTGGTCGATCAATGTTAGGGTGAGGCCCCTTCTTTATCTTTAGATTGGATATGTGTGTGTCATGATGTGTTCCTCCATGATCATGCTATATTTTCCTGGATGACTCATTTCACCCTTGTTGGTGCTTGGATATAGGAGTGATTTTTGTGTCATAAAACTTCTTCTATCTATTTCATCATTCTTCCATGTTTGTGACTTGAATTTCATAAAATTAGGGATGATGCAAAGTGTTGGGGGCATTTAGGCTTCCCTTCCATGTTGACTCAATATTTATTTTTACTTTTTCTTGTCATTCATTCTTCACATGGTCTAATATAGTAGGGGGTTGATGAAAATTCATTTATATACTACTATTATACTTATATATATATATATTTATGAGCAATTCTAACTCCAAAATATCAAATCACCCCTCTTCCCTTTGTTTGTGTTTGTCTCTCTTTCTCGCTATTTTTCCTTCCTTTCTCTCTTCTTTGCTTGATTTGTCCCTCTCATGTGTGACAACGCCATCTCTATAGTGCTTCGATTTTCAAAAAACACATTAATTGCCAATGAATCTTTTCTTGAAAGCACTCATGAGCATTTCTTTTCAAAATAGTATTCAGAACTTGGACCCCTTAGGGAACATGTTTCCTTCATCATGGGTTCGTAATGAAAGAGCTTAAGAACCTTCCTCCAAGGTGGGAACTACTTTGACCTTCCCCTTGCGAGGGGTCATTTTTCTTCCTTTTGGATTCCTTGATGAAGTGAACATCTTTCAAAAGGATTTCTTGATAACAAATCAATTTTAGAAAGAATGTCCCTCCTATACTTTCAAATAGAACATCCCTTGAGTGGACCTCCTCTTCACATCGTGTTCTTGAGGGACCCCTTTAAAAATTTTCCAGCTTGTCAATAGTTTGCATGACTATTCACTTACTTGTCTGAGTGGCTACTTTTTGACATGTTATATCTACAGGTAATCATGTCACTTTGCAGGTGTGCCTATAAAGCTACTTCTTGACTCTGTATAGTCCCCTTACTTTGGTTTCCTCCATGTGAGAGATCTTGGGGCATACCTCCCTACAGGTCTAGGGGCTTGTAGGGCACTTTCTTTGAGCTTCCTCCATGTAAGAGATCTTGGGGGTTGCTCCCCTGCTAGTTTGTGGGTCTGTAGGGCACTTTTCTTGATTTCCTTCATGTGAGAGATCTTTGAGGAAACCTTCCTTATAGGTCTATGGGTCTGTAGGGCACTTTTCTCAGTTTCCTTCATGTGAGATATCTTCGAGGATACCTTCCTTACAAGTCTGTGGGCCTTTGAGCCTCTTACTTCTCGGGGATTCCATCATGTGAGAGATCTTGGGGTTCACCTCCTTACAGGTCCATGGGCCTGTAAGACACTTTCATTCTACAACTTCATGATTTTGTGGAACTGTAGAGTCTTTTGTTCTAGCCTATGCTTTTGAGATCGCCAGATCGTGGTCTTCTTCCTCGAAAGTTTAGGTATACATTTTTAACCTGACTACCTTTTTGATCTACTTTATCGAAGCACTTATCAATATTCATGCTCGATAAAGTGGGGGAAAAATGTATAGGCACAAATTTGTACCCCTTATGAAAATTCCCCTTTTACACTTCCTCACCTTAGAAACCAAATTCAAAGGAAAAATTCACATCGCAATTTTGTTCCACTTGGAATTTTATTTTGCATCGATAGAAGAATAATGTCGAGGATGTCCGTGTAGTGCACAAATGTTTATGTGGCACACTTACATCACTGTTGGATTCCTACATTTGAAGTTGGCAAAGGTGTTACACTTCCTATTGGGAATGAATTGTAATGTCCCTCTTCAACCAACTGACCCAAAAATTAATTCTTCATGCAACTTAGATCTCTTTGGTTTCTATGTTGGAAATATCTAAGCATTCACTTCACTTCCATCACTTCAAACAAAATTTTGGCACTTCATAGTAGTAGCAACAACACTCCATCAAATCTGTAGAGCAAGTGTGGGACAAGCCATTACAACAGGGGCTTGAGGTTTTGCATCACCTCCCTTCACCATAGTTGAGGCTGTGGTGATTGTTCAAGCTCTCTTTCTCCATCATTGGCTAGTGAGCTCTTGGTGGAGGTGGTATCATTTTCACTCCTCTCCTTTATGATTTGGTTGAATATCACTTCACTATTTTGTAGTATTTATTGTGTTCTCTACTTTCTTTTCTCCTTTATCATATATTTCTCTATCGTTGCTATCTTGGTTGTTTGTGGAGGTGGAAACACTAAAATGGGGGTTTGACTAAGGGAGACCCCTATACAGCCCCCAACATTTTTTCCTCTTTCTTGTGTGTAGGTGGACATGAATTTGGAGCTAGTTGGCAAATGAGCATCTTTGTGAGATTATCTTTGTCACCTTAGTTCTAGTCCATTGACTTTATCATTTCACTATCTACTTTGTATACTTTCTCATTTTTTTTTAACCATCGAGATTGAGCTAGCTAGGTTGTTAGCAGGTCTTTTTGGCAATTTTACTGTCCATTGTTGTTTGGTCGTACTGATGCCAATGCGCTTGAGAGATGCCAGTGTGCTGCATTGATGTCCAAGAACTACACTGACATCCTTAGATAGAGATCTATTTGAGGCACAAAACTGACTCCAGAAAGCTAGCTCACCTAGCCCCATTCTGTATTTAAGGTCTACAAAGTGATCGAAGAACCTTATAGTCCTCATCATTCTCATCCCTCATTTGAAACATTCCTTTAGAGTGAGGTAAGTTAGGGAAGCCTTGCGCTCTTGGATCTCCGTGACATGTGGGATTGAACATGGTTGGTCCCCCTATCTTACAGGTGGTCGTAATTTTGTTGGTAATCTTGATTTCTCACTTGTCAATGATGGCCTTTTCATGGATAATGCCTTTCTCCACTAGGTTGGAAAACAAAGTACAACATTACACTTGTAAATCATGTTTCAAGCATGAGTTAAGGTTTTCAATGAACATTCCAAATTTTTGTTTCTCAAGTATTTCAATAGGACATCTACTAGCCAAATCCCTCCATCATTGGAAGAAGGTAACAAATTCTTCACCATCTTCTTGTGTGGTATGACATAGGGTGGTGATAGTTATTTCATTATCAATTTTGAATGCAAAGTGTTCCACAAATTCATTTGCTAGTTCTCCCCATGTTCTTATGCTAGTGGGTAAATGTGCAAACCACTCAAGTGTTATGCCTATGATACTTCGTGGGAAAATTCTCATTAAATATGTTGGTTCATATGCAATTTCTATACATGCCATGGAAAATTCTCTTATGTGTTTGATATGATTTTCCTTCCCTTTATACTTAGGCAAGTTAGGCATGGTATAGCCATGTGGGAAGGGTGGCATGTATAGATTCTTTTCAAATGGATATGGACATAAGTATTTTGTGAAATAAGTCTTCTTGTTAGACACTTGCATGTTTTCCATTTGTTATTGTAGCACAAGCATTTAAGTAGCAAGATCATCTACTTGAGTCAATGATGGGCCTTGTGTATTTTTAGAGCACATATTGGCATTTTGGAATTCAATATTATGGGATGGGTATTGATTTGGTACGTGTGTGTATGACAGGTTTTGGTTTTGCATTTGTATGTAAGATGGTACTAGTTTGTGAAAATTTTGGTTATAGGTGGGAATGTGAGTGTTCTGGGGAGGATTGGATTGTCTATGCCATTAGATTGTAAAAGTATGACCATGTAGATTTTGGTTTCCATATATGGTGTTTTGTGGAATGGAGCCTTGGGTATTGTTTTGCACATATGTATGAGGAGTAGGCCCTTGTTGTGACATAACTGTATGTTGAGATGCCCCCATGCTTGGTATTGCGTTTGTTTTAGGAGTCTTGTTGATGACAATATTTGGTCTCTTGGTTGCAATGTTTATGCCAAATGGATTTGAGGACGATTCCCCCATGGTGTTTATTGTGGAAAATGGGTTGGATGAAGCACCAAGGGGTTACGACATGGATTGTGTTATGTTTGACATTATTCCTTATTTCATGTTTTTTGTTATGCCTTATGCCTTGTGTCATATTTGGTGTCATTCCTTGTGTCATGTTTTGGGTACCAACTGGTGAGGTATGGATTGTGGTTGCATCTTGAGTGGATCCTCCAATGTTATAGATGTGTTGACTTGTGGGTTGGGTCCACTAGAAATAGGTGTATTATGTCCTTGAATTTGCTTGTTTTGTGTAGGCATTGCTTGAAGGGTGTTTACATCAAATATATGAGGTAATGTGGTTCCTTCTCACAAAAGTTTATCTAGGAAACGTTGAGGGTCTAATGCCATAATTTCATCCACAAAAGAGGCTACTTCAAGATCTTGTGAGAAAACCTCTATTTCTTCAATGGTGACAGTTCCTTGTTGGTCTCTAAGGATAAATTTTTTGAATGGATTAGAGAATGAATTTTGTGGTATAGGTACCCCTTGGAAAAGGGATGCCAAAGGGGTTGACAAACTCATCATCTTGTGGAGAAGCCATTTATTTTTCATTTCCTTTGCAACCTTGTCTCGACCATATAAGAATTGCAAGAGGGAGATGAAGGTGGAAGGTGATATGGTATGATGTCTAAGATGACTATGCAAGGATTTTGTCTAGGTATGACCAAGAAATGACTAAGATAGGTAATGCAACTATGTTTTTTGGATTTTTCAAAGGATAGTATATACCTAAGGATGACACCAAGTTATGGATTCAAAGTGACAAGATGTTGAGGTGTCAATAAGATGATGTCACAATGAGGTCCAAGCTATGGTAAGTTCTATGCAAAATGACTATTTTTTCATAGTTTTCAAGGTGTAAATGATGTCTAAGGATGGTGTCAAGACAAAGAATCAATAAGATCGAAGTCTTGAGTAGTGTCTAAGGTATGCTAAATGGAAAGCAACTATGACAAGGATGATGGGTGAAAATGGTAATATGACCTAGAATGATTGTAATGCACCGCCAAGTAACCTTAAAGGAAGTTGCAATTAACATCATAAGCGAACCAATTTTTTTTTTTTTAAAGTGCATTTAACATATACATTCACTTACTAATTAACAACAACCTCTAAGGCTACAAGGTTAGGATTACTTAAACCCACACATACATATTACATATAACCATAGCCTTATGAACTTTATGATATAAACATCATACATCATAAGAATACCACATAACATAATAAGATAATCAACCAAGATACAATCTCATAAACATTATCTTAATCCAATAGATACATCACTCATTCCCAGAATGAGGCAATAGTACAAAAGATTACAATTACAAAATTTCACCTCATAAACATAAGAGGGATAAAATAACTTATACAAGTTAAAATATTACAATGCAAGATAATACAACAAGAACCGCGAGCTGTCCATCTGGATGTCTCGCCACCAAGTACTGAAGATCGATGGGGACCCAACGGTTTTGGTGCATGTTCCACCCAACCAATGTGGTACCCGAAGGCCCACCCCCCATGCTAGGAGATAGTAACAAAGTAACATAGACTAAGATCTACAACCACTAACCAAAGGCAGACTCATACTGACTCATACTATTATAACCAACCAAATGAATTAACAAGTACAACTCATTCACTATACAAGTATGAATCAAATACAACTCATTCACCATGCAAGTACGAATCAAATACAATGCACGTACAAATCTAGTACAATACAAGTACAAATCAAATACAATACATGTACACATCAAGTACAATACAAGTACAAATAAAATACAATACAAGTACAACTCCAACATCACTGACATAGGTCACATTGCTTCCAGACATAATAATAATCAAGTATGCTCATAGAACCATACACATAAAACAATTAACAACAGTTGTCATAGATAGAGTGTCATCACAAGGTTTGTCATGAGATCTCCTCTGGGCATTCTTCATAGGCTCCGGCACAAGTAATCCTAGTGGCCTCAACTGAATCCCGACACTCATACTCACTCATGCGGAATCAACTACCTCTCGCAAGAACTAGATAGTTGATCTTGCCATTCCAGGCCTTCTCACTCATCCCAAGTCTAAACAAGCCCTTGCGTCTATGAGTGAGGATTAAATTATCTTGATTAATGTGAAGTTAGTCCTAATCTTCTAAGTACATTATTTTAATTATCACTTGTTTAAATCACTCCTGAAGGTTATCCAGTTTACCTCTTTGGGCTCTGGCGCCTAACAGAAGCCACTCTTCTATTCGACAACACACATCCAAACAATCCACCAAGGGAACCACAAGTGCATACCAACTAGGCATCATAATCCACTCCAACACAAGGAGGATACAAATAATAGAAACTCACTCCAAACATCTTGGAGGCAACAATCACATAGTCCACTCCTTTCACAGGAGGTACAAAAATCTCACTCCAAACATCTTGGAGGAAACAACACATTCCACTCTCATTTCACAGGAGGCAACAAGATGAAACCACATAACAAGGTCACTCCATACAAGGAGACATGGATCCCATAATCCGCTCCTAAACCAAGGAGGTGCAAACATCCCCGTTCATGAAAATCGGGTAAAACTGAACATGCACTACCCAAGGGAAAACAACTGGATGGTATAAAGATTCAACAACCCTTATCCTCTAAGTTCTTCTGGAAGACTTATAATTTAGGACTAACACTAAATCCCAAAACCAACAATGCAACTTGACGACATAGCAACAAAACATTCAAGTCATCAATCAAATCTAATATTTGGATTTCCTAAATCCATACTCATTCAATAGGTAGTGTTGACAAAGTCAAAGACATGATAAGTAGATCATCTAAAATAATCATAACCCCTATTTCCCTTTTCATTATTGAAAATCTAAAACAATTAAACTTACCTCCCTTTACTGAATACAGAAAATTAAATCCTTTAAGAAAGTCATGAGGAAGATACTACTTTTGGATATACTAAATCCATATCTCTTTCATAATCCAATCACAATGATTCAATTAATCTAAATAGAAATTAATAAATAACATAATTGATTGCCTCATCAATAAAACAACTTCTTAATTTACTTTTAAATCGACACAAATCCATGCAAGTACACTCTTTCCATTTCCTAACCAAATCTTACATCTCATTCACTTTTCTATTTAAAACATTCAATCATTTTAATAAAATAACATATTGTTTCTCTATCCATTTAAAAACATGAAATTTCATCAATGTATAAAAAATATTTTTTGGCTTATCTATTTGACCACGCATTCATATTGTTTCTAATTAAATCTTATTAATTAAAACAAACATTTAAATATAAATATTTCTATAATTCTTCAATATATTTAAATATCCTTTTTCTTATCAATTTTGACCATACATTCAAAACTTATCATTTAAATTCTTCATGCAAAGCTAAATTACACGCACTCAAATAAAACAAGGTAAATACTGATTGAAAATACTCATGGATAAATATATACATTTCAATATATTTTCTTCAATCATATTAACAAAATACATGTTTCCTTTTAAATCAAGTAATTACTTCTATCAAAAAAATATCTTTCTTTATTCATTTTCTACACATACTAATTATTTCTTTTAGAACACTAATAATACCCAATTTGCAAACAACAGAATAAAATAAGATAAAATATTATTTATTCTCTCAAATGGATATATACCTTCACTATATATATACTAAATATAAATTAATATATTTAAATATATTTAATCATTAACATATCTTCTATCTTTTGCAGAATATCAAATTGATTAATTCAAAATAAAATATCCTTTATCATCAATATTTCAAAATATAAATATATTTTCCCAATTAAATCAAATTAATAATTGGACCTTTTACATATGGATTTAAATTTCACAATTCAATTTTAAATTATGCATTCTTTAAATCAAATATTCAACTCCTTCAATTAAACTTTAACATGTCATATTAAAATAAACAATAATTTCCCCATATGTTTATAATTTTAATTCCACTAATCTAATATACAAATTTTATTTAAAATAATATAAATAAATATAATACTTTAGTATTATAAATTATAATATAAAATATTATTAAATAATATTTTAATATTATAATAACAATACATAAAATATTAATATTTATAAATGTCAATTTATTATTATTTTATTTTCAGAACAGTCATGTGAAAATAATTTAATAGCAGTCTCATGTTTTAAGCATAACTCAAAAACTTCGATCTGGGTATTTTAGATTTTTGGACAGGGGTTAGAAAATTTTAAAATGCAAAAACCCTTTAAATTTTCTGAAAACCCAGTTTGTAAAAGTGAAGTTATAGGTGACGCAATCAGACCATTTTACCATGAAAAAAATGACTATACTGTAGATTTTAAAATCCGTTTTTTAATAATAACAGAGGGTTTCATTTTCTAAAAACATTCTAAATGCATTGTTCAATCTCTATGTTTGATTTCAATAACAATAAAATCAATTTCTCCAAATAATTTAAATTCAACTCAGATTTTCACAATTTTCACTCAAGAATTTTCACAAGCAAAGGCTGTAAATTTGTTTAATTCTTTTCTTCTAATATAAAATTTATTTTCTAAAACAGATTTAACAAATAAATCTTTAATCACTACTATTTTAAAAAAAACAATCAAGAACAATAAAATACAAAGAGGAAAACCTGGTACAAGAAGCTACAGGAAGAGATGAATTTCTGATGCAAGCCTCCTCCAAAGATTTCCTGAATTTTCTTAAATCTTCCAATGAATCCAATCCAAAATCCAACAAATGCAAACAATCTTTCCTTCAATCAATTCTACAATCGAACTTTCTTCAAACCCTTGTACAAATTTTCCAAAATTTCTTCCTTGCTGTAAAAATGTATTTTTTCTTTCTAAAAGATTTTTCTGCCCTAAAATTAAAACATATATTCTTATAAATCAAAAATACCTAATTCAACCCTAATTCACATTACATGCAAATTAGATATTTCAATTTCAATTTCAATTTCAATTTCAATTTTCAATTTCAATTTCACTTTCTTTCAATTTCAATTTCAATTTCACTTTTCAAAAACCCACTTTCAATTTAAAATGAAATTTCAAATAATAAATTAATTTCCAAAGTTGCAACCAATTTTCCAAATAAACATTTAATTACAATTTCTAATTTAATTCTCACACGAAATTAAATTCCAAAATTAATTCTAATTCTTTTATTTCTTTCATTCTCTTGCATCACGTTTAATTAATTAATTTAATTCATTTAATAACTAAATTCAACCCCTTGGATCAAATTTAATTAATTAAATAAACTAAATATAATTAATTAATTTAAGTATAAACTTTTATCCACATTGCATTATTTAAATTAAATAACCATCAACATGATTTAAATGCAATTATTCTAAATATCTATTTCCAAATCAAGAATGCTTCAGAGTTAAATAACATCAAAGCAAGACAGACAATGACTCGACACACACAACTAATGACACACTAAGGCTAGGGTATAGACTTGACACATGTTACCTAGCTACTATCTCCCGTTCAATTTTACCGTTGGATCGACATGCTCAAACCTGTGAGACCAGGTGGAGTCGATGTCATGTACCTGCAATCCTGCAACCAAGTAAACAACATCATATAATATATCCAGCATATAATACACACCGTGAAGAAGGAATTATGGATTCGCAAGGCGCTCGCAAGCGAGTGATGCGAACTCGTCCTCTTCACCAATACACTCATCGAAACTGACACTTCCATCATAATCCAGTAATCTCATAATAACATCTCATGCTAACTCTACAACATCATTAATCCATAATACATGTGAAACAATAATCAAATAACTACATCCCACAATAATGTTGTCGCTCAATAGTAACGATCAAAACATCATAACAAAATGTATCCAATATCAAAGTAACTGCAACCAAACATAGCATAAAGCAACTTGAATAAGAAACAAAACGGAGGGGTGTTACAATGATGACTAAAGGTATGCATAATAAGAACCTTGTGACAAATCCAAAGTAAGGTTGGTTAATCAAACTAAAGTATTCAAGGTTACAAATCTAGTTTATCAAGAGTTCAATGAAGGTAATGACTAAATGACAAGGTTTGAAAAAGGTGGCCTCAAAATAGCCTTGTGAGTTGAGGAGCCAGCCTAAATGATAAAGAACTCAGGTGATGGAAAAATATTGAAGTCGAGACAAATCTAATTTGGTCACTATGGACTAGTTTAATAAGTTTCCAAAGCAACAAGGTGAATGCAAGCTAAAGATGTCCTAATGTTTTTCCTATGGGCAATGCAAAGGATGCAATGATGGATGAATGGATGGATGAAAAATGACAGTTCTATAAATTTTCAAGTTCATGATCAAAGGACTAGGTAACACTCATGATTGATCAGAAAATGGCTTTGTCTCAGTTTCCCCTAAAAATTTCAGTGGAAAGAAATTACATCATTTCACATCACAACTACGGTGAATGAAAGTCACGTTGTTTTGTAAATGAAAATTGTAGTTTTCAACTTGTCATGGTTGTAGTAGATGCATACCTAACATTGTATCTTGCTAGGTTTTGACTAAATCCTGACCAATTTTGAGGTGATTTTTGAAGCTTGATTTTGGAAAACACAAAAAATAGTCTAAAAAACACTTGTCTTTGTCTAGTCTAAATGTGTAAAATGTTTAGATGTGTAAGAAGACACTTATAGAAAATGCACAACCTAAGCTTCTCAAGAGATACCACTCACCATATACCCACTTGGATTTCTCTTGCCAACCAAACAAGGTGGATAGCTAGAGACTTGGTGGCATTGGCTCCCCCTTACATGACACTCACTTCTAGGGAACACCAAGTCTCATTCCCCAAAGAGGAATTTCTACCTCTACACATGAATGGTGAAGACATGGGGTGAATTTAGAACGACTGTTCCTATGCTATCAAGTGAAAGGGATTTTGGCAACTAAAAAAAAGGTTCTTAGTGAATACTCGGGGAAATGGAACCTTGCGAGTGTTGAGCAAGCCACTTAAGGCTTTAATCACTCTACTAGGGGCTCTTATACATTTTACGATAGGTACCCTATTTTGAGTGACACTATATAGCTAAGGCCTACATACCATGAGTACTTGATGGTTTAGTCTTATCCTTTTATAGACTGAACCAAGTGAAAAACCGGTTGGAATTGTTCCCTCTTGTGAGGAGGGCCCCTCTAAAGCTATAAAAAGAAAGAAAATTATGTTGTTTTTAATCTCCAAGATCACACAAAGCACGAGGAGAGAACATATACAACACTTTTTCTCACACTTGCATGTTGTTCATTTTAAATCCAAAACCAAATTTGTGGGTGATTATACAAATTCCAAGAGATGATTTTTGATTCTCAAAATCACCAAATGGTGTAAGAGAAGAGCTTAAACACCTAAAGGAAAAGTGAAAACCGCAAGACAATGAAGACACTTGTTCTTTTTAACCCTCAAAGCAATATGTGAAAAAGACACTTGATGCAAGGTTAATTTTAACCAAATGAGTGTGATATGCAATTTTTTGTAAATTTGAAAACATATGAGTGAATATGCAAGTTGTGTTCATTTTAACCCATGAGTCAGATAATGTAGCTGGTTGTAAATTTTAATCCAAATGAGTGTATATGCAAGTTAATTTTAACCAAATGAGTGTATGAAAACAAGATAGAAAAGTTAGCAAAATCAAATGAAAATTCATCCTTTCCACCTATTCCACAAACTAGAAATCAGATGTTAGGAACAAAAATCCTCTAGACTACCAAATGGAAAAGGCAAAAATATAAAATTCCAAATTTAAACCCCCTCTTATTGAAAAAAAAACATTGTTTTAAAGATCTAATTTTTCATGAATTATTTTACATCCAAATTAAAAATACAAAGTACATACCCCCATTAGAATTTTGAGATATTTCCAAAAGTATAAGAAAATCCGAAAAGTTCAATATTTTGCTCCCAAAATTAATTTTTCATGAAAAGTCATAAAAAAATTACAAATAATTGAAAAAAGCTCCAAAAATTATGTTTTTTAACTCGAATCTCTTGCTATTATCCCCAACCCACAAAAATAAATTTGAAGGAAGATCTGCAACTAATTTGAGATATGATGAAATATGTCTAAAACCTTTATTTTCAAAGATCTACCTTTTTTATAGTTATTTTTTGCCCAAATTAAAAACATAAAGAACATTACCCATTTTAGAATTATAAGATATTCCCAAAAATATAAGAAAATATAATTTTTTTGCTAATTTGCTCCCAAAATTATTTTTTCATGAAATATCATAATTTTTTTATAAATAATTCAAAACAACTTCAAAAAATTTGATTTTTTTACTAGAAGCCCTTGATATTATCCCCAACCTGTGAATTTTATTTTTGAAAAAAATTTATAGCCATTTGTGAGATATCATCAAATCTTTCCAAACCCTAGGCTTGTGTCTCCAACCCTAGCTACAAAATGTTAGTTTGCAAATATTTTCACAATGTAAGGTTAAGAAAATCTGCAAAAATTCAATTCACGTTGGGTTCACCAATGTAATCTAGGGTAAAATTCTAGGTTAATGTAATAAATCATAAAAACTAACCCTAAACCAACAACAAAGTACAAGTAATCTTAAAAACATGAAATATAGAACAATATTACCATAAAGTCTTCATGCAATCATTGCTTCACCTCCATTGCCCTTCTCTATTTTTCTTGAATATGATGATTGTCTCAAATTTAGGTGTGAAATAGCAGCCTATGACAATGTCTAGAAAAATATTGAAGATAGTTGTCTCACACTAATAGCATGTACTTGCATTAGCTCAAGATGTAGATGTCTAGATAACATAATATGTGTAGATCTCAAAATGATAAAGACAAAGGTCTTTTATAGAAAAGACAAATTTCGATGAAGGGTTCAGATTGAATTTCAAAGAGATAATATTTGATGAGATTAGCACATAAAAAGAGGTTGCTGGAGGAAATCAAATGAATATAAAATTATTTTATTTGAGAGGAAAATTACTAATTAAATAATAGAAACTTTATTTAATTGTAGTAGACATGTGACAAATTGACTTTCTCATTAAATAATAATTTCATTCAAAAGTGGGACATTATTTGATTTGAAAGGAAGATGACTAATTAAATAATAGAAATATTATTTAATTGTAGTAGACATGTGACAAATTGACTTTTGAATTAAATAATAATTTCATTTAAAAGTGGTATATTATTTGATTTGAAAGGAAGATGACTAATTTGTTAGTGTAATTAATATTTAATTACACTTGCATATGTAGATCTGAGGTCTATTTTTATTTTCTATTTATGCATGTTTAGGCATTCTCTCCTTTTGCAGTCATTGGGGATTGTAATAAATGAACTGATATAAAGTTCCATCATGGGGGTTTCTTGCATAATAATCTTCATTGTGTTTTGATGACAACTCGCATGGGTTGTAATCTGGTTTCTTAGTTTCTTTTGCCCACATTTTTGTCTTAGCTTGACCCATATCAGATTCATATCGATTCGCACTTTATATTGAGAGTCTATGGTTAATGATCAGCATCTGATCCATCTTAGTTTGAGGGCCACTCCATTTGTGGTTAATGTTCCAGAGTCTTTATGGTACTTTTTCCCATGGAAGAGTTTCAGTCTTATTTTGACATCGGCATCGAGATTCATGGCTTCTAGATTCTGTCATCATCCTATCATCTACAGTTGCTTTACGGATTCCAGGGTTGTTCTCATTTGGTGTTTTCGAGTGTTCCATGGCATCGGGTCTGTTGTTGCATTATTATGATTCTGATATGGTTTCTTGTAGACAGAAGTATTTTTCCTTGCTTGCCGGATTACGGTTCCAGTGTTACTCCATAGTGCTCTTCCAGTGCTTCTTTGCAGTAGTCATCTCATTGTAGGGGGGGTTGTCCCACGAGTTTGTCCTTCTCTACCTCATTATTTCATTTGTACATATGTACCTAATCAAGCCTTGTTGCCAGGACCCATTCATGCTTTCTTGCATTCATCTTAGTTTTAGGTGCATGCTTATCTAGTCTCCCTAAGTTGCACTTATGGGGGGGGTGTTAGTGTAATTAATATTTAATTACACTTGCATAACTTTACTTAGGTTTTGCTTAGGTAATAATTAGTTTACTTAATTAATAAGTAAGATTTATTTAGTTGAGCTATTTTTAGGTCAACATTAGGGTTGCATACTTTGGTTTTATAAAGCAAATCATCTCATTGTAATATTGAATTCTTGAATAATATCAATTTGCACATTGACATGCAAAGCTCTACTTTTTTGATGTTTTCTCTTCTGTGGAAGGTGTTTAGGTTTGCATATTTGATCTAGAGTTTCTAACATAATTAAATAATAGAAACATTATTTAATTATAGTAGACATGTGACAAATTGACTTTTGAATTAAATAACAATTTCATCCAAAATTGGGATATTATTTGATTTGAAAGGAAGATCTCTAATTAAATAATAGAAACATTATTTAATTGTAGTAGACATGTGAAAAATTGATTTTTGAATTAAACAATAATTTAATTCAAAATGGGAGTAAAATGAAAAATTAGTAAGAAATTAAATAAATACCATTTTTCCTTGTCAATTCCCATGTCTAATGTCATAAGTCTTCTATTAATTAATTAAATAAATTTATTTAATTAATCAAAAGAAGAAATTAAAAAAAAAAAATGAATTAATTAAATAATTAAAATTATTTAATTAATAGAAGACTTATGACATTAGACATGAGAATTGACAAGGAAAAATGGTATTAGCAAGTCTAGGACATTTTTTTGTGTCTACAATAATTAATGCCTATTTTTCTTAGGATCATGACCCATTCAACCATTCTTCTAGTGAGAGCCACTTTATATAACATGTACTTGAGTGGGTCAATTTTTGAGATGAGCTTTGTTTTCCTATTGAGCATTTAATTTTTAACTTTCTAGGTGATGAAGACAACTGAGGCATGACAATTCAATGGTTGTGTAATTAATCTCATAGACAACTAAGGTACAATTGATATAGTATATGACTATTTTCTTTTATATTTCCATCATGTTGTGCTAGAAGTTCTCCCAATGATATTGATGTGGTGTAAATATACAAGAAGGGTTTAAAAAATATAGATCGGTAGCATGAGCATAGAACATGATACAATGTATTCCTTGAGTTGATCAAATTCTTATAGAAAATGAGTATCACATTGGAAGATCACATTCTTATGTAGGAGATATGAGAATGAATGATACTTATCTGCAAGTTGTGTAAGGAATCATCATATTTCTTAAAATTTTCCTTGATTGTTGTAAAGTTGTTTGAAATTCTTAGGAGAAGTAACTTCAATGATAAGTTTTACCTTTGATGGATCTAATTATATGGCTCATCATGATTGTGAATGGTTGATATAGACCTAATCAAACATAAAAAACAACACAATGTTAGTCATCAAACACATCTAAAACAATCATTCCCTAGGCAATCCATTTAAAAACCAAGAACAAGAAATAAAACAAAGATAATCAATAAAAAGCTATCAAATCTTGCTCTTAAACATTCAAACCACTATCCCATGGGGGAATTGGTGCTATTTTGATGTGGAAAATATCCCTTTCCCAATTCCTTGATGTAATTTGATGAAGATTGAATGCTCCTTGATGCAATTTGACAATAACCTTGATAATAATGATAAAAAACTATGAAACTTGGATAAAAATGGATGAAGTTGTGAATGAAATTGAGTAGAGTAAGCTTGCATGGATTGTCTATCTAAAATCAATAGAAGAGCTCTCCATTTATAGGAAATAAGGGTGGAGGAATGAGAAAATGGGATGAATATGGGATGAGCCAATGTCAAGGCACCACTTTTCAACATACTAGTGGAGGAGGAATGAACACATTTTGGTCAATGTGCAAATAAATACAATTAGGTGGATATTTGAAATTTGAAAGATGGCTTGTGGAAGAAGATGTGGAAGAGGAGTTAATGCCACTTAGCTCAAGAAAAAGGACTTGTAAGAGGTTTTAATGCCATTTTTGGAGGACAAGTCCTTTAGGAGGGAGATTTAAAATTAGAAGAATATTCCAATGAGATACTTTTTTGAATGAAAATGGAGGAATTTATAAGTCAATTAAATTGATTTACTTGTGTAAGTTGCAAAATCTAGAGGATTTGATGGATTAGAGTTAGAGTTAATTAGGATTTAGTTAAATTAGGTGGAGATTAGTTGATTTGACATTTTGACTTAGATTTTTAGATTTATTTAAATCAAATTGAGAGGAATTTGAGAGATTAGATTTAATTAAATAAAGTTTGATTTATTTAATTGAAAGAGATAACCTTAGGATTTAATTAAATAAAATGATTTATGAATGGTTGAAAGAAGATAATGATTTAATCAAATAACATGATTTATTTAATTTAAAGAGGAATATTAGGATGAATTTAATTAAATAAAATGATTTATTTAATTCAAAGAGGAATTGTGATGAATTAATTAAATAAGGATTATTTAATTAACTGGTTAGTGAAGAAGTGATTAAGGAAGAACTGATGTTAGTAAATCAAGATCAGGTGTGGGATATCAATTAGGGTATTTTGAGTGTTTACATTTTGCCCCTTTTTGAAGCAATGTACCTGTTGCATTGGTTCAAAGAATAATCTTCCCGAGATCAAAATTCATTTTTTTTGGATGCCCCACTGCTGCCCCAACAAGAAGGATTATGTTGGTATACTGCCCCCTCGAGAGATTAAGTGTAAATGTTAATTTTCTGATCGAGATCGTGATAAAATGTGAGAGGAGTGGCTCTACTGGTCAAAGGATGAAGAATAATCCTTTAGAAAGATCAAATATTTGATGTAGACAATCTTGATGATGTACAGACTGCTATTAGCCATGGGTAGCCTAATGAGATATCACACAAATTTCGGATAGAAATGTTAGTAAAGGTAGAAGAATAAGAAGAAAATAATGATGACAAGAGGATCCAACAAGTCCATGATCTACGAGACTTTATTAGATAAGATGATGATGCTTTTCCTATCAAGAATTGAGATTTTAAAAGGCTTACTTACCTTATGTTTGATAAAAAACATAGATCTGATGCATCAAGGTATAGATAACTAGGATGGCATTGTATCTAGTGAGATGCACTTTGACTCGACAACTAGATAGGAGTATTCATGTTCACACCTGACATACAAAAACCTTACTAGGATGTACTTCATATTTTTCAAACATCTCAGACCAAAACACAGAAAGGCATAACCTTCTAATGTAATAGTCAACAAGCTATTCAAAACACCCTCCACACATACCTAACAAAGCAAGTATTCACCAAGGTTGTATTACAAGAACATCCAACAAGCACAACAAACTAAAGATAATGATCAATGCCCCATTCCTTTCTCTCTAAATCATTTTGATTAGACATCATCAAGAGGTCATTGGAATTAGCACAATAAGATAAATCAAAGAAAAGATCAAGTGAACAAACAAGCCTATGTTCTTCATACCTCTAGCTAAGGGGATGTGTTTTTCTTAGGATAAGAATCTAAAGTGTTTTTCCAATAGATAATGCCCATTGTAGGAAGGATGTATCCTAGGACATGTTAGTGGATGATGACAAGTTGATAGGTTGTTTGAAAAGGCCATTGATATAAGGTCGATTGACCTATTTGTGAATGATCAAGAGTTCAATTTTTCATTTAAAAGTTTGTTGTTTCAATTTTAATTTTGTGTTTGAAGTTTGTTTTTGCTGATTGTTGTAGTTGTCTCTATTTGTTTTGCCAAAGGATGAAAGTAACAATTGATTTATTATGAGTGATTGATTATTTCGGGTGAAAGCGAGATGGGACAGATGAATTTTTGGGTTTTTTGAATGTTTTTTGCTTTTTTGCAATGTTTTGAGGTTGTTTTAGGATTTTTGAGATGCTTTACAAATGTTTTGATTTTCAAAATTTTCAATGTTTCTGGGTTTTCCGAGACTTTGACCAAGAGACTAACCTAAAGACATATCCTAGGGGTCTCAAGGGTTGATCAAAGATTAGCCTTACCTACATTATACATGTAGAGACCATGTAGTTTGACTGACACATACTCGATTATTGATGAGATATGAACAAATGTATTCATCAGCTTATTGTGACAGACTCCTAAAGGATTGACCTAGGGTGTCTCAGGGGATGATCAAAGATCAAACTCTCCTATGTTTAAGCTTAGAGATGACATAGTTTGGATAACCATGTTTTTGATGGTTTTTTGACTTTTTGACCTATTTTTGGATTTTGATATGTTTTGGATGTTTTTGATATATTTCTGCATGCTTTTGACAATTTAGATATGGATATGATATCAGCGCTCTATTTTGGGATTTTGTTGAAAACCAAGCTAGGGTTGATTGATCAAATTGATGGATTGATGATGATAACATTGTTGAGGATACACAATAGTGCAAGGATATTTTTAAGCAACATGAGGATTGGGAAGGATATCCCAAGATGATGATGGATTGAGTGGATTTGATTGATCAAGATTTTGAAGCTTGATTTGGAACAAATTTTTTTTGATGATTTGATGTGACATTGAAGTGCAAGTTAGATGTGACTGATATTGCTTGTTTGGATTGATGTTCAATGCAAGATAAATCTTGATAAGGAATATCTTCTTGTCAAAATATGCCATGGGTTTGTGATTTAAATTTTGGCTCACAAATGCTTGACCAATTTGATTTTACTTTTTCCAATGTGCGGATCACCACATAAGTTGGAGGATATAGATCAAGATTTATTCCTGAAGTAGGATATAAATATTTGCCCTTAGTGTCTAGCAATGTTTGAAAAGCCATGGGTGGATTTTTGGATAGATGGATGGATGGATGGATATGGTAAGCATGCAAAGGATGCCAAGGATTATCTTGTGATAAGATAAAGTGTTCAAACATAGGATGCTCATTTGGATAGTACTTCATGGCTCAGATAATGCTAGGTAGGATAGGATCAATGACATAAAACCATGTCAAGATGTTTACCATAAGCAACTGTAAAGTGTGCACCAAAATTTGTTAAGATCAAGATAATTTGGAAAATGGATGTA
Organism: Sequoiadendron giganteum; assembly: GCA_007115665.2. Taxonomy (NCBI): domain Eukaryota; kingdom Viridiplantae; phylum Streptophyta; class Pinopsida; order Cupressales; family Cupressaceae; genus Sequoiadendron; species Sequoiadendron giganteum. The sequence continues at coordinate 280,008,848 of CM021106.1, forward strand.
GATAGATGAGGATGGATGGGATAAATGGTTCTTGGATGAATGGGTTTATTATGGATAAGATGGATGGAATGTTGGCTTTATTATGGATGTGATAAGATGCTTTCTCCTGAAATGGTGCATGTAGATGCTCGATTCTACACATGATGCCTATTTTCCAAGTTTTCATCATGGTACTTGTCCAAAGTGCCACCATAGTGGTTTTCACTAGAGGATGATTTTTCTCTTTACTGTTTTCAATCCTTTTTTTGTTTTTTGTTTTTTTTTTAATTTTTGGATTTGTTTGGATTTTTTGAAAAATATTTAAGTTTATGCTGAACCACCTAGTATTGCTAATGTTGATAATTTTTTCATAATTTTCCATCGATATCCTACTTGAAGAAACTTCTTTTCTAAAATATGTGCACTTGAATTCAACTTTTGATAAAAAAAAATTCTGCTTTGCTAATACCAAGGTTAACTTTGTCTTTGTGTGCACATCACAATAGAGTGCCTTCTAAATCCTTATGATGAAGGGTCATTGCCAATACATGTTCAATGTGATAATTGGATATCATGTGTGGAGTCGAGGATGGTGTTGTGTGTTTTAGAATAAAATATGGATTGGTTGATAGCTTGAAACCTTTGACTCTCCAAACTTGGGAAGATGATAAGTAATGGGTGGATATGAAAGTGTGCATGGAATTAGGACCAACTGCTTGATATAATTTGTACATTACTTGAGAAGCCTGCTTTTTCCTTTGTGGACATCTTTGATGGATACTTTTCCCTTGTTTATTTTTCCCCATATTTTCTTTGACTAATGGGGTTTGATAGGGATAATCATTCTTTGTATTCTTTGGTATCCACTTGTATTTGATTTGTCATTCATGCTTCACTACTTATTTTTCTTTGATAATGTTCTTTGTTCTTTGATTCAAATATTTCTTTTGATGTTGTTCCAACTTCGTAGATGGGGTGATGAGTGGATGAATATTTGTTACATGGCTATTTGTAGTATTGGCATCAGTTTCATCATAAGGATCCTTCATGCTCCCTATGTTGACATTTTCTTAAGACGAAGTTGCCCCCAGTATTATAGAGGTATCATTGATATGTTTAGATCCCTTAATTGTCGCATAACCAAGACCTTGATACTTAGGATTTTTAATAATCCGCACTAGTTCTAGGATACCTTATTCATGTAGGCCTAATCCTTGGCCTTGATAATTCATCTTTTAAAAAAGATTATTTTCAATAGGATATGATTTACCTTGGAAACAAGGTGCTAACCCTTCTCTTCTCTATTTTGGATCTTCAAAGGTGACATATTCTTCATTCATAAGATAGCTTTCCCTAAAAAATGTAATTGATCCAAGTTTATAAGTGATAGGATCCTCCATAAGTGGGATAACATACTGATTCATATCTTTGGCTTGATCTTGTGAAATATCATATTTTAATGATTCTTCAATAGGTATTGATGATCCATTGTCCATGTAAAAGTCTTCCTCATGATTCATTTTTTATATTCCTTCATGGGATGTTCTGATTCACAGCTTTTGTAGAAGCCTTCTTCATGACCCCTTTTCGATATGTCTCTAGATTTTTCTATAGCTTGATCAGGTGTACAAATGTTAAGAGTAGGAGACTCTTGTTAATTTGTAATGATATCAAGAGTATGAGACTCTTCTTTTTAATGGAGATCATCTACATGTCCATTAGGAGTAAGCATCTCATGGGTAGATGGAGGAATATGTGCCATATGGATGATCCTCATTTGTGATATCTTGTATAGATATGAGAGTGTCCATTAGATCATTGTAGTATTGTGGAGATACAAATTCTTGATCTTGGTTAATGTTGGAATTGCTTTTGACATACTTTGGATCAAGTTCTTTATATGGGTCAGTTTCAAAGGATGGATTTCTTATCGATGATTCTTGGATATCTTTGTTAGGAATGGGGAGTGGCTCAATATCCTCTTGAGCTTTGAGTGGATTTGGCTCAAGTGTTGAGTTGAGGATTCCTTCAATATTTTCAACCATGAGGTTGAAGGATGTCAATATGTCTTGGAAATGACCACTACTAGACTTTGGTGATAGATGTTGATCATGCTTTGGAATAAATTCTTGAGATATATCCTCTAACTCATTAGGTGATGTAGATAAATTGTCAACATGATCATTGGTGGATGGATCTTGGATTATGTCAATAGGATCAAATAATTCTAATGCGTCTTGAAATAGATCATTGTGGGGTATTTTTGATGAATTTTGATCATGATCGAAAAAGTGACTCTTGATGCATGTTGATTTGATCATTGGATGAGGTGGAATCATCTTCAAGGTGCTCATTGATGGATATATCTTCATCTTTGTTTTCAACAATTGTGGTGGAGATATTGTCAATGTTTTCAACCATAGGATCCAATGATGTTAACATTTCTTTAATTGGATCATTTTTGAGTATTGTTGGTGGATTTTAATAATGATTGAAAACTAACTCTTGATATATGTTGATTTGATCATTAGACGAGGTAGAAACATCTTCAAGGTGATCATTAATGGATTGATCTTGATCATTGATCTCAACAATTGTGGTGGAGGGATTATCATTGTTATCACTAGTGGTTGAATCTTCATCATTGTCCTCAACATTTATTATTTTTTGATCAATAAGGTCTTGGATGAGATTTTTGAGTTGAATTCAATTTTATTTTTTATGAATATTTTCTCTATGATACTCACAATAAAATCCAACCCTATTCCAAGAGAAGTTTAGGAAAAAATTTAAAGCACTTACCTTTGGAAGAGTGATGAGTTTTTCATCAAGTATATTTCTTAGCACTGATTCAATTGGATCTCCAAAAGGAGTGTATTCACGTTTGTGCTCTTGTGAGATTTGTGCTTGTTGTGATTGATCTTAGAGATGTGGTGATTGGGTTTGTTGTTGATGTTGTTGATATTGATATCCAACCTCTTGACATTGGAGATATTGTTCTTGATGTTGTTGTAGACACAACTCAATGCTTTGATGACATGGTTTAACCAATAGAAGAGTGCATTGATTTTGGGGTGAGATGTCTCTTGCTGCAATGAAACAACTATTTTGGTAAGTGTAGCAATTTGATCTCACAAAATTTGATCTTGATTTTTATCTTCACACCCTTGATAGAGTTGATTTGGTTGTTGAGCAAGTATATTCAAAATTTATACTTGTGGTGTTTTCATGAGATCATGGAAAAATTGATTTTGGACAATGTTATGATTTGCTATGATGTTTAGATTTGGCATTATAGGATGACATTGAAAATTGTTGTGGTTGTGAATCATATTACTTTGATTTAGGTAACTTTGATTTTGCATGAGGTTACCTTGACTTGGATCAATATATTGAGTTTTCAATATATTGCTTAGATTTTGATCAACATTGGTTTGATATATTTATGTTAGATAGGTTTTCACTTGCTATATTCACATTTGGCATGTATGGATTGGATGTGATAATTTTGTTTGGAATAAGACTCATGCATTGATTGTTTGGTTGATAGATTTGTAGGTTTTGACTTTGATTTAAATCTACCATAAGGAAAGGTGGTCCAAAATTCAGATTGGGCATACTCACATTTGTATCATTGAAGTTTGTAGGAGATGATGATTCCATTTATGGATTGTATGAATGTGATTTTTGATAATCAATTGGCATTGTACGGTCTTGATAGTTTGGTTGACTTGGATTAATCATGATGTATGAATCAAGTTTACATTCCATGTTTTTCTTGTGTTTTGACCTTATTGCAAAGTGAACCTATAAGGTGTTTAGGACCAATCATGAGATGAAAGATGAAAGGGTGAGCAATATGGGTGTTTGAACTTTTAGGAACTTTGGAGGAATACTAGACTTTAGGATTTTGGATTTTGATTTGGATAATGGACATATAAATCCCAAGATGTTGGATGTTATCTTGGGGTAAACGTGTCCACAAAGGTGATAATTCAACTAAATGTGTGAGGAAGGATTCATCCACACACATTTAGCCAAACAAAGTTATTTTTATTTTGATTGAAGGATTTATCAAAAGCCTAATATGAATGATTTTTTCCAACGTTCCAAAAGTTGTTTGTGAAACAAGATTTCATTGATGCTTGAGATGGATGAAGTGATTGGTTGTTTTGATCCTAAGTGAACCTAAGAGGGACTTGCTTACAAGACCAAGGTTTTGAAGAACATTACTTTCCATAAGAGTGATTCAAACCAAAAGATCAATGTTTGCTCAAAATACCCTAAGACAAAAGATAAACAACCACATGTGTGGGGTTCAATTGATTTAATCTTGATTAATGAATTGCTTTTGCCACATTCAATGTCTTGCTTAAGTTTCAAACTGAATGTCTATACCTTAGTTCCTTTTCATTCTAGAAGGTCCATTATGTGAAAATCAAGGTTTCAAGAGCATAGTTTCCTATGTTGACTTTAGTGAGAGAAAATTAAGATGTAAATCCAAATGTTTAGAAGCTTCTAATGATGGAATCTCCAGGGCAAGAAATAGCACTTGGATTTGTCAAAGATATTTTCTCCTCCCAAAGGGTTTAAAATTTTGAAGATTTTGGTGAATGTTTGTTTTCCTAATTTTTTAGATCCAAGAAAAGTGTTTTGATTCCAAAATGATGCACAACCCTAGGATAGAAAGAGACAATATTTGTTGAATTCCCACTTGGATAAATCTAGCTATGCTTATTCAAAGTAGATGATTAGAAGCTTGACCATACTGACTCCCCTCCATGGTACACACTTCTTGGTTAAGCCAAGCTTCATTTCTCATGAATCTCCCATGATGAAATTTCCATCTCTACTTTGAACCACAAGTATGTGGGATGACTTTAGAATGACTGTTCTTGTACAAAAAAATAGATAGGGATTTTGGCTTCTACACAAATTGGTTCTAGTATAGGCATTCCATTCATGGGGGATCATCAATACGAAAAGAGACCATTGTTTCCCTTCTTTTCGGAACAATCCTTGTGATACTTGAAATTTCCTCAAGTACCCACATTATATATCGGGTGGAAGTCACTTGGCTTTAGTGTGTTCCTAGTTGGGTCATTCCCTAGGGTGATTGATTTTTCCCACTAGTCAAGCCCTCTAAATGTGAATAATAGCAAGCAAGCACATCCGTAGTTAAATCAATATTTGTTTGCATGAACAAAGAGAGAACACACACGATATACATAACTCACACTAGCAAGATTTGTTCAATTTTAAGAAACCCAAATTGAAGTGTAGAGGCATTTTTTTATACAACTTAATAACACCAAAATAATTTTGATTCTCAAGATTGCTATGAAGTGCGAGAGAAGCGCATACAACTTTTACATAATATTAACTTGTAAAAATATTACAAAACAAAAAAGACACATGTTTATTTTAGATTTCAAAAGCAATAATGGATTCTTTTTATAGCACCAAGATGAAATGTGAAGTTTGCTTGTTCAATTTTTAGAACCAAAATTGAAATCTAGTAAGTGTCTAATGCTATTTTTAACCCTTTGTGACAAAAAAAGAAAGCCTTTGTAATGTTATTTTTAGAGCCCAAACGAAATGCATTTGATTTCTAAAATGAAAGCAATATCCTAAAGATGGGATTATAAATGCTCCCAAAGTGTTTAAAAACACTTGTTACAATGAGTATAAAATATTTTTTCTTTCACTTCCATACTCCATGATCCTTTAATACCTATAATACAAGCTCCAAGATTTAGATGAACTCAAGAAACAAGAAGATATCAAGGTTAGATGAATGATTAAGTATAAAAACCCTAAAACTTAGACCAAGTTACATTGTGATTTGACATTAGGTGAAAATTTGAAAATTTTAACTCTATCAAAGATGAGAAAAACCTACACCATTGGACATATTATGAAATTCTATTCCATTTAAAAAAAAATCTTTGCAAAAGACCAAAATATGACCAAGATACGACCATTTTAAGATTGAGTGCAAAAGTAAGAAAACAAACACGTCACCATTTGAAACACAGAGGTAGCATTGCTATATAGCGACACTAGAGCGATTGCATTGATTTTTGAGTATTTTAGCATCACTCTTTGGAAACTAGTGTCGCTCTATCAAAAATAGAGACCATGATTGCATCGCTAATTTCCTCCAACATCGTTGTTTTCTCGGGAACATCAAAAAAGAGAAAAAATAGTGTTATTGACCAAAAAAATGTGTTAATTTTACAAGATTCGCCCTCCTAGTGCCAAAATGTGAATGGTTGATCTATACCTGCTCAAACATAGACAAACAACACAATGATAGTCATCAAACACATCTAAAATAATCATTTCCCATGCAATCAATTTAAACACCAAGAACAAGAAATAAAACAAAGATAATCAATAAAAGTTATCAAATCTTACTCTTAAACATTCAAACCACTATCCCATGGGGGAATTTGTGCTATCTTAATGTGGAAAATATCCCTTTACCAATTCATTGATGTAATTTGATGAAGATTGAATGCTCCTTGATGCAATTTGACGATAACCTTGATAAGAATGATAAAAAACTATGAAACTTGGATAAAAATGGATGAAGTTATGAATGAAATTGAGTAGAGTAAGCTTGCATGGATTTTCTATCTAAAATAAATAGAATATCTCTCCATATATAGGAAAGAAGGGTGGACGAATGACAAGATGGGATGAATACGGGACTAAACATGAGCCAACAGAAAGGTGTCACTTATCAACATGCTAGTGGAGGAGGAATGAGCACATTTTGGTCAATGCCCAAATAAATGCAATCAGGTGGATATTTGAAATTTGAAAGATGGCTTGTGGAAGAAGATGTGGAAGAGGAGTTAATTCCACTTGGCTCAAGAAAAAGGACTTGTAAGAGGATTTAATGCCATGTTTGGAGGACAAGTCCTTTATGAGGGAGATTTCAAATTTGAAGAATATTTCAATGAGATACCTTTTTGAATGAAAATGGAGGACTTTATAGATCAATTAAATTAATTTACTTGTGCAAGTTGCAAAATATAGAGGATTTGATACATTAGAGTTAGATTTAATTAGGATTTAATTAACCTAGGTGGAGATTAGCTGATTTGACATTTTGACTTAGATTTTTAGATTTATTTAAATCAGAATGAGGGGAATTTGAGAGATTAGATTTAATTAGATAATTTTTGATTTATTTAATTAAAAGGGGTGATGTTAGGTTTAATCAAATAATGGGGATTTATTTAATTAAAAGAGATGACCTTAGGATTTAAATAAATAAAATGATTTATGGATGGTTGAAAGAAGATAACGATTTAATCAAATAACATGATTTATTAAAAGAGGAATATTAGGATGAATTTAATTAAATTAAATGATCTATTTAATTAAAAGAGGAATTGTGATGAATTAATTAAATAAGGATTATTTAATTAACTGGTTAGTGAAGAAGTGATTAAGGAAGAACTGATTTTAGTAAATCAAGATCAAGTGTGGGATATCAATTAGGATATTTTGAGTGTTTAAAATGATATAATGAAACCCGAGAGTTTTTGTGAAGTGACACCAAATAAAAATTCTTGGGATTGAAGTGTACTTGATGTTTGGCTAGGTAATTAAAGATATGTTCAAGTACCTAGATGTGTCCATTTATTGTATTTTAATTTTCCAAAATATCATTATTGTACTCTTCCATGATAACATTTAGTAAACCATGAAATATTACTATCATGGCCCTCTAATATTTGGCTCCTATGTTATTAATTCAAAAAGGTATCCCTTGATAGAGAAAGTTGTACTAAGGAGTGATAAAAAATATTTTCTGTTGATCTTCTATAGCTATCTTTATTTAGTTTTATCTAGAGAATCCGTCTATGAGTGATATAATATCATGCCTTTTAGTAATATCAACCATTATATTAATATTTGGAAGAGAGAATTCATCCTTTGCGACAATGAAATTTTTGAGGGAGGATGGGCATTTTTAAAACACACCTTTAAGAAAATTAAAATAAATGCAAATATGGATGCCCTTTAAGATAGTTGATAGGATGGATAAAGCTCACTTCTAGAAGTTTTTGTAGTTATTATTTTACCAAAAGGGATATTTAAGGATGCATTTTTTCAATTTTTTGCTTCACTAGTTTGAAATTTAGATATATTACAAAGAAATGCATGACCAATGATGGGTCAATTCTTTGAATATCAACTTAAGATCATTTAAAAAAAAAAATTCTCTTTGTAGGAATGTTTCCATGTTCTTATTTTCTTCATCTATGAGGGAAAAGGCTATGAATATGATTTTAGGATCCTCTTTGATGCCAAAATTAATTGATGTTGTTACCTCAACTAGTATGGCATATTTTTCTTTATAATTTGGTACTATTGAGGGTAGGTAAAATTTCTCATATTCTACCACCTTAGCTCCTAGAGGTTTCACTAGAAGATACATTTTTTATTTACTTTTTTTGTAGAACCTCATGGATGGTTTCACTAGCAAACATTGGTTTTTATTTTATTTTTTATTTTTGTGACTAAGGGATTTGACTTGTTCCAAAAAGTAGGCCTCATTATTTAGTTTTATATCAAATATTTTTTTATGGTCTCCCAATGATATGTGCTAATTTATTCCCACCAATTCTATGATTACCTCATCATTTTGTAGCATATCCAAAATGGGAAGTCCTTATTAGTCCCAATTTATCAATTTGAGATATATGAGTGGGAGGTCTATGGAGGTGGATGGAGTGAGGGTGAAAATTATAGTGTCTGGGAAGGTTTTGGGGATATTTTGAAAGAAATATTCATATGTTTCCTCATTGGTGTTATTGGTGGTATAAGAGGATTTAATTGCTTTAGTTTTAGTAGACTTAGGTTTTGAGTGGTTCATACCCTAGCCCTTGACATTGAGGAAATTTTATTGGATTTAGAGGTTATAATATTCCCTTTTCATCTTTTCCAAGACCTTCTTTGTAACCCATGTTCTTATAGATTTTTAAAATATTAGGATAAATTTCTATTGCAAGTGAAGGCGACTCTTCTTCCTTATAGAGTTATGAGTTATAATGTTGGAAATTATCACCCTTAAAAATTTCACATTATGTTTTGGCCCCCCTAAATTATTGGACTTAATTAAGCTCCTAATTTTCCAAATTATGCATTCCAAGGTTTAATTTTTATTATTTTTTGAAGAATTACAAGAACTGAATAAATGCATCCAACTATTATTTTTCTCTTGACTAAGCATGTCTTATAAATTTAGACCAAGACCCATTCACCCATGGGTGAATAGGTACCCCTTCTTAGCTGGGACCCAAATTTAAATATGTTTTTGGTGGTATTTTAACATCCAAAATTCAAAATATCAAGTGTTGGCTTTTGGAATCTAATTTTTGGTAAATTAGTACAATTGCATATAGATACCTAGTTATTTTATCATTTGAAAGGAAACAAAATAGAGCAAGAATTCATGAGAAATTACTATTGTCAAGAGAAAGTCAAGAGAAACATTTTAGAGCTTTATTAATGAAATTCAAGATAGGTAACATAATTTCAAATTCTATGTGTGTTCATATTCATTGTTTTGTGAAGGCTAACCCTTGTTGTAGGTCTCCAAAGCATTCAATAAATGAAAGATCCAAATCCTTGAGGTGATGTGTATGAATTTGGTCCTTCAAGGAAGCCATTGAAGGGTGGTGAGTTATATAATTTTATTTATCCATCCTTCCTTCCTTTCTATTATCATTTATTGATTAACATTTACCATTGTGGAAAGTGGAAAAAATTACCTTGGGTATGACTAACGCAAGCCCCTAAATGGCCCAAATTTTTTCCCCTCTTTCAATGTGTAGGCTATAGGTTTAAAGAGGATTTAGGAAATATTGAAGACAAATTATCCATTTTTGCATTCAAAATCCCTAAAAGTTGTCAAGATATGGAAACTCAATTATAAAATTCATCAACGACATTCTGACAATTCTGCAACTAGGAATCAAAAGCTTAGATCTAGTATTAGAGGATTATAGAATTAGTTTCAAGACCCCTAATAAAACACTCATTTTCCTAGGGGTGAATGAGTCCCTTTGCACATGCTAGATCCTACTTTTAGTGATAGGTATATATCATTTGACACTTCCCAGATCCACTTGCAATTTACAATTTTAATCTGTGCATCTTCAAAATATTACATTTTTAAAATTAGTCCATATAATTCAATTAGGTAAATCATACCAAATCATTTCCAATTCATTCTTAAGACTCAAAAGGATCAGATCCAATTCTAATTGGCTCACTTTTGAGGTTGAAATTCAATATATGCACTTTGTGGATTTGCATCTTAACTAAACCCTTAGAAAACTGGAAACTATACCAGGTTCTTTGCATTTAAAACATCATCCATCCAACCCTTCCATTTTTCTATGTTTCATTTTGGTGAACCTGACATTTGACATTATAGATTTTTTATTTGGTATTATTTCAAACCCTAGATCTAGGTTTTACATCATTTTTCCTTGCATTTCTCATTTAGGGTCTCATATTTGCATCACAAAAAGGCCATAAAAATCCAAAAATATTACATCCATATTGTATCATAGCTTGCATTAGGGTTTGTTTCTATCATTTAGATCAAATTTTTATTCCAAAATTTCATTCTAAAATTCTCCTTTTGTTTCAAAATTACCATACATTTGCATTTACATTACATTGGAAAATTCTACAAAAATAGTCATTGTCAAACCTAATTGTAGATAGGAATAGTAACCTTAAACAACACAACTTAGACATTAAGTTTTTCAATTTTTAGAACCTTGAACAAGGACTCATTTTCCCTTGGGAGACCCTATGCTTGTACAAGTGCATCATCAATATTTTTCACACTTGTTTGTTTCTATCTTCTCAGTTTGTGTGTAGTTGCATATCTCAGTTTGAAATTTATAATTGCATATTTTAAGGAATTTTGCATTTAGTTCATTTGGTTAAATAATGCGTATTGTTTGTATTCAAAAAAAAAAAAAAAAAAAAGCATCATTTTTAGGTTTTGTGCATATTAGGATCAGTTAATTACTACATTTTAGATCTGAAGTTTGCACTCAAAATTTGTTCAAAAAATATTTAACATCACTGCATACTTGCATTTTGTATCAAATTGGGATACAGTAAGTAAATTATGGAAATTTATTTACTGTTTCAATTGTTTGCAAGTATACTGTCAAAAAAATTATCCCTTTTTTACACTTAATTTGGGAATGATTAATATTAAAATCAGCTTAATTATGCCTTGATTTAGTGTTGTAATGTGTTTTACACATTCACATTAAGTTTAGGGCCCTTTTTATTAAAATGGACTTCATGGTGCCTTACTTGAGGTGTTGTAAAGTTTTCCTTTATTCTTTCACACTAATCTAGGGTTTTATTAATTAATTGAGGTTAATTTGAGCTTAATTGGCCCCTTTAATTCAAATCCAAGCCTAATTAATTGCAAATTCTAAGAGATAAAACCCAACATTCATAAATAATATTACACAAAACTTAATTTTACAAGGTATGTGTCCTAGGTTAGTGACCTAGGACCCATTCCCCACCTAGTGAATGGGTCCTCACTAGGTCCTAGGACCCTATTTTCACATAAAATTTAACATTCCCCGAAGTGTGTCCTAGCTAAGTGAGATAGGACCCATTTTCCCTATGGTTAATGGGTCCTCACTTAGACCTAAGAGCCCCCCTTGGGATATATGTTTGGTCGTATTTTAATGATTTGAAATCCAAAATATGATGTCAGCTTGTGTCACTTAAATTTTGCGATTTAATCTTAAGCTATGTATAAATATAAGGTTATTTCACATAAGAATCTAGAGAGATATTTTCAAGAGTTCAAGTCCTAATAGCAATAATTCATATTCAAGAAGCAAGCAAGAGTGAAGTATTGGAGCAACATTCTAGTGTTTTTGTAGGTCTTCAAGCTCATTTTGTTGTCAAAGATAAAAAATTATTGACAAAGTGATGATAGATTCCTATGGAGAATCATGATGGACTCTAGGATTTGGGAGATGCACAAGACATTCAACCAAGCCTAATGACTTGTTTCCTAAGTGATTCCATCTTCTGTGATCATTCTATTTTCATCCTAAAGAGAAGTATAATCAGAATTATGGCTTATTAAGGGAGATTTGGGATCTCCTAGAGTAGGTATTTTACATTGTTAATGTTTCATTCTAGGATCCTATGCTAGCACAATTGAGTAGGGTTTCTTTGCATTATTAGAGATCTTAATCTTAGACACACTTAAGGTTAGGATTGCACACAAATTTCATGTTCCATATTTCAATTTATCATCAATATATAATTACCAAACATTGGGTTTGAATAATCCAAACCCCTATCCACCAACAAACATCAGAATTTTTTTTGCAGATTATTAGCAGATTCGGATCCAAAAGTGGGTATTTCAAGTTATAGGAAAGAATTACAAATCTAGAACTTCAAGATCAAATTCAAAGTTTTTTGTAAGAGCCTACCATGACCCATTCACCACATGGTGAATGAGTCCCTGTTAGGGTTCCTAGGGTAGTATATTTTCAAATTTCACAAGCTATAGTTTCTAGTTCAGAGCCTCCCGAAAAAGTATACCAAGAGCCATTCATCACCTAGTGAATGAGTCCCTGTTAGGGTTGCAAAAACAAAAAATTTTGAACAAGTGCACATCATTTATTTTTCTCCATTTTTCTATAAAATTCAAAGTTCCCTTATATTTTGTGATAAATTTCTTCATTTCTCTTTTAGACCTAGAATTAAAGTTGTTTTCTAGTTTAAATTCTTCTCCCCAAGGTATTGTTTGGCTCACACCCTCATCCTCACATAAAGGAGAAGTTGCAAGATTCAAACTTGGATTTGACTCACCTCTTTGTTTGATAGTTACTTCTTGGTTTGGATCTCATTTCTTGAATGAAATATTAGATAATAGGGTCATATCATAGCCCCATTTTTTGATGTTTCATTTTGGTGAACCTGACCTTTTGAACATTATAGTTTTCTGATTTTGGAGAATTTTATACCCTATATTTTAGCCTTGTAATAGTGTGCATTATATTTTCATTAGTTTAATTTAATTAGGGTTCTTTCATCTTGCATTAGTGAACATTACATTTAGGATAAATTTGCATGTTTGTATTTATTAAAATCACTAAAAATCAAAAATATTGCATTAGATCTGAGTTTGTTTTGAAAAGTGTTAACATAGAAATCATTAGACAAACATTTAGATTCATATTTCACATTAAATTTAGTCACATTTTTTATTATTCAACCTTAGTCAACATTGCATTTAGAGACCTAAAATCTAGAAAATCAGTTATAGAATTGACTATTACAGACCTAAAATAGCAAACACATAGGATCAACTCAAAGAAACAAAAGTCAAATTCAAAAAACCCTAATATGGGATCCATTCACCATAGGGTTAATGAGTCCCTATACACACCTATTCAACAAATTTTTTGAGTGATTTCTGGTGTTTGAGTTTTATTTATGTTCATGTTATCAAGCCCTATTTTGGGACCCATTCGCCATAGGGTGAATGAGTCCCTGCAATAATTTTCGCAACAAAAATTCTGAGTGGTTTTCAGTTTTTGATATGCATTTCTATTTCTATTGTTATATCTTATAAGTAATTTTCTGAAACAATTTAATTAGGAATTCAAATTATTGTTCATTTAATTAGATTTTACAACATTTGGAAAGGCATTTCTTGCCTATTTTAGTTAAAATTAACATTATATTTCTGTAATTTCATTTCATTTTTAGTATCCTTGCACATGTTAGCTTACATTTTGCAATCATTAGAAAATAGAAAAAACTAAAAACGTCAAAAACATCAAAAAAAACCCTTGGAGAAAGCATAGTTATTTGATATATCAAATCTCTCTTTCAAAGTTACCTTATCCCAAAATCCCTTTATTAATGATGAATTTGATATGTTAGATGAAGACCTTGAGGACTTCATCTTGCAAGGTTCATCCACTAAGGCTTGTGAGGAAAAACTGAAACATAGAGATGTTAATGCAATTACACCACAACTTATCATTTACCCTCCCTCACAAAAACCTCAAGTTCAAAAAAAACTTGTGCTTATCCTAGAACCACCTAAAAACAAGACTTCACTTGATGATAACAATGCTTCACAACAAATGGGTTACAACACCATTGCTCACACATACAATACAATAAATAATAGGTAACAAAAAAAAACTCATGTGTCATTACCTTTTCCTCAACCTATCTTGCCCAGTGCTCATCATTTACCTTTGAATAGTGGAAAGGAGTATGATCTTGTTGAAAAAATTAAGAATACACCCACCAAGATATCCCTATGGGATCTTATTCAAACTTCACCTAATTACCATAGTATGCTTCAAACATCCTTACAACAAGTTATGGTTCCTCCTAATACAAATTCAAATGATGTGGTGACATTAGTTAAAGGAATGAATGAGGTTAATTTAGATATCATTTTTCACCAGAGAGAGTTACCCTCCTTGGAAGTTCAAAAATGACATGATGCATTCATGATAATAGCCTATATTAATTGAATCATGATAAAGTAAACCCTTGTTAAGAATGGTTTGGCCCTTGATGTTTGTAGTGTGAGCCTTCTAGAAAAGACCGATATGGATAAGAGTGAAATTTTCCCCAATTCTTTGTCTATCCATGGATTTGATAATATAGGAAAATGACAACTTGGAGTCATCACATTACCTATTAAATTTAGGGAAGTAACATTAAAAACTTCGGTCCATGTTATGCCTCATGATCTTTCTTATAATATCCTCTTGGGGAGACCATGAATTCATGAAATGAATGGAGTGCCTTCTACCCTTCATCATGTGATGAAGTACACCTATGACAATAAAGTTTATACACTCAAAGCTGATCTTGAACCTGAAAGCATCATTACTTCAAAGAGTCATTCAAATAGGAAAGTGCCTTGATGAAGATGAACAAGAAGATCACATAACATTACTTCATGAATTTCATGAAATTTTTTCTTGGACTTATTTGGACATGTCGGGCATCGATGCTAAAATAGTAACACATAACATAGTTCTTGAAGAAGATGCTAAATTGGTAAGACAAAAGATACGAAAGATGAATCCTAAGATAGCTTTATTGGTTAAGGCTGAGATTGAGAAGCTTCTTGAGGATATTTTCATACGAACTATAGATTATTATCCTTGGATCTTGAACATTGTTTTAGTTGCAAAACCTAATAATTGTATTAGGATGTGTATAAAATTTTGTGATTTGAATAAAGAATCTTTAAAAGATGATTTTCCCCTTCCTAATATTGACATGATAGTAGATTCAACTACGAGACATGCTATTTTGTCATTCATGGATGGATTTTTTGGATATAATCAAATATTTATCAACCCTCAAGATCAATACAAGACAACATTTACTACAACTTGGGGAATATTTTGTTGGGTAGTTATGCCTTTTGTATTGAAGAATGTAGGTGCAACATATCAAAGAGCTATGACATTAATATTTCATGATTACATACAAACAATTTTTGGAAGATTATGTTGATGATATTCTATCCAAATATTTAACTCGACAAGACAATGTAAATATCCTTTGGAAGATATTTGAAAGAATGGAAAAATATAACATGATATTGAATCCGAAAAAGTGTGTCTTTAGTGTAGATAGTGGAATTTTTTTAGGTTTTATAGTATCTAACAAAGGCATTGAGGTGGAGACAAATAAAATTGATGCTATCATTAACATGCCACCTCCTAAAAACATTTCTCAATTGCATACTCTACAAGGAATAATTCAAGCTATCCGTCATTTTCTAGCATCCTTAGTAGACTGAACATTACCCTTTACACAACTCCTTTAAAAAGAGGTCCAATTTAATTAGAATGAGGATTGTAAGCAGGCCTTTGATAGTTTGAAATATTATCTTGCTACTCCACCTATTTTACAACTCGCTATGCAAGACAAACCATTTATCCTTTATACAACAACATCATTCCATGATCTCATAGCATTGTTGGCTCAACAAGATGACAGTGGTAGAGAACATCTTATTTATTGCATCAGTCTAACCTTGATTGATTACGAGACATGATATACAATGATAGAAAAAAAAAATTGGCTCTCATATTTGCTACTAGTAAATTGAGACATTACTTGTTGAGCACAAAAATCCACTTGATGACAACATTTGATCCCTTAAAACACCTTTTTTCAAAAATTGATTTATCAGGATGCTTAGCTAAGTGGGTTATGTTGTTAACTAAGTTTGATCTTAAATTTGTTTCTCATAAGGAAATCAAAGGAAAATCCTTGATAGACCAATTAGTTGATGCTCCCTCTCCCTTAGTGTTACCTAATATAGACTCATTTCCTGATGAGAATGTGTTGACTATTCAAAAAGAAAAAGAAATATGGGAATTGTACTTCGACGGTTCTAAGTGTCAAACTAGCTCTGGGGTAGGGTTTATATTAATGCCTCCTTTAGGTAAGCCTATTCCCTTATCTTTTTGATTAAAATTCCTATGTACAAACAACACTACAGAATACAAGGCTTAAATAATTAGTATACGTGCAACAATAACATTAGATATCAATTACATTTCTATATTTGGTGATTACCTATTAATTATTAAATAAGTAAATGGTTTGTATCAAGAAAATAATGATAAGCTCATTCGGTATAGAGACTTCACGATGAGATTATTAGATAAATTTGACTCATATATGATCAATAACATACCATGAAAGGATAATTGGAATGCAAATGCAATGGAAAGAATCGCTTCCCTTATGTCTCCTAAAGATCCTTTTGTTGATTTCACATTTACAGTTCACATGGTTCCTAAACCATCAATAGAGGATAAAAGAAAAGAAGTGTTATTAACCGATACTGAAAAATATAGTGAATGGTACATGATGATATTCAATTAATTAAAAGAAGGAACCTTTCTTGAGCCTACAACTAAGAACACTCGAGCTCGTCTTTGAAAACTTGCATCTAAGTATATAATCCTTCCAGATGTGTTATACAAAAGATCATTTAATGGTATTTTACTTAGATGTCTTAAACAATCTAAAATACCTATAGCACTTGAAGAAGCTCAAGCGGGTTCTTGTGGGGGAGATTTTCGAGGAAGTTTTTTAGTTCAAAAATTGATTCATATAGGATACTATTGGAGACATATGGAACAAAATTGCTTTGCATACATGAAGAAATGTCATAAATTTCAAGAACACAAAAATTTGATCCATGCTTCTACTTCCAAGCTTCATTCCCAAGTTCCTATTTGGCCATTCTCAATTTGGGGTTTGGATCTTATTGGAAAAATATCACCACCTTCTTCCATTGGACATATGTTTATCATTACCGCAACTGACTACTTTACAAAATGGGTAGAAATTATTCCTCTTCGTTCCATGACAACTGATACCATATGTCATTTCATATTGGAACACATTATTTCTCGCTTTGGTCTCCCTTTTGCATTGATTTTGGATAACGAAACTCTGTTTAAGAATAACAATGTGAAGAAATTCTCAGAAAAATTTCATATTCAACATCCCTTTTCGACACCATATTACCCACAATCAAATGGACAAGCGGAATTGACTAATAAGACTCTTGAATTTTTTTTGTGAAAAATAATAAGTAAACATAACAAATATAGGCATACTCAACTAACCTATGTGTTGTGGGCTTACCATAAAAGTGTTAAAACATCTATTGGAAACACTCCTTATAACCTTGTTTATGGTGTTGAAGAAATAATGCCTTTAGAGTTAGAGATTCCTTTATTACGAATAGATATTAAAGGGATTATCAATGATACTAATTATATAAAGAGAAGTGATTGCATCAGCTTGAAATGCTTGATGAACAACATATCAATGCTCTCGAGCATCTCCAATTATATTAAAAAAAACTACAAAATGGTTATAACGATAATTTCATCCCTCTTGAATTTAATAATTGTGAGTTGGTCTTATATGAAAATCAACGTAATGTCAATGCTCTCACATATGAAAAGGGATAATTCATCCCTAATTGGTTAGGACCTTATGTTATCAAAGAAAACTATGGGTTTTGAGCATACACATTAATGGAAATGGATGTTACACCTCTAAAAGAACCTATTAATGCCACACATTTGCATAGGTATTACACATAGCATCCTCTCCTTTGAATAGTATTTTAAATCAATGTTGTTAGATTATGTAGAAGTTTCTATTTTATCTCGCATTGCTTCATTCTTCGAAAAATGATAATAGTGTATATTAGAGTCTAAATAAATTGTTCAATTAGTTTGAATTATTACTTTAGTTGCCATACTATTCAAAATAAAATATCATTTTTTATGTTAATTTAGATTCTTATATGTATCTAATATTATCATAGGTGCATTTAAGTTAACATAGCATATTTCATCATAATGTAGCATCTAACATTAATTGAAAATATTTTAATTAGATCACATAAACATTAAATCATGGAGATATTTATTAGATATTCTTGCAAAGGATATTTAATAAATCACATTGACATTTAATTTAACACAAGATCATACAAACATAAATGCTCATATAACATATATGTCATCAAAATTTCAAGTATATATCAATGAATACAATGCTAATAGGGCCTATGACTACTAGACCCCTTAGTGCTTGGTGTTTCTCTCCATCATGAGACAATGGCCTAGGATGGTGTCCTCCTCATAGACCTCATAGATAGTTGTAGGCCTTGCACCTCTCCTCTCATATATGCCTCTCATACGAGTGCATCGACATGATCCTGCTCTATGTGATCCCTCTCTTCCTATAGCCTATCCATCTCTCTCTCCAACCTTGAGACTTCTCCTCAGAGGGAAGACTCCATCCCGCTATCTGATGGACCTCGAGAGGCTCGAAGCTCATCTATTGTTTTCTATAGTGTAAAAATTTATCCTATAGCTAGGTCACTATGTTTGTTCATGCTATCATACGATCTCCTCAATCTAGAAAAATAATCAAAGAGATCTTTGTGTTGCCCTATGGAAGCTGGGGGAATGTGCTCTAATGGTATATCATCCTCCATGTGTAGGGCAGGCATCATCTCTATAGTAATACATTGATAGAGTTCATGCCACTCTCACGTGGACCCTACAAGATGGAAAACATATAGAATATTAGTACACATCATATATATATAAATCATATACACAAAATTAAGGAGCCTATTGAAAACATAAATATCAAATCATCACCTAGATCTCTAGTTCGCTAGTCGGTGTATAACCATACAACGTTGATCCCCCTCTATGTGAAGTGTGGATGGCCTGCTACTTCTCACATCCCCATGCCCATGGGTGCAAGTCTTTGATGTGGTTTTCACACATGATCTAGTGACTGTGGTAGGAGGATTATCTCTCCTATCAGAGGAAATGGGATCCTCCTTTGTCTCATTAACATCCTCACTCATAGACTTGGACTCCTCTTCCTCATCCTCCTCATCCTCATCCTCATCTAAACCTAGAAATATTTTAGGCATGGTGTTATCTTCATCTATATCTCTGTCTACATGCTCATCATCCCTATCCTCTCTATGACTTGGAAGAGGTTTAGTGTGGTCTACAGGGTAGTGAATGGGAAAGACATGGGCTGGTCGTGTTGCAACCCACCACTTGTCATAGGACTAAGTAGTGACTACATCATCAGCCTTGGAGACTAGGGGCATGTTGTGATCCTTATCTTATGAACCACTAATGTATACATCCTCACTATGTAATCTTGTCTGCCTACAAGAAACCAGTCCTACTATTGCCTAACTAGCTCATGCCTATCATTTGCCCACTGGAGAATCTTGAGATATGGTCTCCAACAGATATCATACTCTTCCACTGAATCAAATCTAATACACTAGTGTAGTAAATCTCCATCCTTCTATTCTCATTTCAATGCATAACTAAAGGCATATGGGTAACCCATGGCCACTATAGTAGGAAATCCAACTAGTTTGGTACATATGATGTGCTTGAAACACCATACCTACAAGAGTGTACAATGTACAATGTTGTTGAGCTCCTGGTATACAAATTGTCTTAGATCATAGTATAGATGCATGAGCATAATGCAACCCCAGGCATACACAGTCCTATACTCCTCCATTTCTCTAATAATATGAAAAAGAATACCTTCTAAGTGTTCTCCTCAACAATCTAGTACTAAAGTAAGTGCTATAGTAGCAATCAAAATCTACCTTTGTAGTGGTGTCCATGCATGTAGAAGCCATCTCAAATTAATGCTTGGACTAACTATTTGTCGAAGTGTTCTTTGTGCACCTCGTCATGAATAATGTCAAGTCTAGGAGGCTTGTAGGTGTGTTGGCTCAGAATCCTAGATCACTCTACACCAAGGTAATTTTCAAAAAGGTAAATTTCAAATGAATAGTAAAAGTGTCATTTTCATTAGTATAAAGTAAAGCCTAGTAAATAAAGCTTATTTATTTTAAAGGAATTTTATTCAATTAGCATATTGGGAGCTAGAGTACTCCATTTTCAATGTCGTTTATTGCATTGGATTCATAATTTTGCTCCCTGTCTCATTAAATGTCTATCGCTATGTGGTATGGTACTTGGAAATACCCTAGATGATATGACTTGAGTAATATGATTTGGTTATGTATTCACCTTAATTCTACCTCTATAAAGCAAGTGGAATCAAGGGGGCATACATCTACTCTCGAATTCAATTCTCCATAGAAGTTTGATAAGACAATTTTTGAATGACTAATGAACCCGTGTTGTAGGATGTGGCCCTTAACATTGTGGTCTTGCAAGTAACTATAGTGGGGGCTTCATTCTCCCTAATGAATCCATATGGGTATCCTTTTTATATAGTTTAATTCATTCAACTTGCATATGCACTAGTATCATATGGCCACTAAAGTGGGTGATAAATGTAGTGTCAAAAAAAGTATCCCTTTTTCAGAGTTAATTTGGGAATTAATGCCTTGATTTAGTGTTGTTATGTGTTTTACACATTCACATTAAGTTTAGGGACCTTTTTAATAAAAATGGACTTAATGGTGCCTCATTTGGTGTGTTGTGAAGTGTACCTTAACACTTTCACACTAATATAGGGATTTATTAATTAAGTGACGTTAATTTGAGCTTAATTATCCCCTTTAATTCAAATCCAAGCTTAATTAATTTCAAATTCCAAAGATAAAACTTGGAATTCATAAATGATATTACACAACACTTAATTTTATAAGGTGTGTGTCCTAGGACCCATTCGCCACCTGGTGAATGGGTCCTCACTAGGTCCTAGGACCCTATTTTCACATAAAATTTAATATTCCCCAAAGAGTGTCTTAGCTAAGTGAGCTATGACCCATTTTCCCTATGGTGAACAAGTCCTCACTTAAACCTAGGACCCCCCTTGGGATATGTTTTTGGTGGTATTTTAATGATTTTAAATCCAAGATTTGATGCTAACTTGTGTTATTTGAATTTCAAGATTTAATCTTAAGTTATGTATAAATATAAGGTTATTTCACATAAGAATCTAGAGAGAGAGAGATTTTCAAGAGTTCAAGTCCTAATAGCAAGCATTCATATTCAAGAAGTAAGAAAGAGTGAATTCTTGGAGTAGCATTATAGTGTTTTTGTAGGTCTTCAAGCTCATTTTGCTGTCAAAGATCAAGCATCATTGAGGAAGTGATGATAGATTCCTATGGAGAATCATGACGGATTCTAGGTTTTGGGAGATGTACTAGACATTCAACCGAGCCTAATGACTTGTTTCCTAAGTGATTCCATCTTCTATGATCATTTTATTTGCAGTCTAAAGAGAGGTATAATTAGAATTGTGGCTTATTAAGGGGGATTTGGGATCTCCTAAAGTAGGTATTTTACATTGTTCTTGTTTCATTCTAGGATCCTAATCTAACACAATTGAGTAGGGTTTCTTTGCATCATTGGAGATTTTAATCTTAGACACATATAAGGTTAGGATTGCACACACATTTCATGTTCTAGATTTCAATTTATCATCAAGGTTTAATTACCAAACTTGGGGTTTGACTGAGCCAAACCCCTATTCACCAAAAAACATCATTTTATTTTTTATAGATTATTTTTAGATCTGAATCCAAAAGTGGGGATTTCAAGTAATAAGAAAGAATTGTAGATCTAGTACTTCAAGATCAGATTTAGAGATTTTTGGAAGATCCTAGTAGAACCCATTCCCCACCTGGTGAATGAGTCCCTGTTAGAGTTCCTAGGGAAACAAATTTTCAAATTTCACAAGCTACAGTTTTTGGTTTAGAGCCTCTCGAAAAAGTATACCAGGACCCATTCACCACCTAGTGAATGAGTCCTTGTTAGGGTTGCTAAAATATGAAGTTTTGAATAGGTACATAAAATTTATTATTCTCCATTTCTCTAGAAAATCCATTGTTTCCTTTTGTTTTGTGATAAATTTCATTGCATGTTTTAGACGTAGAGTTAAAGTTATTTTTCTAGTTTAAATTTTTCTCCCCAAGGTATTATTTGGCTCAACCCCCATCCTTGCATAAAGGAGAAGTTGCAAGATTCAAATCTAGATTATTTGACTCATCTATTGGGTTGATAGTTACTTAATGGTTTGGATCTAATTTCTTGAATGAAATAGTAGAGAATAGGGTCATATCATAGCCCCATTTTTTGATGTTTCAATAAGTAGAATCAAAATGCTTAAATAGTGTAGTACAAAGTTAAACTTTAAACTTTTAGAACCCCTGACCAAGACTTACATTCCCTTGGGTGACCATGTTCTTCTTTTCTTAGCCAAAAAAAATCTCTAAGATATCTATCACTATGATCCCTATTTGATCATGTTGTGTGTTGTCTATAATTTATGAGTGTTTATTGTACTTATTTAGCAGTTTGGTGCTCATCTTGTGTGCACCTTTGGTGTTGTGAAACTTGCATGAGTTTCATAACTTGGTATCCTATTGCCAATAATTTAATGAGACATAGCTCTAGATTTATGTCACCTCATGTTGGATTTACACTTGATGTGAATCATGAGTCTTCCAAATCTTTCATAACTAGTGTTATCAATAATCAACCCATATTGGAATCTACTCTTGATGTGACCATACCAATGAAAACTTCACAAAATCCTATCTTTATAGATTTTGAGACTATGCTTTCCCATGTTCTTGAAGACAAATTGAAAAAATGGGATAAAGAACTAGAAAAACTTCAAGACTTTGTGAGTGTTGAATACTTCACTAGTATAGTGGTTCCTATAATTGACAACATGAGGAAAATGATTAATGATGACCATGGATTAGAGATTGTGTGTAGCCTAGCCCATATAGTTGATAATAATGTGCCTACAATGGCTAGTTGTGCTCAAGCTTTGGTATACAGTCAAAGTTGAGGAATTCAAGTCTCCCTCCCTACAACCATAGCCTCTATTCCTACATACACAAATCCAACTATTTCTTCAACAATACAACCAAGCATTGGAATAACATCAATAATAATTCTTTCCACTAGAACTCCTTATGGTTTTGGATCTTCACATGTCACACCTTAAGTTCCATCCCAACTCATAAATGTGAAAAATAGTAGCCCACCTAATACATAATCACTTCCACCATATTCACCTCATTCCCAAAATATTTCAAGAAATGATTCTATCATAAACCAAATTTTGTAAAATGTGACATCACTTAAACAAAAAATCTCAACAATGAACCAAAAAAAAAGTGGAAAACCATCACAATATATCAAACAAATCCCATTGTCACTTAAAATATTGAAAAAAAAATACCACAAAACATAGAGATCCCTCAATTTGACAAGTACAATTGTAAAGGGGACCCTAGCAACCACATATCAGCATATACTTCCATGTGTAGTGACTTTATTTTTGAGGATAAGATGCTATCTAAACTTTTCCCTAGGTCATTAAAAGACATGGCCTTGGAATGGTTTTGTTCATTACCTAATAACTCAATCCGCTCATTTAATGAACTTGTTGATGCTTTCCTCAAAACATTTCCAAGTCAACATAACCGATTTAATTAGAAGCAAACAAAAATAGGGTGAAAAGGTCATAGATTTTATGTCATTATCTATTGATATTATCACAAGTTAATCTAGCTCTTCTTGATGTGGATATCCAAAAAAATTTCATTGATAATTTATAAAAGGACAGAAGAGAAAGAGTCTTATTGATGGATTTTCCATCCTTTATACATTTATGTATGACTCTTCATGGCTATTATAATTCAATTAGTAAGTATGATGAAGAACCTTCATTAGCTCATATTGAGAAATAGGAACCCATACATCAAAACAATTACCAACCATTCAAGAAGCCAAACAATTTTTTTTGAAAGATAAACAAACCTCATAAAACTAATCATGTTGAGCCTCAAGATGCAGCCATAAATTTAACTCCATATGAATTTAGAGAAAAAGATGGAAATTTTTCCCCACTACCTAATTCCCTCCATGTAATCATGTTGTAGCTTTTGAGTTGTCACGCCCCGCCACGCAACCCTAAAGGATGTTGCAACAAACTACTTAAATAGGCTAATTCTTTTTTGTTTAAGTACAACTATACACAAGTTCGCTTCCCAATGCAACCATCCCCTAAGGTAACAAGACTGAAGTTACTTAACAACCCACAACAACAACATGAATATAACCCATGTCAATCTTTTAGACAATAATTAAACACATACATTTCAATTAAGATAAATTACATCCAAACATAATAGGTAACTTTCAAACTCATTTATCCATAATTAAATATTACAATTACAACTCTCATTCCCCGAATGAGGAAAGTCCAATAAATAAATTTATAGTTACAACTTCCACCTCGATAACAAATGAGGGGTAATTAATACAAGATCAACTGAAATAATATACAACAAGAACTGATACTGAAACCCACGAGCTCTCCAACTGGAAGTCTCATCCACACGAACATGAAGAAAGAACCCAACGGATTTAGGTGCACGCCACCCAACCAAGTGGAACCCAAAGGGCCACCCCTCATGCTAGGAGATAGTAACCAAGAATCCTAGTCAAGACCATCTACCTCTAGACATAGGCTAACATAACTGAACCAAACTGAAACAACCAATCACATGAACCTCACAAGAACCTCACAAGAACCTCATAACATCAACACATGAACAACTCAAGTACAACATTAGTACAAAAAAAGTACACCAAAAGTACCACTCAAGAGCATCATGAGTACCACACAAGGACAACTCTATAAGGTCACGTTGCTTCCAGAAATAAAGCAGAACAAGCATGTTAAGAGAACAATATGCATAATAATCGAATACCAACTATGGTCACATCAGGTATGTCAAGGAAACCATACCCACAAGATCGAATACCAACTATGGTCATAATAAACAAGAACCAACTGTTGTCCTAGACAGAGTGTCATCACACAATTCATCATGGGTTATCCTCTAGGAATCTTCATAGGCTCCAACCCCCCATTAAGGGTTGTCTTGGTGGCCTCAACCGAATCTCGGCCCCCATACTCACTCATGCGGAGCCAAATACCTTTCATACAAACAAGATAGATGACCTTGCCATTCCAAGCCTTCCCACTCATCCTGAGTCTAAACAAGCCCTCGTGTCTATGAGTGAGGTAAAATTATCTTGATTAGTGTGAAGTACCACCTAATCTTCTAAATTTTATTTTAGTTATCACTTGATTAAACCACCCTCATAGGTTGTCTAGTTTACCTCTTCCAGGCTTTGGCCCCTACAAAAGCCACTCTTCTACTTGACAACACACATGCCATCCAAACACCAAGGGTACAAAGTGCAACAACAAGATAACATGTCCACTCCTTTCTTAGGAGGCAACAAAGATAAACCATCTCCAAACACTAGAGGTAACGGTAATAACAAAACTGCTCTTGACCGCTCCTGACAAGGAGGCACACATTACAAAATTCACTCCTTTCACAGGAGGCACAAACATTCCCGTCCGTGGAAACTGGGTAAACATTGACCATACACCATGCACTACCCAAGGGAATTAACAAATAGTCGTCATCACAAGACGACAACCCCCAATGTCTAGGGTCCTTTGAAAGACTTACATTTTAATGACACATAGCCCATTTCCCCAAACATGAACATAGAGGAAATAATCACATAAAGCACATGTGAGGAAATAAACTAATTTTGGATTCACTAAATCCATTTCCCTTATTAGCATCAGTAATCTATTGCTCGATTAAAACTGATTTAAACATACGTCTCTTTCAGACAAAATGAAATTTAAACCAACACTTAATTCCCTAATTGCCTTAAATATTAAAATAAGCATATACTTCTATAATTCTAGAATATATCATTAAAATAAATTCGCCTTGCAAACTAAATCATTTTAAACGAAATCAATTAATTTCGCCATTAGGCACATTTATTTTAAATTCAACATTTGACCTTGCAAATAATAATATTTTAAAATAAATCTACTAATTCGACTATTGCAAAATGATTTAAAACAAAATTCTCCCAGTTACATTTAAATTATTTATCTTTTAAATCAATTATTTAATTCCCTCAATTGCACTTAAACATTGCCCTCAATTAAAACATTATTTTGATAAATGAAGACACATAATATATACATATAATATTATAATATTATGTAATATAATATTTAAATATTAATATATATATATTAATACTTAAATATTATAATATATAATAAAATAATAATAAATATAAATATTATATTTTTTTTAAATAGCAAACTTTTATCTTCCTCAGGCCGCGCGTTTTAGGGCTGGCTGGGTGGCCACATTTTCCCTCAGCCGTGGTTTTCATTGCAAGGGTGGTGACGTGTTCTATGGTGGCCACAGGAGGCGGTGCCACCGACAAGTGTTGTTGCGGGCGGTGGAATGAACCCTCCGCATAGGGCGTGGGGAATGGGAGGTGGCACGGCGGCGGAGTTGGCCAATGCGGGCGAAGGTGGAGGAGGCACAGGCGGTGGGAGGGGCGGGGAGCATGGGCTGGCAGCACCGCCACCACCATGTGGCGCGGGTTGCATAGTCCGTGAAACCTGCGGATGGGGGAGACCACTGGGCGTGCTCCCCCAACCCTCCAACTTTGATTTTTTTTTATTTTTTATTTTTTATTTTTTAATTCCACTGTCATTTTTGATAGTCATTTTTTTTTTAATTATTAAAATCCTACGGATTTTCAACTAGGTATTTGCCCAAAATTTTAACAGCAACCTCCCAAGGGAAAATACATAACATATATATATAGATAGTATATATATTTATAAACAATTTATGCCTAATTAATTGAGAAAACATATATAAAATGGCCAATTTCCATCAAGAACACCAATCCGTTTTTTTTTTTTTTTGAAGCAAAAATAATTCTAAAGAAGGGGTTTTTCAAAACAAACTCAGATTCAACATAAGTTTACTATTTTTGCAAAACAACTAAATTTAAACAAACTCCAAACCACAATATCCAATTTGAGAACCCTTTTTTAAAAAAATAAATGAAATTAACTTGATTGAAGAAAACCTGGTTCTTCCAAGAACTTGGATGGTTGGCAATGGTGGTTTGGATTCCTTCAGAGATTCCAACTCCTTCCAACAATTCGTCAAAGCATTTCTCAAGTCCAATCCAAAAACCCACAAAATGAAAACCATCCTTCCTCTCCTCCATTTTTCAATTTTCTCCAAAACTTCATCCTCTCCAAATAATTACCCAAAAAACTCAATAATAGCCAAAATGAAAATATCTCCTCAACCCCAAAGTCAAACTTTTGAAAATATCTCAATTTCAATTTTGCATTTAAAATTTCCAAAAAAAGGAAATTTAAATCATTTTCTTTGATTTTCAATCTTAATTTAAATTCAAAATATCTATAATTTCCAATATGCATAATCAACTTCATTTCAACAAAATTAATTTAATTAATTAATAAAATAAATCTAATCCAAGATTTAATTACTTTATTAATTACATTAAATTAATCAACAAATAACACTTTTCACAATATAACCAGATTAATTAAATCAACAATTTAACTACGTAGGCCATTTATCTAACTTTTCTAACTTGCAATTTAATAAGATCAAGGCAAAAGAACAATGTTAAAACAACTGAACCCGACTACAACCTATGACACACTTAAGACTAGGGTGATGACTTGACATGAGAAACCTAGCTACTATCTCCCAATCGAATACCGTTGGGTCTTGAACACGCTCTCACCTGTGAAACCAGGTGGAGTTGATGTCCTGTACCTATCAACCTGCAAATGCAGAGTATATCCACATGCATATATATATGTTAAAATTAAAACACACCGTGAAGAGGAAATTATGGAATCGCAGGGCACTCGCAAGCGAGTGATGTGATCTGTCCCCTTCACCAATACAGTATCACTGATTGACGAATCTAACATCATTAATATGATCAAAAGCATAAACATCATTAATTCTATTATCCACTATGCTAATCCAAAGCATGTCATAATGATAACATCAAAAAATTACACCATCACACCAAAATATAACATTTGCATAACTTTACAGATAACGATCAAATAGCAATTGAGTTCTAAGGCAAAGCACTTAACAGCAAATAAGGCATAACCAAACAGAACACTGTTCGGTCAAATGAGCAAAACAGAGGGGTCTTACATGAGTAACAACCTATTTTTCTTTCCTCTAATGGGTGATCCCACAATACTAGTTTACAATTTTTGGCCAAACTAAACATTGAACTGAATTTTTTTTACTAAATCTTCACTTTCGGGAAACTATAGTGGCTAAACTGTGAGGAATTTGAAGATTATGCAAACTAGTGATTTGTGAAATTTTGTCTATAGATTCTAAATATTTCTTTTTCAATTTTTTTGAAACCAGATTGCACTTCTCTTTCCATCTCCTTTGAAAACTATTTTTTAACATTAAACACCATTTTTAAAGAGTGACGTGTACTTGCTAAAACAATTTTTTTTCTATGAAGGATAAAATTCTATTTTTTTAAAATTTAGATTTATAACTACGATATCTAGTGCATGGAATTGGTTTCATAGCATTGCATTGAATATTTTTTTCTTAATTAAGTTTTAAAGTCAAAACAGTTACAATTTAGATATGACTTAATTGCTAATGCAGCTTTTTTGTATGTATTGAAATTCAATTTTATTTTTTTGGATCATGGAAATCAATATCTAGTGCACATATATTTTTCAATTTTTGTGATAATCTACTATTTCTCCACATGTGTAGAACATAGAGCTTGATTTTTGGTGAAACTCTATGTTTAATCAAACTAAAAAATAATACATAATAAAACCAAAACATATTAAAATTATATTTGATGGATAGCTTGTTCCGAGGACAACCATCATCTAGTTGGGTCTGTGAAGTCTCCTCCATTTTTATCCTCAACCTGAGCATCGAAAGGAAATTTTTTGCTAAAAATTGGCAGAAGGGGAGAAGAGAAAAAAGGGGGGTTCGCTCAAACCCCCCTTTTACCCTTTCAAGTGAAGGGGGGTTTTCTTGAAGGGTGGTTCGCTCGAATCCCTTTTTTAATTTTCCTTTGTTTTTATTTTAAAAAACATGACAATAAGGGGGTCACATGAAAAAGGGGGTTCACTTGAAGGGGGGATTCGAGTGAACCCTTTATTGGGTTCATGTGAACTCCCCCCTTTGTGTGAACCCCTTAAAACCCAATATTTTTTTCATGGGAATGTTTTTACAATTTTCCTTCCTCAAGGGAATTATAAACTAGTTTTGTTGGATCGCCCTAATAAGAATTTTAGATACAACCAAACCTCTACCTCAAAATTTTAATCCAAGTTCCTTTTGTCAATATCACCACACAAATGGAAATGAAAGGGAATGATGTATGCATCTTAAACATAAATTTCAAGACCTCATTGATTCTAGTCATATTTAGTTGGGTGGTGTTAA
Organism: Sequoiadendron giganteum; assembly: GCA_007115665.2. Taxonomy (NCBI): domain Eukaryota; kingdom Viridiplantae; phylum Streptophyta; class Pinopsida; order Cupressales; family Cupressaceae; genus Sequoiadendron; species Sequoiadendron giganteum. The sequence goes on from CM021106.1 coordinate 280,038,849, forward strand.
TGATAAATGGAATAATTTTGTTGCCTCATCTAATCAAAATGTTCAAATCTTTACCAATCCAATGCCCAATCATTCAACCAAATTTGTGCAGGATTGTGATTTTAAGAATGATGTGATGAATATTGATACAAATAATGACATGAATAATGATTACAATAATAATGAAGATGGTATACAAATAATGGTTGGTTTTATAGATGTGCAACCTCATAAGGGCCAAACTACTCAGTTACCTAACATTGTTTTCACCAATAATGATGCACTTAGACATGCGCCTGATGGTCCTCTCTACATTGTTGGTTGTATCAATGAAAACCTAGACAAGCAATACTCATTCATCTTGTATGTGTAGAGAGTTTGATCAGTGAGGAGTTCCTTTTTGTGAAAAAGCTTTACCAAGATTCATATGAACAATTTAAAGAATGGATAAAAACTCATAATGGTTTTTCTTTCCCTATGATAGGTTCAATCACTCTTCCTCTTAAAATTGGACCAAAATAATTAGATATCTCATTCTCCATCATTCCATCGTTAAACCATTTTTTTGTGGAGCTAGGCTACCCATGGCTATGCTCCATGAATTTCATCCCATTAGTTATTGAGAAGTGTATAATTTTATCCTCTTAAAATGAGATATATACGGTGCATGATAGTTGGTTTAATCCTTTGTCTTCTCATGGGAATTTTTCATTGGATTTCTTTTGGCCTCAACCTATGGAACCTATAAAGCCTCATGAATATTTCTTTTTCAAGTCATACCAAAATTTTAAGGTAAAGCGCATAAAAAAATTATATCTTATAAATATTCCTAATAGGTCTGTGGTTGTTCTTGTTCCCCAACCCATCACAAATGAACCAATTCTTGAACCAAATAACCTTCCAAGTGAAAAAAAAAAAAATCTAGTTGTCCCTCCACCAATCTCTTATAAATGACCAAGAGATAATTAAATGATTCCTTTTGTGCCACTAAAGATAAACCAAGTATATAGACCTAAAGAGATAGTGGTTTCCCAACCCTCAAGGGTTCCTTCAGTTCCTCCCTTAATAGAATAAATGAAACCAAAGGTTGATAAACCCACTCCTACCCCATCACAACTTGAAAATAATGCAAGAAGAAATATAAATTCTAAAGAGTGCAGGTGTAGATTTCATGCTATTGTTCACCAATTGGAAGAAATGAACAAAATAATGCATGATAATCCAACAGTAATAGAAACAAATCAAGAAGAAATCCAACTTTCACTCAAATAAGAAATGGAACTAAAATAAGAAGTGAAACAAGAAAATTCAAATACAATTGGTATAAAACCTCTCATTGTGATTAATTTGGATGATGATGATGAAATTACTAAAATAATGAGCTTAATATTTTATTATCAAAGAAAATAAAATTATATGGGGGAAACCATGATGATCCTCCTAATAAGAGTGGCCCACCATGTGTTGCACTTAGAGATGATCCTAATACGACACTTGGTGTGGTCCCTTTCGCTAGTTTCCTGCCTTCCATTTATGATGAGAAAGATTGAGATGTGGACAACTTCTTTAGGTCGGCTCACATGTGTGATACTCCTTTATGTTTGTTTCATGTGTTTTTTGTGTTTTCTTTCATGTGATGTGATCTCTTGTGTTTTGCTTCTTGTTATGTCATTATACATGTGAGTTTTCTCTGGATGATCCATGTTTCTCTATTGGCACAAGGATACAAAGGAAATGAACTTTTCATGAAATTCTTCTATTTGTATCTTCATTCTTCTATATGTTGTAAACTTTTTCTTTTATATCTTTGTTTTGTTTTTTCATTTTGGGGAAGATATAAAATGTTGAGACATTTAGGTATCTTCCATTTTGACCCAAAAGGCTTCTTTGTCTTCTCTCTCTATTTTTCATTCCTCCTTTGTGTTTGTTGTTCCACAAGTTTTGGGGAATGATGTCAATTTCAATCTCTATTATATCATTGTAGCAAAAAGGTATATTGACTCCAGAACCATGGATCACTTAGTGTACCTTTTTGTCTTGTTTATCACATTGTATTTGGGGGAAAAACCCTTTCCATTAGGTAGCTTTATTTGAAAACATATCATTGGCATAAGGATTTCCAAATAAGCTCTGTGATCTCTTGTTACATGGAATTTATCATTTTTGACTTTAAATTAATCACATGTAGAATGGTGTTTTGTAATCTCTTTAAAGTGGGTGAATGCATTGGTATTATTTTTCCTCACTTTTTCCACATGGGCTCGAATTAGTGGCGTATTGGCATTGAAATTTTATTTGCCTCAATTTTTTCATAAGAGTTGAACTTACTTTATCATTTGCATTGTATCTTGTGGCACCTTTTCAAGGTTATCAATAATTATAACTCTTGGTATGGTTGCTATGGGCACACCTTGTAGACCTAATTTTTGTTTCTCATTTTCTACCTTATTATGGGTACACCTAGTAGACCTAGTGTGTTTCTCATCCTTGTCTTGGGGGATCACCTAGTGAAAATGATCCTCACTAGCCTGTGTGCCTTCCAATTTATGATTCACCTAGAAAATATTAGAGTGAGTCATGAACACATTTTTTATATGGGTTCGAGCATAATACAACTTGTTAGTCCATACTATCCTTTTGCATTTCATGTTGACATTGCATGTTATTGTATGTGGTCTTGTTTTATTTCATACATGTGTGTTCCTTTGTGCTTATGTTGGTTTTCCATGGTATCTTCAATATTGGGGGCTTGATCACCTCCCTTGATCCTTAGTCATCCTATCTCTTCAATATTTGTACATTTGAACCCCTCTTGACATATATTTATCCACTTTAGTGTGAGTCTGAATATAAGTTCATACTCTCACTAAAGTGGGGGCTAAATGTAGTGTCAAAAATTATCACCCCTAATAATTTCACATAATGTTTTAGCCCCCTAATTATTGGACTTAATCAAGCTCCTAATTTTCCAAATTATGCAATCCAATGCTTACTTTTTATCATTTTTCAAAGAATTACAAGCATTGAATAAATGCATCCAATTGTTATTTTTCTCATGACTAAGTGTGTCCTAAAAATTTGGGCAAAGACCCATTCGTCCATGGGTGAATGGGTCCCCCTTCTTAGCTAGGACCTAGATTTAAATAGTTTTTTGGTAGCATTTAACATAAAAAATTCAAATATCAAGTGTCAGATTTTGGAATCTAATTTTTGGGAAATTACTATAATTGCATTTAAAGATCCTAACATCATGTTAAATTCTATGTGAGTTTATGGGTGTTCATATTCATTGTTTTGTAAAGGCTAACCCTTATTGTAGGTCTCCAGAGCATTCAAGAATTCAAGGAAAGAAACATCCAAATACTTGAGGTGATGTTTATGACTTCGTTCTTTCAAGGAATCCATTGAAGGGTGGTGAGTTGTAACATTTTGTTCAATCATTATTCCTTCCTTTTTTTTTATCATTTATCCATTAACATTTTCCATTGTGGAAAGTGGAAGCACTTACCTAGATTTTGACTAAGGAAAGCCCCTAAATGGCCCAACATTTTCTCCCTCTTTGAATGTGCAGGTTATAGGTTTGAAGAGGATTGAGAAAATATTGAAGAAAAATTCTGCATTGTTGCATTCAAATCCATAAAAGTGGTCAAGATATGAAAAATCAATTATAAATTTTACTGATAAAATTTTGACAATTCTATAACCGGGAATCAAAATCTTAGATCGAGCATCAGAGGATTGTAAAAGAAGTTTTATGAAAACTCATAAAAGACCCATTTTCCCATGGAAAATAATTCCCTTTTCACATGCCAAATCATTCTTTTGGTGATAGGTACATATCATCTAACACTTCCTAGATCCACATGTAGTTTATAGTTTTAGTTTGTACATATTTATAATATTGCATTTATAATATTAGGTCATCTAGTTCAATAAGGTAAATCATCCCAAATAATTTACAATTCATTTCCTCAGACTCAAAAGGATCAAATCTGGGTCTAATTGGTTCACCTTTGAGGTTGAAAGTCAATCTATGCACCTTCTATATTTTCATTCAAATGAAACCCTTAAAAAAGTTGAATTGATACTAGGTTCTTTTTATTTAGAACATCATCCATCCAACCCTTCCATTTTTCTATGTTTCATGAGTTAATACCACCTTCAATAGTTTCTTTATCTAAAAGGAACCAACATTTGAAAGTGGTTTCTTCAGTTTTGAATGTAACTGTGGATGTTGATTTAGGAATCCTTGGTTGATAATTATACTTAGGGAGATTAATATTTTGTCTACATTAAATGATTTGTGTAGCTCATACTCTCCATATCCTTTTCCAATAATATTAACCTTTATCTCATTACCAATTGTGTGAGAAGTGGAGGATGTAAGTGATGATGGATCAATGTACGAGGATGAGGGTGGAGTGAAACCATTGATCGGACAATGATGAGAATGATATCTCTTTATTCCAAAAACTTATGATACTAGAAGGGTTGTGAATCAACAAGAATAGTGAATTTGGTTTCATGTGGGAATTTGATACATTGGTGATATGTGGAAGGCATAGTTTTCATGACATGTATCTATGGTTAGACTTGTATAATGTTATAGGAGAGATCAAGGTCTAAAAATTTCACATTTAGTCTCCATAGTAATGGGTCCAACTTAGATGGGAAATTTTAAAGTTCATTTTACCTCATGTTTGGCATCATCATATTATTTGATAGTAATATTCTTTTTAGGATCAATGACACCCTCAAAATATCCCAATTATATTAAATTTAAGGTACATAAATTTAATCTTGATCCACCACCTATGAGGAAACATTTGATTTTGTGTTTATGAATGAGGGATTCAATATGGATTGCTTTATTTCGGGAAAAATCAAATGAGGGTAGGTATTTTTTTATAAATAAAAGATGATCTAGAGATGAAATATGCCCTATCATGATTTGAAATTCATCAATATTTATATTATTTGGGACACATTATTCTTATAAGGCCTTCTCTAAGATTTCTTTATGTAAAGGTGAGGTCCTAAGTAGCTCTACGATGGATATTTGTGTAGTAATTTTTCATAAATGGTAAAAGAGATTGTATTTGTCTATGGAGGAAGAGGAGTCTGATTCTTCAATGGTTACTCATCAATGTTATATAGTAATGGTGTAATTATTTATTTTATGGTGACAATAGCTACTTGGGAGTCGCTTTCTTTGATACATCAGATAATGGAATCATATGATAGGTAAGTGTCATTTTTTTTGGTATAAGTATAGGGGATCCCTTAGTTGGACGCATAATATTTACCCTCATCATATGGAGAAAAATGTTTCTTTTATATATCTAGTTGTTCATTAGATGATTTAGATTTTTTTCCTTCAATCTCTATGTTACCTCAATCAAGGAGATCTTGGATACAACTTTTGAATTTTATGCATTTAGATGCATCATATCATTTGACCCTATGGTATTATAAGTGTATGAAAAATGTCCTCTATTAGCTCTCTTAATGGATTGTATTTTCATTTGGATGGTTATTTTTCCTAGTCTTTTGGCATGGTTATGGTTTTATAAATAATTTGTTTAAGGTTATTTGGAGAAGTGGATGGTCTTTGTTGTATTTTTTGGACATGTTTATTTTATTTTACACCATCATCAAAAACATTTTTTTCTTAGACCAAAAATGAGGTTTTTCATTGGATTAATATTGTTGTTTTTTTGAGAAAAAGTTAAATAGCTTGTATATATATATTAGATAATAATAAAATATTACAAAATTCCAATCATGGGTAACTAGCAAGACCAAATATATGGAAGTTGAAGTGGCATAATACCTAGTAATTCCATATTAAAATTTATAGTTTCCCTGCGTTAGAGATTTCCCAAGTAATAAATTATATGAAGATAACCATTTCCTATACAAATCCATGGGGTGAGAATACAAGTTTGATACAAATAATTTTGTAGAGCTTCCACCCTTAACCATATAATAGTGCAAAAGGTTGAAGTCTAAGGAGGAGCAGGAGTGGAGGATTGTGAGGAGAGGGACAAGCAACTTGATATCCTTGTAGTATTTGTAGATTTTGACTAATCCTTTGTAAATAAGGGATTTTAATATAGGTAATCCTTTAATTATTATTTCATCAAAATAATTTATGTATTGAATTTAAAAATGGAAGCCCAGTTCTTGATTCAAGTTTTGTGCAAAGATAGTGACCAATTGGTTTTTGGTGATAGGGCAAGAAAATTGACTAGTGACGTGTTGGTGTTTTTTCTTGCTAAGCCTCAGATTTCTCTAAAGGGATGTCATGCCTTATATTCAAGAACATTCAGGGCTAGGAAGCCAACACAACAAGAAAATATCCTAAGGCCTTTACTCCTACTCTTTAGGCTCTATGAAACCAAGGATGTTGTTCCTTAATGTGTTCACATGATTAGAACACTTCTACACACAAATTTGTCCCTATTGAGTGCAATTAGATATAATTTATCAGAGGCTTGGCCAACCTTAAATAAATGACCTCTAAGTTGCTTGGAACATTTGGAAACTTTGATATTTTCATCTCATCATGAATAAAATATGAATTAAGTAGTGTTCTGACCTTGAATCCATAAATGGGTATTCTTTGATTTCAATAAACTATGAGAATTCTAAATGAATAAGCCAGTACCTCATGAAATTGGGTAGGATTCAAGCATGAAATATTTAGTCATATACAATACTTTATCTTGATATGGGTGAACATTCTTACAATGCATTACATCATAGAACTTAATTGTATTTAAATCATCACTACTTATCAAATCTTAGCCCATTATCACAAACTTACAATTCTTCCTTAAACATTTAATTAACTCATTGAGCTGAACTTGTAACACCCCTTTGTTTTTCTCTTATGATTTGATAGTGTGTTTCTCTATTATGCTTTATTTTTTGCTAGTACTTTGACTATGATAGACTATGATGCTTTTTTATTATTTTATCACTAACTTTGAAGGGATGTGGTTGTTATATTATGATGTGATGGTACCTTATTTTGATGTTATTACTATTACATGCTTTTGATTAGCATAGTGTTTATTTGAATTAATATTGTTATATGCTCATGAGTAGATTATTGATGTTAGAATTGTCAGTTGTGGTGACATTGTATTGGTGAAGGGAACAAAATTGCATCACTCGCTTGCGAGCACCTTGAGATTACATGATTCTCTTATCATAGTGTGTTTTATTATAATATATATGCATGTTCGATATATGCTTTGTTTGCAGGTTTGCAGGTACAGGACATCGACTCCACCTGGTTTCATAGGTTTGAGCGTGTCCATGGCCCAACATAATTGTTGATTGGGAGATAGTAGCTAGGTTTCCCATGTCAAGCCACCACCCTAGTCATAGTGTGTCGTCGATTTTAGTTGGATTTGTTTGTTATAATTTTGCTCAATTTTTCCTTAATTTTATTTATGTTTTTGAAAAGTTAAGAAGCATTTATAGGGCATTGTCCCTTCACAAAAAGCCACTAGGGCCAAAAAGGAACAATTTTAAACAGAAAACATAAAGGAAATAAAAAGCAAAAACAACCCACAGGCAGCACAGTGACCGCAAAGAAACAATCGACAGACAAGCACAAGGAGCAACTAACTGGCGTTGTCCCAGTTTTTAATCAGGAGGTCCACCGTCTCATCACCCACCCACTCTTTTTTCTCCTAGATTTTTGATGCAGAGCAAGAGGATTCACAACTCAACATTCCATTTACTTCACAACTTTCATAAAATTACTCATCTCAAAGAATTATTAAGTGCATCCTAGATCACATTGTAATCATTCTCATAACAACCCACAATTCAATGCAACAAATAGTCATTAATAACTTCCATAAAACATATAATGAAACCAATACCTCTGGTGAGATTGAATAAAACATAGATATAGACCTTTCCTCCAATTTTTATAAAGATCCAATGGTGGAAAATAAATTTATTGCATTTTTCCCAAAACTACAAACCCTAGGTAGTGTTCAAACCTGCCCTCACCAAAATGGTCATAACTTATTCAAATCTTAATGAAATTTGATGAGACTTGAAAAAAATAAAACTAGATTCAAATATATAAAATTTCCAATCAGTATGAGGTCTTTATTTTATCTTTACAATACGTACCATTCTCTGTAACAACCTGCAACTTTTAAAGAAAACAATCCCAAAGGGTTGCCAATGGTAAAATGATCATAAATTTCTCCAAACTCAATAAAAAACCACAAAACCAATTGAAAATTAAATATAGTTCATTCCTCTACCAATAAAAATCAATTTCAGATCTGTAAAACTTCATACAAAACCGTACCATATAAAAGAACAGGGCAGAACATTGAAAATTACAGAAAAATTCATGTCTTCCTTCATAAATCCTTGTTCAAAACTATATTCCACCCCCCATTTCGACTTGGAGGCCCATTTTATACTTGAACAATCAAGTTATTCTCCAATAAACCTACAACTACCATTTAACAACTTTTAACAAACTTTTAAAAAGTTGTCATTTAACAAGAAAAGTTGTTATGACAACATTTGACAACTTTTGACAACTTTTGACAATGTTTTCATTTTTTCAACCAAATGACACCAAACCTTCATCAGTGACTCCAAATGACTTAAAACATATATAAAATGGATCAATAAACCTTATTATATGATTAAAACACCTAATTTAATAAATTTATACAATATGGCCTCATGGAGGCTTGAAGGAAAATAGGTGCTCCTGCACCAAACTCCCAAGGGCAAAAGAATTCAAGCCCCTTTGAATTGTCTTCTTCCTTGTCTTCCAGTTACTTTGCACTTTTTCCTTAGTCTTTGCAATCATATTTTGTCCCTTCTTCCTTTTATTCTTCTTATGTCCCTTTGCAACTTGGAGTTCCCAAAACTCTATCAATTCATCATACACTTCACTTTGTCCTTCATGACTTGCACATACATAATCCAATGAAAAATTAGAAACAAAATATCGAGACCTTGAGGTCTCCTCCTTTTCTTCTTGTGCTTAAAACTCCTCTTCACCCATGACCAACTTATCAATATCATTCCCCTTCAAAATCAATTCACTTGCAACCTCAATGTCCTTATCTTCTTCTACTTTGATGAGTTCCTCTTCCTCTTTCTTGACTTGTCCATAACCAATCTTACTATCCCATTCTTCTTCAATGGATGCAAAATTTTTCCACAAATCATCTTCTTCGTCTTTGACTGAATTTTCTGCCTTCTTTTGTTGTATTTTCTTCTTCATAATCTTCTTTAGAGGCCATCTTAACCTCTTTGACAATGGTATATTCCAACTCCTTTGTGCTTCCTTAAGAAGTTGGTGTTCTTTGTCTAATCTTTCCAACCTTTGGCTTATCTCATCCATGGCTTTCTTAAACTCTATTATTCTTTCCTTATTTCTTTCATTCTTTTTCATTTCCTTTTCCTCTCTTTCCTTCTTCCTTCATGAATCCTTAGCCTGCCAACATCTTCTCAAAAATTCCATCTTCACAAGCAAGTCTCTCCTTGCTTCCACTTCACCTTGCCTCTCCTAGGCAATCAGGTTCCTTCCTCAACCTGCAAACAACCACAGTCACAAACAACTTTCCCAGAGCATCTTTAGGCTCTGATATCAAACTGATGTAGAAAAAGAGGATTCACAACTCAACATTCCATTTACTTCACAACTTTCATAAAATTACTCATCTCAAAAAATTATTAAGTGCATCCTAGATCACATTGTAATCATTCTCATAACAACCCACAATTCAATGCAACAAACAGTCATTAATAAATTCCATAAAACATATAATGAAACCAATCACTTTGGTGAGATTTAATAAAACATAGCTATAGACCTTTCCTCCAAATTTTATAAAGATCCAACGGTGGAAAATAAATTTATTGCATTTTTCCCAAAACTGCAAACCCTAGGCAGTGTTCAAACCTGCCCTCACCAAAATGGTCATAACTTATTCAAATCTTAATGAAAATTGATGATACTTGAAAAAAATAAAACTAGATTCAAATATATAAAATTTACAATCAGTATGAGGTCTTTATTTTATCTGTACAATACGTACCATTCTCTGTAACAACCTGCAACGTTTAGAGAAAACAATCCCAAAGGGTTGCCAATGGTAAAATGATCATAACTTTCTCCAAACTCAATAAAAAACCACCAAACAAATTGAAAATGAAATCTAGTTCATTCCTGTACCAATAAAAATCAATTTCAGATCTGTAAAAATTCATACAAAACCGTACCATATAAAAGAATAAGGCAGAACATTGAAAATTGCAGAAAAATTCATGTCTTCCTTCATAAATCCTTGTTCAAAACTATATTCCACCCCCCATTTCGACTTGGAGGCCCATTTTTATACTTGAAAAATCAATTTATTCTCCAACCAACCTACAACTTCCATTTAACAACTTTTAACAAACTTTTAAAAAGTTGTCATTTAACAAGAAAAGTTGTTATGACAACATTTGACAACTTTTGACAACTTTTGACAACTTTTGACAATGTTTTCATTTTTTCAACCAAATGACACCAAACCTTCATCAATAACTCCAAATGACTTAAAACATATATAAAATGGATCATTCAACCTTATTACATGATTAAAACACCTAATTTAATAAATTTATACAATATGGCCTCATGGAGGCTTTAAGGAAAATAGGTGCTCCTGCACCAATTTTGTTTCCCTCTAGCTCCTCTTTTATAGCATTAGACAGAGTGCTCATGACATAGTGGCCCAAATTCATGGTGAAGTAGGTTAACCCCCGAAACCTTTTGTTGAGTGTGTCCATTCTTTTCACCACATCGCAAGACTCCACCCCAATGTCCATATTTCCCTGAACCTCTCTAGGCTCTTCAGCCAGAGGATATGGAGAGTGAGAGGCGGAGCCATCAATAGGAATCTTGCTATCCACTAGAGTAAACTGGGGCCTCTCCTCATTTTCTTCCTCCTCATCTTCAATTTCTTCTTCCTTGTACCCTTTGCTATCAGACTACTCCTCCTCAGAGTCTTCAATAATCAAACTCTTTTTGTTGTTCTTAGCCAGCCTCTCGGATCTCCTGAAATTTTCCCCACCAGTCATCTCAGTGGTTCCCACAATGGTATCACCTCTAGAGTCTTTCCTTATATCATTGTTTCCCTTTCCATCCTTAGCCATCGATGCCAACATGCCTTTCTCCTTTCCTTTTTTTGCAGAGGTGGCCTTGTAGGCTGAGTCTACCTGAGTGGATCTTAATTCACAAAGACCTTCTGCAATGCTAGCATGGGCCTTTCCCACACCACCCTTAAGTTTCTTGGTCATTATCTTGGCTTTAGGATTCCCCACAATGCCCGAATTAGATTTTCGAGGAGGGATTTTAGACTCGGCCGAGGAAATATTCACAGTTGAAATGGGTTCAATGTTCTCAATGCGGATAATCGTGATAGCTTTGGGAGGACAAAGAGCCAGATGAAAGTGATATAGTCTTAATATAAGCCCCTGATGGAGCGGGAGCGGTGGGAGATCACTGGGATTATGACTGGCCGACTCTTTGCACTTATCAACAGAGTTTTCCAAGTCCATTAAAAGAAAAAATGGGAAACTAAGTAACATCTTATGTCTTAGATGATTTAGCAGAGGGAAGTGGTAAAAGAAATAGGTTTTAAACCTACCTTCCAAAGTAACATACTTCATCAGCACCATGCACACCTGATCCCAGGGCTTCGGGAGACCATCCCTCTCAAAACCTGACTAGTTCCGCACCGGGGCCTCAACACCTCTAAAAAAAGCTTTTAAACTTTCATGATCCGATTTCTTGGTGTGTTTGGGGTATTTTTTCCCAGAACATAGTAAACCCATGGATTGCGATATGACTTCCTCACTAATTTCAAATGATATACCACCAATGGAGACCTGACAATCCTTCCACGAATTGGAAAACTGACCTGATAAGATAGGATCATGACCGACCAAGCAATCCATAAGAAAAGAAATGCCACCCTCCACACAAATGTGCCAGACCAAAGGGTTGTTCCGAAATTCCTCGTAGTTGTCAGGTTCAGTCCTAATCCGCTCACCACCCATATTACCAACCTGCACAAGATACTCAAGAAAATGCAAAAAATACCAATTGCAGTAGCCATGAATGATAATCACATCGTGATTGTTAAGGAAAGGTATACAGTAGAGGATAATAACACCCATTTACAAGTCACTTGTGCGGAAGGGAAATTCACCACAGGGTGATTTGATAATGAATTTAATGAAGTTATGATTACGGCCAAGAAGGCAAGAATTGGCAGACATGTAGGGAATGCACAAAAAACCATGTGGAATGGCCATATAACTAAAATTAGAACCCATCCAAATGGAGCCAAAAGAGACCCACGCTAAACTAACCAGCTCAAAGACCCTAGAAGGAGGCAATCTCTCATCGTGAGTAGTCAAATCATTATAAATACTCTCGCACAACCACATGCAAGGAAGAGATAAAACAAGAAATCCCAGAATCCCCAAGAGAATAGATTGCATAGTATGGCTCCACAGTTTTGATAAAGTCACCTCCTTACAACTATCCTTCATCAAGCTGCCAAAATTATATGTGTTTCCATCTTTTAAGTCCCAAGCCTTCCATTTAACCATTACCTTAGAACCCGACCCCATCCACCATGTCCAAAGGATAGAAACGTGGATCCTCCATTCCATGCCCCACATGAAAATATCTTCTAGAAAACCTCCACCTTTACTTCATTTCCATATTGACACTCATCCACCAGACCCCCCAAAAAATTTGGTGGACCCCCATTCAGCTCCCATCATCCAAAGATTTAAATTCATTGCAAACCATGGTAGCTTTTTTCCCGCACGATTAAACCTTGAATTTTTGGTGGTAACCTTTCTATTTTCCTCCAACATTTAAGGGAATCCCAGCCCGAGCCAAGATTAGCCAAAACATTTGCCACATGATTGCCTTCTCTAAAGATGTGAGTCACCTTTTTATCCCTAAATTTAGATAAAAAGAAACTAGCATTCAACAAAATGTCCTTAGTATTCCAACCAATTAGTCTGTCTTTATTCACTGCATCCGTAATCGACTTGGAGTCTCCTTCAATGTGGAGATAAGAAATCCCTAGAGAAACAACAATTTTGAGGCCCATTAGTAGCGCACGAGCCTCCACCACTAAAGCAGACTAAAACCCAATACCTCCAGCAAATCTTGCCACCAGAGCCCCCACAAAATCTTTGATAACTCCACCAATACTTGCCCTACTTGGGTTGCTCTTAGAATCCCCATCAAAATTATGTTTAAACCATCTCTATCCAGAGGCTCCCATTTAGTATTTTTTCTAGCTAAAAGTTTTGAATTATCAAAGGAGTCGGCCTTTAAATCCTGGTGCCATTCCTTAGCCATTTTTATTTCGTAATCTAATGCACCATCTCTGAGAGTTTTCCATCAAAGAGAGATATTCTCCTTAATGACCCTAGCACCAATGCCAAAAACATCCTTGGGACTCCTCTCAACATTCTTGAACACCCTGTTATTCCTCTCCTTCCATAAACACCATCCCAAGACAGGAGGGACCTGCTTCCAAATTTCACCAGGCAGAGGGTGGGAATACGGGCCATACCAACCTAGAATGAATGATAAAAGATCCTTGCTCATAACCCAAGGGACATCAAGCTTCTCAAAAGCCAACCCCTAAACTTCTGCAGCAAATGGGCAGTGTAATAAAGAGTGACTGACAATTTCCTCCCCTTTCTTGCAAATAAAACATCTATTGGGAAAACAAAAACCCTGAATCCTCAAATTGTCCTGGGTTAGAATCCTGTTATGACAGGCCATCCACCAAAAAAAAAAATTTTTAGGGATCATGTGGTGATTCCAGACCTTCTTCCAGGGTTCCTCAGCATAATTTCTGTTTGTCAGCAGTCTGTAAGCTGACCGCACAGAGAGATCCCCCTGTTTATCTAAAGTCCAAAAAAACTCATCCTCCCTGTCATAGGATGGAAACCTGGTGTTGGAAAGAATCACCTAAAGGGACCGAGCTCGACAACAAAGGGTAATATCCTTCCAAATCCTAGCTCTTGGGGGTCTAGAAACATAGTCACTGATATGGATGCCAAAGAATCTCTGGGCCACACCCATCACCACCCCAAAGTCAGAGCAAGCCAGAGAGGAGTCAATTAGCCAAGTATCTTCCGATAACCTAATTCTAATCCCATTTTCCACTTAATCCTTTTCTTTAGCAGGCCTTGTGTGCTGCAAATGCTCCTCCAGACAATAGAGCCCAGGGGGTGCCTTGATTTTATTTATTTTGCAAGTGTGTTAAAGGTAAATAAATGATTTAAATATTTCAGTTGATTATTTAATTAATCTGGTTTATTATGTTAAAAGATTGAAATTTAATTAATTAATTAATTTTATCTAATTGCTAAAATCATTTAATCTTAGGATTAAATTTATTGTATTAATTAATTTAATTAATTGAATTAAGTTTAAATTAGAAATGGTAAGTATTTTAGAAATTATTAAAATGTTTTAATTTTTTGAAATATCTTGAGGATTTTGTGCAAATTGATTTTGAAAGATACTTTGTTTTCAACATGTGTTTGAAAATATTAATGATGGTTGTTGGGAAAAATATATTCACGGAGAAATTATTGGTTGTAACCATAACAGGTGAGAAGCTTCTTCACAAAAGGGAGGAGAGGATATTTTGTGGGGAAAGGTTGTTTAAAAATGATGTTGTGTTATTCAATTTTGGTTGTTAAAATTTTGGGGAAAAAATACGATCTCGGGAAAGTTATTTGTGCTCCAGAATTTATTTATTTCTGTAGGAAGCTTGGGTAGATCTAGAAGAAGCTTGGTGTTGTGGAAGAGGCTCTATGTCAATTCACATCCTCTCAAGCGTAGGATTTCAGGTTCCTCTATTATTCTAATTAATTTTCATTTTGGGAAAAACAATTCCTAGATTAAATTACTGCCTGGAAAAATATTGCTTGTGCAAACTACAAAGCTTTGAGTTTTGTTAAAATTGAAATGTTGTGTCTGAAACGTTTCAATGAAATCTTTTGTAGAAATGGAATCTTTTGTTGAAACGTTTTCAAGTTTTAAATTGGGATTGTTGTAAAAAATGAAGAACCCAGAAGAAAACATTAGGGATCTGGAAAAAATAAATCTCTATTTGGAAGAATTTAAACTAATGATATCAAATTTCCACAATCCATATTGTATAAGTGCAAAGAATTTAAACTCTTTGTAGAAATTCTTCTGTAGAAATAAACCTCTCGGGAAATTTGGATAAAAGTTATCTGTAGAGAAATTTTGCTCCGATTTACTATTGAATTTGTTTTCTATAGATAATGATTGTTTTCTATTAAACTAGTTTGTTTGAAGAAAATTTAGAAAAATCCCCGTGTTGATAATTGTTTCTCTCTATAAAATCTAGGTATTTTCCTGTAGATGGCCATTTTTGAAAAAACCTTCCCAATTAAAACTATTGTTTTGAATTCTATATATATATATATATTTTATATACATACATATATATATATATATATATATATATATATTACTGTATATAGATACATATATATACAATATATATATATAATTATTTATATCTATCATCATTGAAATGGTTGTATTGAAATAATTGTGCTTTCATCGTACGTAGAGTTATTTGTACACAAAGTCATTAAAAATGCAAGGTTTAAAGTTTTATTTTTTATGAATTTGTTATAGTTTATTGGGGTAAGCCAAAGACTTACCCAACCGACCCCCATGGACTGGGAGCTGGCTATGGTAGCACATTCGACACCCCATGAAAGCAACCAGTGCTGCCTACAGGCAATCCCTTAACATTTTATGTGAACTTTGTTATGATTCGTTCACCTCCTTTGGAATTTTCTTTGATTTATATTCTATTTTGAAATGTCATTTAATAAATGTATAATATATATATATATATTATATATATATAAGTATATATGTATTTTTTTATATTTATTTATGTATATATATATATGAATATATGTATTTAATGTGGTTATTTTTGGATAATGTATTTATTTTAAGTAATTAAATAATATATATTATGTATATATAATTATAAGTATATATATGCATATACACACATATATATATAATTGTATATATACTTAAATATATTTATTTAAATGTATCTCTTTAATAGGTGCATGCAATATATGCACAACTAGAAGATTTGAATGAAATAATCTTTTGGTATAAATTGATATTTTATTAAAAGTAATCGAGGAATTGAAGTTACAGATAAAATTAGATTTTCCTTCTCTGTTTGTAAAGAGAATTTATTTAAATAATTTATTTGGGCAATAGCTTTACTATGAATCACTGAAGGGGAAATTGGATTTAGGAAATCCGAAGAGTAGTTTTATTTCTTGTTTTATTGCCCTGTGTAGGTAATTTCTTTTTTTCTCTTTTTGGGGAAATTTGTTTAGAAGCATTAGTAAGTCTTCCAGATGTGGGAGTTTAGTTGGGGGTTTCTGTAATTTTATTGTCAGCCCTTTATTTACCCTTACACAGTGTGTATTGTCGCTTTCAGTAAATCACCTGATTTCCATGAATGGGGATAGATGTCTTTATGTTTTGGATGGGGATTGAATATCTATAGTGTGCACTAGTTACCCTTGGGTTGTGGATTTGTTCCACGTGTTGTCAGTAGGAGAGTGACTCTCAATGGGGGTTGGGGTCTAGGAAGATCTATCGAGGTAACCCATGCAACTTTGTCATGGCACTCTCCTCCTATGCCAACAATATTTTTAGTTCACTAAGTTATTTAATTATTTAACTCTATAAGTATTGTACCCAATGAGATAGTGTTGTACTTGTATTTTTTAAGTTCAATTATGTGTTAGCCTGTGTCTAGTGGTAGATGGTATTTTATAGGAAGCATTGTTACTATCTCCTAGCATGGGGGTGGGCCTTCGGGTACCACCTGGTTGAGTGGAATGTGCACCTTACTTCATTGGATTCTCTTCCTCTATTTGTGATGGCAAGATCTTCTAGTTGGAGAGCTCGTGTGCACCAGTTGTTTTATTCCATTCATTTGATTATTATATCTATTGGGAATTTGTATATGTACAACTCCTCAATTGTATTTGAGGATGTCTCTTGTAAATTGTAATTACTATTGCACATTATTCCTCATTCTAGGAATGAGTATTGTAAACACTATTTGTAAGTAAATGTAATCTTTGGATCTTTATGTACTTATTTCTTATGTGATGTTTATGCTTTGAATGTATGTACTTTAAACTCATAAGTAATTAATTATTTTCTATGAATGATTTTATGTTTATGTTATGGGAATCAGTTGCAACCTTAGTCATGTGCCTTAGAGGATGTTTGTGATAGTGTAGTGCATCTTTCATGTTAATATTGCACTTTTAAAGAAAAAAAATTGTACACTTTTGTAGTTATAGCATCTTCCTCTAGGGTTACATGGTAGGGCATTACAGAAGCAAGAAGAAGAATCATACATTTCAAATAAACCATTGAAAGATAAATGAAATTACACTTGTTAATTTCATTCATAGTCTATCATAACAACACACAAGAGAGCACATACTTTAAATTTTTTAGATTTGTTTTGATATCAGTAATTACATAAGACCATTTAAGACTATTTCATACATATACCCTACCCATGAAATTAATTGAAGATTCATCAAGAATTATGCATTCTGTGCGTTCACTCTACCCTACCTAAACCTTATTCGACTCAAAAATAGGACACTTGAAATGAGTCTTGAGATATATTTTATAGCATAAGAGAGTGACAAGCATCAAGCTCATTACATTTATATTTCACCAAAATTTTATTTCAAAACATAATTTCATTTGCATTTCAAAAATCCTAGATGGTTGGATGTAATCATTTACCGCATAAGGGAATCAAAACTGTTACAACCCATGTAACCAGTCAGTGTCACCATACCCATAGAAAAATTCCATCAATGGCCTCATCGTCCACATCCATGTCAAACCCCAAGAGAACCAGCATCAACATCACAACAAAAATTGAAAACCCAAGAAAACACACCATCACCAAGAACAACACCATGGCCATGGTACAGATGACCACTTCTTGTTTTTCCTTAGTGGGAGATGAAACAACCACCTCTTCTTCATTATCACACTTCACAGCACCAGAGCTAGCAATATTACATAGTGCCACCATGGTAATTGGAGAAACCGTGAGGACCTCTTCATTAACACTAGCCATCTCAATCAGAGCCATGAGGAAATAGCCGTAATCATAGTCAGTATCTACATCACTAGCACCAAAAACATTAGAGACATCAATGAGTGAATTTTGTCAACCCAAAGATCCACGATCGTACCTCAACCTGACATTTTATCCCTTCTTGTACTTTGTATATTTCCTCTCTCTTCCCAATACCACCACCTCTAAACTTGCAGCTTGGCCCTTGAGCCGAGAGCTATACCTAGTAACACTTGGGATGGGCTTCATGCTTTCCATCTTCAGGTTGAGAGAGCCTTGAAGACTATCTTGTTCATCTGATGGGAAATCACCACCAAATTTTTGAACATTACCCCTAGTTGACCTACACATAGTTGATGGAGATGTAATCAACTTGCTCATTTTGCACCAAGACTCAAAAAATTCGAAGGAGAAACTACTCACTACAGAAGCACACAACATTCTAGAGTCTTAATTGCTATGGTGAAAAATAAAAAGACATCATCCTAATTTATTTAGAAAATTGATGAAATGATCATCAATGCTCCAATTGAAGCACAAGAGAACAAGTGATCATTCATTGGCATCTGCATCATCACCGTTAGTTCCTAGGTACATGGAAATTGGTGTACAATCCATCATAATTGCCAAGAAGTAGCCCTTCGCATGCATGGAACTCAGGCTAATATCCTTTGAAGAGGTTGCAACATTAATGCTCACCATCTGTAGAGCCTCATTAACCATCACATGGCTAATTATGTATTTTGAATATGAGTCATCGATGCACCAGTGTGTTGGAAAATTGACCAACTTAGATTGATTCAAAAACATTTGAAAATTCCACACCATGATATGGAAAATCCGTTAGCCAAAGATACTTATCCCAGTAAGAATACATGTATACCACCTATGTTCCCCATCCATCCTCCTTATGCTACCAACAGATTCCACGTGTGACCATTGCGTAGACCACACAAGGCGTTAGGTGAAACCATTTAATATTTTGTGAAACGTGCATGCTACGACCCAGATTGAGACCCAATGGTATAGCTATCGATCTTCTACAACTAGAGATCAAGACAATGGTGGGAAATGGGTCCCACTTGAATAAAAGGATGGGTGGTACAATTGTGCAAACCATGTAGTCCAGCCAAAAATTATTATTTTAATACTGTGCAACATGCATGCAAGGGCTTAGATTTCAAACATTAAATCCAATAGCTTGGATTTTTGCAAATGCATATTGTTTGTTATAATGAAGGGGCCATGGGTTAGGTGACGAGAAATGACCCCTCAAAAAATTAAAGACTTAAGACATAAGTCTTTAAAGATGAAATGTTTCAGGCCAACCATAAAGTTTTCAAGATTTAACAAATGTTTGATGACTGGTAATCCTAAGCAATAGGGCCAATAAAACAATGGGAACGATGCCATAAGTCATAACGAAGACAATCGATGACTTGGTACAATAGGTCAAATTGAAAATATAATGCAAGGGTTCAATAATTTTGAAAATTTTGAACAAGGGTGACAAACCCATAAACCCTAACACATGACCCTTAGGCACAAGGGTGAAAAATTGATAGAATTTTCCATGGAACTAGCTAAAATTTATAAAATTTTGAAATATATATTAGTGGCTCCAACTTGGGGACACATACCCCTGGTGGGTATGGTGAGAATTCAAATCTCAAGTAGAAGAAAACCAGTCAAAAAAACAAAACCAGGAACTTGTCTGCACAAGACAAGTAGACACAATAGGAAAAGAACAAACCACACCTATATACATTATTTATAACACTGTACAAAATTTATTTATTAAAAACTTCATCCAATTCAAATGGCCTCAAATTTTATGCCTAATGTTTCAAGACCTTCCAAGCTTTGGAGCCAAATTTTATCCTTATCAAGGACCCCCTTTTCACATACCTCCATTGAATGAATGCTAATGTCAAGCAATTCCCAATAGTTCATATTGCTTTGATAAATACCAATTTCCTCACAACTGCCTTGCTCATCAATCTCTATCCTGTTGAGTTAAAGCAGAAAAAGGAAGCATCCATATTCCACCTAATCACATTCAATCTGCATATCAAATTTGAAACTTTCAAAAACATTGTACATCAGACTAGGCAAGCAATCCTCTGAAGAGTCAGAAGTGAGAGAGATAGATACAAGAAAGTCTTCACCCTATTTCACATAAATGCCATCCTTGTCAAGTGGAAAAAAAATTATAATGATACCCAAGATATGAGGATTATTAGAAAAAAAAAAAACCACGCAATCATGTTGGTTGATATCATATTCAACATAATTCAATTGCCCTGCACATGAATCACTTTTCCATTCATATTTTGTGAGCCTCGGTGCCACTCCATAATCTACATGTGCATCAGAATGTGTAACCTAGTCACTAATTATTTGAAATCTTCCCTTATTTGTGCACATATCATTCTTCAAGGATTTCTCACTAGACTCAACATTTAGACACTAATTATTAACATCCATATCCTCATACCCTTCATCAATACCAAACTCAGAATGCTCCTCTTCTTGTGACTGAGGTATCTGCAAGTTAATTTCTTGGGAATAATTATATTCTTGGGAGAGACACTCAAGGACATTGATCTCCCATTGATGCTTAATCTCACCCTCCACAGTAGTGCCAAATGTGGCAAATTCATAGGCATTATCATTAATGAACTTACTAGTGCATTGTTCGCAACCATGTTCTGACCATACATCCAAAGCATCATCAAAATCTTCAAAAAGTGGGTTATCCCTGTAACAAATAGGAGATTTGTGTTTATCAACTAGCATGGATGAATTTTTATCAAAGAGAGGGTTATCTATTATACTCATTTATGTCCAAGAAACCCCCGTCCCTCTTATATGAGAGTGAAAATTTTGTAACTTATCATTACCCACATAATTCTTGGAATCTTCTGAAAGAGGGTCTCCCTTCACTTGGTATGGATATTCATAGTCATTAAAAGAGAGACATGATTTTGTATCATTGTAACCACCACAAAATGAGAACCCATCAATAGTGAAACTACATTTGGATCCCTCAGACTGACTATCATAATGCATATTGTTGATATCTTGATCTTCAACAACAAACTGATCATAATCAATATTAAGATCATAATTGTTGATCAGATCATTTGATGGTGCAACCATTTGGATCTCATATAGCTCTCCATCTTCTATTATCTCCCAAGAGCTTGATTCAGACACATAACACCCTTCAACATGACATGTACCATCATCCTTGTCATTATAAATATGATCTATCCAAATGATATCAGTGAATTGGTTGCAATCATCCAATTCTAATTTATTTTTTTCACCAGTTTGTACTACTTGTTTCCCATCCTTAGTAGGATTAAAATAATTTTTCCTCAAGAGAATCTTCTATTGTGCATGGCTACTCATAATTCCTTCTTCCAATTGCATCCAATCAACCACCTAGCCTAGAAATTTAGGCTTTAATTGATTTGGCAACATGCTTGTTCATGATTGGTATGTTTCACAAAATAAGTCAATACACATTGAATCTTTAGGTCTGACACCCTCTTGTATTTCCAGCAACACATCCATAAACCTATGGAATAGGTCATGGGGTGACTCACCTTGAAATATCCTCATATCACATAATATTCTAGCTAGAGAAACATGATCTATATCTTCTTGGCATGATTCTTCAATGGTTGCTTCCTCAACCAAAATTGCATAAACTGTATCATGTTGACCAGTATTAGTAGATAAACATCCTTTCATCATTGAATATTTGAGGTTGTTCTCAATGTCCATAGAATTCTAGTATGCTTGGCATAGTGTTGTAGTCTCTTTATCTCTCAATAAGTAGCCCATATTTTTG
Organism: Sequoiadendron giganteum; assembly: GCA_007115665.2. Taxonomy (NCBI): domain Eukaryota; kingdom Viridiplantae; phylum Streptophyta; class Pinopsida; order Cupressales; family Cupressaceae; genus Sequoiadendron; species Sequoiadendron giganteum. The sequence goes on from CM021106.1 coordinate 280,060,983, forward strand.
TCAAAAGTGCCTAGATATACAACTAGACACTCTGCATCATTGGGTCTTATGCTTGTAGGGATCTCTCTTATTATCTTTAAAAATATGAAATTAAAAGAGGGGACTAATTCATCCTCTCCTTTCTCCATGTTCATTAACCTTTTTCTTAATAAGACTAGATCAATCCTTTCACCAAAATACTCCATGAATACTACTTTAAACTCCTCCCAAAAATGTATAGAAGATGCTAGTAAATAAGAGAACCAATATCTTGCATGTCCTCTTAAGGATTGAACAAATAGCCTCATGATCACATCCTCATGATCTATCTCATAGTCATCCATCACATTATTGAATTCTTGTAGATGTTTTGCTGATTTAGACTTATCACCAGTGAATTTTGGTAATTTATCTTTGACTTTAGCTGGAATGAAATTTGGGTAACCCAAAATATCATTGAAATTGATGGCTTTCTAGCTTTCAGTGCTGAAATTTATTTGACAATTTGGCTAGGGCTGATCACAAACCATGGTTCCACTAGGAGCCACACTAGGATTTACATATTGATGCATTCTGATACACATCTTTCCACTTCAAACATCAACTCAACAGTTGATCATTCACTTCCCTATTTCTATCTTTAATCATGTTCTTAGAACATCACAATGCATGATTCAAATGCATCTACACATAAGATCTATCAAGTGGGAATATTTAAAAAACATGCATACTTCTCCAACATATACATAGGCTGTAAATTATAATTCAGAAGTATGCAAACTCAATATTACTATCATTTCCCTTTCTTAGTGCTAATTCACTCAATAGGGAACCAAAATTTTTTAGGACTTCAAATATGGTTTATGTTCAACAAAAACTGTTGAAGCCTTTTCTGTTTTATATTTACCCTTGTGGATGTGCCTTATTTTTCAAATGCTCACTACCCTCGGAGCACTCCACGTGGCTTCCTCATGAAGCTTTTCACTTTTCCTTCGCTTCGCTTTTTGGCAGTCTCCGTCTGCGCGCTGCGTGACTCACTCTGGTTGTTTTCCGAGTTGGGTCAACCTCGTTCTTTATTTTGCTCAAAGCTCTCCACGTGGCTCTCTCTCGAGGCTTTCTGCTGGGCACCTTTTCAACTTTATGTCAGGCTCTGTCTGAGTGACACATGATGATTTTATTTTCATGCCAGTTACCTTGGAAGTGCCTCCAGATCTTTTGTACTTCCCTGCTGCCATGTGTTCTCTCTTATTGCTGCATGGTTTTCCATTATATGTCGTGGCCTCGCTGGCGTGTTGCTGACTGGTCGATGTTTGTTGTGGTGGCTCGAGATGATCTGGGCCATTGGTCACTACGCTTGGTTTGCTCTACTCTTGATGCATCTCTAGGTGGTGGACTGGCCAATAAATAGGGTCGTGCTTTCTTTTATTATTGTTGATTAAATTTTTCAAAACTCCTAGCTGTTGTGAAGTAAGCCTTTTTTAATAGTTGCTTTCAATTTGAAGACTTCGAACTGTGCCAAATAAATTCGGCCTTTCTATTTTCAAAGCATTTGTTAGAACTATTGACCTGTGTTGTTATCTTTAATTTTGTATGAATGCCTGTTCTTTAGTTTCCGTAACCTTTCATAGCTAAAATGAATACAGACCATGATTCTTCGACTCTTCTGTGTTCAGTTATGCTTGATTATATTATACAAATTAGAGGGTATTTTTGCATGATAAATTCTTGTGGGGAAAAATAACTTAATTAACAACATTTTAGTGGTTCTGGCCTTTGCATTTTGCACTGTGCCCTGTTGAAATTCGTCTAAGACTTTGGCGCATCGCTTGTAGTGTAAGCTTTACATTCCTGATATCTCCCTAACCTTTTACTTCCACCCACTAAATGAAGAGCTGACTTCAATAAAATCCCAGAGGTTACTTAGCTAGTGCACAATGTCCCCCAATAGCTAAATTTCCCATAAGACTGCTGCTACATGCAAAATTTTGCATCAACAGTTCTTTTTCTAGCATGCCCAGTGGGACCGTGAACTAGCACATTCGCCTGATCTTTATAAGTGCATATGAGCCATCTACCTATAACTAGGTCATAGACTACAAGAGTCCCTGGCCAGCTTGTACCACCTTTAGTTTCTGTGCACCCAAGAAGTCGCCGAGGCAGCCCTTCACCTCCTCCTTCTCCTCCTTCTCCGACATCACCTAATCCACTTACACCCATGGCTGCTAGAAACTATGTAGCCAGGGACTCCAGTAGTCCATTAGTAGCACCTGTGCCTCCTGCAGTATGGGCCCCCATCCCTGCTTCCGCCATAAAAGCTATTCCTAAATATTCTGGGGATGAATCAAAGATACCCACAGAGCATCTACAAGATGTAGCAGATGTATGTCTGGTACATGGCGTATCAAACGAAAATGTAGCCCTCAAATTATTGGCCGCCTCCTTCTGAGGAAAGGTGTTGAACTGGTACTAGACTATCAAGGCTAGTACTATTGCAACTTGGGATCAGCTTAGAACTCCATTTTATGAACGTTTCTCCAATGTTGGCGATAGATCGTCACTGTACCATCAATTGACAAACATAAAGCGAGCCCCCCATGAAGCTCTGGCCGATTTCAATGTGAGGTTCCATTTGACCTGGTAGAGAGTGTCTATTGGCAGCCGACCACCTCCGGATCTGGCATTTATTTTCTACATGAAGTCGATCAACTCCGATATCTCCATGATGTTACAAGCTCTGGGCGGAGAGACTCTTCCTGATGCTTACGCCCTAGCTGTCACTATAGAAAATAATCTGATTGCTACAAGAAAATTGACACCGACACCCATCATACCATTGTTCCTCGAGTGCAATGCTCCAGAAGCTGAAGTCCCTTCCACCAGCACGCCTACGGCTCCACCCAAATCTATGTACTTCTATCTCGGAAGTGTTCCAAGCATGGCCTCGATGGTAGCTCCCATGGTATCTCCTGTGCCTAATCCCATGCCTATTGAGATGAATGAGATGAGAGAGCAGATGCGGGCTATGACTAATGAACCAGCTACTTTGAAGCGGTAGCAATATAGCTATCAAAAGCCGGCATACAAAAATAACCAAGGTAGAAAACCTCTGTACCAATCAAATCAATGGTAGGATAGGTCACGTGGGAATACCTCGGCTCAGCCAAGTAACCAGATGGTTCTAGTAATCCTACCGATGCAAACTATTCATCCTAGTTTAAACAAGGAGCTGGTAGTAGGACAAAACAATTTGGCTAAAGATGCTAACTCATGGTGTTTTCCTTGCAATGATGCACATATGCCGCGAAACTTTTCGTAGGGAAATTTGCAACAACAAATTGTAGATCAACATAGCCAAGGTAGCGCATTCATTTTCAGAAATCCACCATATGCCTCTCAGTAGATGGACAATGCTGTCCTTGCAGCTCAAATGCAAGGGATGTCTATCCAGCAAGAGTCGGACATTAGTCCAGACCAGGCTCTCTTTTCTTGGATGGAAGGAGAAGAGTTAGCATTTTCGAATGACATCCCTATGGATAAAGTACCCTGAGTGTAATCTAACTACAACACATGTTCAAAGCGAAGATTCACCAGAGAGTTCACGGCCTTTCCCACTAATGTTTCATCTTAGCCGACACCTAGCGCATCGGTAGGCCTATTGCCCATTCCACCACAGTCTCAACCGACTATTCCTCATTCTCCAAACCCACTTCCCCCGAAGGTGAAGGCCCCTATAGTCACCCCTACTATTGTCAAACAACTAGACACACTGACTGTCAGGCCGATACCAATTTTCAAACTTAAGGAGCAAGCCACTGCAACTCACCAGTCACAAGTGCAATTCAACGTGGTAGAACAACTAAAGAAGTCATCTGCCAACGCTTCTCTGTGGGATGTCCTGGCTATTCCGGAGCAGAAAGTACTATTCCATAAAGCTTTATCTGGAGAATTGGAGGTACAGGTCTCTACTCAATCTAATGAAGCGAAGGTATCCAGGCCTGACTTGGATAGAGTGTTAACAATTCAACTGGAGGAGAAGCTTGAGTCTGAAATGAAAGTAAGCCTAAACCTAAGCCTTTCTTTCTAACACTGATTATTGGTGAGAAGTTGCTACATAACTGTATGATTGACACTAGCACCCCTATTATGCCAAAGCAAGTAGCTGATGCTTTGGGTCTAAAATATGAGCCTCTGAATAAAGGAGTCATGCAGCTTGATGGAAACAAGGTTGATACTGTTGGGATAATCAAAGGATTACCTATGACTTTGTTTGCCTACCCTAGTATCATTATAAATCAAGATACCATCCTCATCGATATCCCTCCTCTGTTTGAGATCTATTTGTCCCAAGAGTTCACTACAAATGTAGGAGGATATCTGGTGCTAGATTGGTTGCACTTGATTCTGAGGACTAAACATGGCGCCAAGATGAAACTATTGTCAAAAAATCTACATTTCGAACATGTTGCTGATGAGGCCTTGCTCAATTTTGAAGCAGCACACACTTCAATCTTTCAGGAAGAAAGGTGCGATGTGGAATTTCTTGAAGAAGAGGAAGCTACTAGCTCCTAGACAAAGGACAAAGAGAAACTATTGGAAGAATTTATTGATACAGACCCTTTCAAAAATTACCATGCAATTAGCCTCCGAACCTATGTTATACATGAAGAAGGGTAGATCATGCCCAAAGTTACTGAAGAACCTGAGGGCGAAGAGTCTTCAGAATTATGTACATTATACTTTGATGAAGCTAGATGTAAAGTAGGAGCTAGAGCGGGGATTTTTTTGATATCCCCGTCTGATGAAAATACTTTGAGGTCTTACCGATTCCAGTATGCGTGCTCGAACAATGAAGCTGAATATGAAGGTCTTAGCCATGGTTTAAGCTTTGCGGAGCAAATGGGTGCAAAGCAGATAAGTGTCTTCGAAGATTCGGAGCTAGTGGTCAACCAAATCTATAGAACTTTGGCCACAAAGAATATCTGTATGTGAACTTATCGACATAGGGTCTAGGATCTAATCGATAACTTTGAGACATTGAATATTCAGGCTATTCCAAGGGAAATGAATTCTAAAGCCAATAGGATGACAACTATTGGGGCTCAATTCGAACCAGCCTCCTAATTATTAAAAAATAAACATGTGGTGAAGGTAATTGTAAGACCCTTTGTCCTAGATAACAATCAAGATTGACAAGTATTTGATAGCGATGCTCATATTGCATCATTCCTCCAGTCATCTGGAGAATTCGCCGATCAGCTGCAACCGAAGATCGCCGAAGCTTACGGAGATCAAATCATCCAGCTGAAATCCAAAAATCTCCCAAGGGGGCTAGTCACTCTGGAAAGCCTGTTCGATTTTGATGATGCAACGAGAGATAAAAGGAATCTCATGGCTGACAAAAGCAATTATACCGATTTTCATATCAGGGAAGATAGGAAGCTCAAAGTTGGGAAAGAAGTGTCACAAAAGAATAAAGATAGACTAAGACACTTCTACGAGGAATATCCGAGTGTAGTTGCCTAGTCATATGATGATTTTAAAGGATATGATCCTGAGATCATCGAGCATACTATTGAGCTATCGGAGGGGGCGAAGCCATTTCATCAAAAACAGAGACCTATGAACCCAAAGATAGAATCTCTTATGTCATAGGAGTTGAACAAATTGATCGCATTTTGAATAGTGTTCCTGATCAAACATAGCACTTGGGTGTCAAACCTGGTGCCAATTCTGGAAGAAAAATGGGGATATACACCTGTGCGTGGACTTCTGAGATTTAAATAGAGCATCCTTAAAGGATCATTACCCCCTGCCTTCAATAGAGGTAATTCTACAGACTGTAGCTGGCTCTGAAATATTTTCCATGTTGGATGGTTTTTCAGGCTATAACCGGATTAAGGTAAAGGAAGAGGACCAATACAAAACAACGTTCACCACAAAGTGGGGAACTTATGCAAATGCTAAAATGCCTTTCGGGCTCTCAAACACCGGGGCCACTTTTCAGCGGGCCATGGATATTGCCTTTAAGGATTTGATCCACAAGATTATACTCATTTACTTGGATGACTTAACAGTATTCTCAAAATCTGTTGATGATCATTTTGATCATTTGGAGCTTGTTTTCTAGAAATGCTAGGAATTCAGGATCTCTTTGAATCCGAAGAAATGTATGTTCGGAGTTCCCCAAGGGAAGCTATTGGGATATGTTGTCTCTAAGGAGGGCATTTCAATTGATCCAGAAAGAGTTGATGCAATTCAAGAACTTTCATTACATGTCAACAAAAAGGCTGTGCAGTCTTTCCTGGGTAAGGTCAACTTTATTAGCCGATTTATTACAAATTTTGCAGGCATTGTTCGTCCTATTACTTTAATGCTCAAGAAGGATCAGATTTTCAAATGGATGACGGAAGCTAGAAAAGATTTCGAGCTTGTAAAGGAGGCTATTTCTTCTGCCCCTGTGTTGGTTAACCCAGACCTGTCAAAATATTTTATTATGTATGTTTTTGGTGGTGGAAATAGTATTGCCACAGTGCTTATGCAGAAGGATGATGAGGATACAAGGGAGTCCTTTGTGGCTTTCTACTCACGAAATTTGAAAGAGTACAAAGTAAAGTATAACTTTGTAGAAAAGTAGGCCTTTTCCATTGTTAAGGGGCTTAAGAAATTCTGGAATTTGATATCATATAATAAGGTGATTGTTTGCATACCACATCCTAGTGTGCGAGAGTATATCATGGAGGGAGAAATCACTGAGAAGAGAGCTAATTGGATCGATCACCAAGATCCTAGAATATGATATTGAAGTCAGACCTATTAAGACCATCAAAGGAAAAGGACTGTGTGAGTATATCACTGAAAACACTGAAACAGTGACAGAGCTTGGAGCTTCGGAGCCTATGTTAATAAATGAAGAGAATTCTTAGAGCAATTGGCTTAATGATAGAATAAATTTTATGCAGATAGGAAGGTATCCGATTGATCTCCCATCCTTTAAAAGACGTTTCTATCGCCTACAGAATAGCAATTATGTTCTTCTTGAGGGTGTCATGTTTAAAATAAATTTTAACAGCATCCTGCTAAGATGTGTGAATGAGGAGCAAGCCAAGAAGATTTTAGAGCAATACCATAATAGCCCTGTCAGAGGACATTTTTCTGCAAGAACCACAACAATTAAAATTATATGTGCTGGTTATTTTTGGCCAACACTTTTTAATGATGCGTTTTCATTGATTAAGTCTTTCAAAGAATGTCGGTTCTATGTCGGAAAGAGACAAAATGCTGCTATGCCTTTAAGGCCTATAGTGGTAGAAGAACCTTTTGCTCAATGGGGTTTAGATTTCATTGGGATGATTAACCCTTTCTCTTCAACTGGACATAGATGGATATTAACAGCAACTGACTATTTTATAAGGTGGGCAGAGGCAGTGCCATTAAAAAATGCAAAAGAAATGGAGATTGTTAATTTCTTTGAAGAGTTGGTGGCCAGATTTGGCCCACCTAAAACAATCATCTCTGATAATGCTAAGGCTTTTCTTGGCTCAAAGATGAGCCAGTTCACACTAAAATATGGAGTGTTCCTGAAGACCTCCTCTAACTGCTATCCCTAGGGAAATGGTCTCACGGAGTCTACTAACAAGAACCTCATCAGGTTGATCAAAAGGATAGGCTCAGATTTCAAAAGGAGTGGCATAGGAACCTCCGGACAGCATTGTGGGTAGACCAAATCATGCCTAAGCAGATATTGAAGAAATCTCCTTATGAGATGGTGTACGAGAAGGAGGCATTGCTGCCTATTGCCATGGAAATTCTGCCCAACAATTGCTCAAGTCCCTGAAAATTGAACAAAACGGAGCGATGGAGGTGCAATTTTCCAAGTTGCTCGAGGTGCAAGAGAAAAGAGAACACACCCTAGAAATGATGAATAGCCACCAATAGGTGGTAAAGAAATGGTTCGACAAGAAGACTTAAAATCAAGGGTTACAATGTGAAGATTTGGTTCTTAAATTTAACGAGCGCAGAGCAAAGCCCGGACAACACAGCAAATTTGATAGTCTTTGGGAAGGGCCATTCAAAATTGCCCAGTGTAAACAGTTCAACTCTTTCAAGTTGGAAGATATGGGAGGTAACACCCTGAGTATTCCAGTCAATGGAATACATCTTAAAATATTTAATTAATTCTACCTACATGTTGTTTTTGTACATTTGTATGTATGTAATTACTCTTCCCTGCTTTAAATTTTGGATCCTTTCAGTGCAAGAAATGAAATGAAACACAATAATGATGCAAACAACTGAAAAAAATTTGTAAATGGGCTAAGTGTTCTAAAAAGATATATATTATATTCATAAACGTCGAAGATTTACAATATATTTGGGGCCGAAGGCCTCGTATTAATATTTACATAGGCCCGCTACAATGCAGAGCTTGAAGCATAGAAAAGAAAAATTTGTAATCATCTTCATTCTCAAGATTTTAGTGGGAAGGACCAGCGATCAAGGCAGCAGGTGGCACGGGATCGCGAAACACCATTCTTTCAACATCTTCATACCACTAAAGATTTGGAAATGGTTCAATGTAGTGAACACGCATCAAGAAGTAGCAATCCGTGCGTAATTTGGCACGATGCTCCTCGTGAGTTTCCAGCTCGAACTCGAACAAGAAGGGCCTGGTTGGAACAATGCCTCCATGTAGTTGTTGTAGGCGAATGTTACGAACCGAGGGAATCCTGTGATCAAATTGGGTCATGCGCACAATCTGCTCCAAGCCTCTGAGGTAGCATTGAGGGAAGACCCACTTCGTCAGCTTTAAAATCTTGCGTTTGGAAACGGTAATTTCTAGCAGCGAGGCGACAAAGTGGGAGCAAATGCTGGTGTTCACCCGATACTCCTCTTCATACTCCACATAGTCTTTCCCAAGGACCCACTTGATCACCTTCACATACAATAGGTTCTTCACACCTATCATGTGCTTTAAGCACCTGCATCTAATTTTTCCAAGAAAGGTAGCCTAGGTCTTTTTGCAGACAAGCCTCACTGGTGTTTCCATGTTGTCTACTTCTCTAGCTAAAAAATGAAATTGTTAAGGCAAGAAGAGCTTACTAAGCTAGGAAGACTAGAATATGTTGTGATTTGCATGCTGTAGAAAGGGTCTTATTTATAGACTGGCTAAGGTTTGCCGACCGAAGAAATCATAATTATCGACTGAGCCCAACTATGTCGCATTGCCTCGGTTTGCAGTGTTGATGCATGCAAGGTTATGGGAAGGCGCAGGTACAATTTGCAACTTGCTCTGCTGAGTTGCCACATTCATTTGATGATAGGCTAGGTGTCAACACAAAGCACCACCGTCCCATTTGATCAAGATGAAATTATTGAGTAAGCTCTATTGGGCGACATGTCGTGTATGGATAAGGAAATCAGTTATGCAAATAGCTAGCTAGGGGGTGTCTGCAAAGTTTCTCAGTTTGTCTTTCGAGAAAAATCCGTTCCCATCACACGCGAAAAACTATCAATTAAATGCTTGAGCAGTTTGGCTGGTTGGCATTCCTTTCGCACGCAAAAAAACTGGCAACGCATAATAGAAAATTGGTATGAATGGCTGACACGTACCTTTTTCAGCCGCCTTTCTCGAGAAATCAAAAAGGAAAGTTATGGCATGCAGAGGAACATATTTATTGCAAAAGTTACCAAGGATTGAACAATTAAGGCATACGTAAGAAGAAAGAAGTTTTCAAAAAAGCTAAGCCATTTGCAAAAGGTTTGTAGAGAAACTCTTGCGAATATAAAAATGGCCAAAATTGCAGAGAACCCTTCACAGATCCTGGCTTCGGTAAGTCTAAGAAAGAAAATGAGAAATTCACCCCACGTGTAGATTTATGACACTGAGTATTATGCTACTCTGGGCATACCTACGAAGCCTAGCTGGCCTTTCACTCACCCGGTGAACCAGAAGTTATTGAGCACGGTTCCTCACAGAGACCAGACAGTGGTTTTGGAGGATTGGGATAACGTCTTTGACCCTGAGTTGTCTTGCAATCGTAAGAGTCTTAGGGAGGCCACATGTGCAAGAATGAAGCATATGATAGACCAATTTCACAAACGGCTATGGTTTTGTGGGCTCGCACAGTACATGGTTCCTTTGGTGCACCCTTGCCCAGAGGTTGTGGCAGCATGCACGACATGTTTTGACCCGAACATAGGGGTAATTAGTGGCAAGGATTTTAGGGTAGTTATTAGACTTGAGGCTATTCAAGACATGCTGTGTGTCCAGCTTGCCTTGGGTAGTGAGGTTGAGAATTTTGAAGTGAAAAGAATGCAACAAAAGTGGGGAGAGCTTCAGTCGGGACCACAGTTTTATCACTCTGAGACCAATTAGCCAACGAATAGTGCAACACTGCCCAAATTCCGTTTCCATTTGAAGGCTCTAAAAGGTGGGTCTTCCTCTATCACTTCTATGCTAGCGTTGGTGTGTGGCTTAGACTCGGACAAGAGAATTGTTCAATTTCAAATGTGCCTCAGCTTTATGCTGAAAAGGAATCATGAGGCTCCGCTCCTTGACTTTACAAGAGTTGTTAGTGATGAAATTTGGCTACAATTATAGGAATTTGGGGTTGGCTCTAAGTTCAGGTATTCATCTTTCCTGGCTTACTTGATTTTGTACCAAAAATCGGATTACTTTTTGACATCCATGTTCCTGTCTATTTTTGATGAGAGTGGATTAAGGAAGCCAGTTTCGACATGGACCCCTGTCATGTCAAAAACCTTTGATTATTATGCATTTTCAGATTCATTCATAGCCCCGGGTATAAGGGCTTTGGATAAGGTTGGCATAAATATGACCGAATGCATATTGCCCCGACATAAGTCCTGGTTGGGGAAGCTAACTCCACCCTATAACTGGTTCTTTGGTGTGGATTTCACCATGCTCCGCATGCCAGGTTTCATCTGGGAGCCTTTCCAGCTTCCCCATTTTCTTCCCGATAGAGTGTTGGCCCTAGAGGCAATGAGGTAGCTATGTACCCTTGACGATGATTACTAGGGGGGAAAACACTTAACCTCTAATTTTTTGTTGCCCATCATGTTTGGTTCTATGTCACTAATTAAAAAGAGAACCCCGAAGATTGATACTTCAGTGATTCTACTGTAAATTTGGGTCACCTCGGGTTGTTATTAATAGATGATTCCTTGGATTACAACCCCGACAATAATTTATCGGGAGTCGGCATCAAGATCCCGCATTCACCTCGGCCATTTTGGGACCTCCGGAGGAATGTCGAGGAGGGAAATTTAAGTAGATATGTAGGGCTTGAATATTTGCCTATAGTGGATGGTCGACCACCATGGCTGAATTTTTATCACATCATGGGGAGGGTCAACCCAAAGCTGATGATCAATTCCTCCCTGGTCACCCAATTGAGTAAGCTCGGTTGGGCACTCAAGAAGAGGCAAGCCTTCTAGCTATACCGATAGGAGATTCTGGTAGTTGGCAAACTGCATAATGAGGTAGCCCTTGATGAGAGATTTGATGAAATTTGGGAAATTGAACATCCAGATGTTGAAAACTCTCTGAACCGCTCAACATCCGTGCAGCGTTATAGAAGAGATGAGGCTACCGCAGAATCTGAGGAGGAGGTAACTCAAAACCCCCTGCTATTACCGAGAGTCCAATACATGAGAAGAATACTGGTAAATAGTCTGTGCAAGAGAAAGAGCTGCACACATAAACATCAGAGCCAGCTACCTCCTCTAAATCAACACAGAGGCAGGCAAGGACTACCAGTGGTAAGAGACGGGTCATTCTTGACCTCGATGATTTTTCGGAGGAGAAGCGACAACGAACTAGAGAAGCTGGTGCAGAGGAGGAACAATTGATGAAGGGAGCGATTGAAACATCTACGGCTCTGCATGAGCATCAAGTAACTTTTCCTCCCTCTTCTCTCTCATCTATGTCTCTGGTCTCGCCTTCATCTGCCCCTACTTTTTCATCTACGCCAGTTCTCTCTACCACTAGATTTGTTGGGCATTCCAATCTCACCCCTCCTAGTTTCCCACCTTTATCCTCCGCCTTCCATACCTCACCCGGAGTGCAATTTGGTGTAAGTACTAGGCTCGTGGGCCAACAATTTTTATCTCTAAGGCCCAGCCTTGTGGTTGGTGCATCTCTAGTCTTCCCTTACTCTATCACCTCATTTTCATCTCCTCCAAGTGGCCAATTCGTCCCGCCATTCTCCCCAGCTATTATAACATGACCCAGCAAGACTTTTGATGTGTCGGATAGGTTGTCTTTTCTGTTGGCCATCCCTCAGGAGTATCCTTTCACTAGCAAACTAGGTATTCTGGCCTAGGAATATTTTTCGCAAGTTGATGCAAATAAAAGTGCTCGCGCCAACCAGATCAACAAAAGAAGACAGAAAGACGTAACCAGGTAGGTGGAGCCCCACTTGCAAACCGTATTCAATGAAAGTCAGAATTCCTTGATGTTTGTGAGGATCACTCCTAATGTGATCAAGGCGGTAGGCAAGATGCTGCCCAGTGATTATTCTGTGAATACCGTCAGGTTAGACTTGCAATAGGCCCACCCATGAGATAAAGTTGAGCTGATGGAGGAGACCCAAAAAATAGTAACTACTGATTTTCTCAAGCTCAGTCGGTAGGCGAAGAAAAAGGATGATCAAATAGCAGAGCTCAAAAGTAAGGTCGACATCTAGGTAAACAAGTTTAAATCCTAGGAGAATGAAATAACTCAACTGGAGAAGGAGAGGGGTACCTTCGAAATTAAGATCAAAGAGTTGCAGAGTTTGAGCGAAGAGGTTGTTCTGACTCTCGAGCAGGAGGTCGAGCTAAGCCGAGAAAAGGAGAAAGAACTATGTGATGAGTCTAGCTTGCTTATTGAGGGAATGAAAGAGCTCCGACAGAGCACCACTACCAAAATTACTGAAGTGAATGCCAACCTAGTGTTGGAAATTCAAAAGACTAAGCAGGCTGAATTGTCCCTGGTAGAAAGGAAAAAGGAGGTTCTCACCTTGAGGGAGTAGATGTCTACATTGGAAAAAAGCTTATCAAAACTAAAGGCAAGTTTAAGTAGCAATGAGGTAAAATTGGTTGCCCTAAAGACCCAACCCTTTGCGCCTCGGATGAGCTCGTTGGAAATTTCCAAAGAGTTGCAGGCATCATAGTGGGACAAGGTGAAGGCTTTGTGCCTTAATCTTCAACCCACCTTAAAGTTTATGGTACAAGCGGCTAGCCTTTGCGGGATAGTGAGTGAATCGATACAACAGGTTCAGGAGTTAACTTCTAACAAGGTTCCTGAGGCTAGAATTTTATTGGGTAAGTTGTATACTGCTTCAGATGAAGCATTGAGTGGCATGGGAATCAATGACTGAATGACAACAAATTTGGGTGCAAGTAGCCTCATTTCCATGCATGAGGCCGTTCAACAGGTAGTGGATTACAAATCTCGATTAAACCAAGTTACCAACGACATGCGGGCAAAGTGGGTGTGGAGCATATTGTTGCAATGATCAAAGAGAAGAAGCAGGACCTTTCTATCTTCTAGACCTTTGATCAATCTTTGAATGCTGAAGAGATCGAGGGAATTGTGCATCAACTAGTGCAACTTTTCTTCCAATTGGAATTGGAAACAAAAGTATCAGGCAGATTGCCCTTCAAAGCAATTATTGATCTCAGGCTAGCTCACAAGAATTTGTGAGCTCTCTCTGCACCGACGAATGAAGTATGGACCAATCTACAAGCCGCCCTCTTGAGGTTGTGAGAATTTTTTATGCTAAGCCAAAGTTTTTGGGGTTCTCCTTTCCGCGAGCGAAAAGCCCCTATGAGTCACCAAATTGTTCAACAAAAACTGCCGAAGCCTTTGCAGTTTTATATTTACCCTTGCAGCTACACCTTATTTTTCAAATGCTCATTGCCCTCAGAGTGCTCCACATGCATTCCTCATGAAACTTTTTACTTTTCCTTCGCTTCACTTTTCGACAGTCTCTGTTTGTGTGCCGTGTGGCTCACTCTGGTTGTTTTCCGAGTTGGGCCTGCCTCGTTCTTTATTTTGCTCAGAGCTCTCCACATGGCTCTCTCAAGACTTTCTGTTCGGTACCTTTTCAACTTTCTGTCAGGCTCCGTCTGAGTGACACATGGCAATTTTATTTCCGCACCAGTTACCTTGGAAGTGCTGTCAGATCTTTTGTACTTCCCTACTGCCGCGTGTTCTCTCCCGCTGCTTCATGGTTTTTCGTTATATGTCATGGTCTCACTGGTGTGTTGCTGACTAGTCGATGTTTGTTGTGGTGATTTGAGATGATCTAGGCCATTAGTCACTGCACGTGGTTTTCTTTGCTCTTGATGCATCTCCAGGTAGTGGATTGGCCAATAAATAGGGTCGTGTTTTCTTTTATTGTTGTTGATTAAGTTTTGCAAAACTCCCAGGCACTGTGAAGTAAGCCTTTTGTAATAGTTGCATTCAATTTGAAGACTTCGGACTGTGCCAAATAAATTTGGCCTTTCTATTTTCAAAGAATTTGTTAGAACTATTGACATGTGTTGTTATCTTTATTTTTGTATGAATGTATGTTCTTTAGTTTCTGTAACCTTTCATAGCTGGAATGAATATAGACCATGTTTCTTTGACTCTTCTGTGTTAAGACAAAGTTATGCTTGATTATATTATACAAATTAGAGGGTATTTTCGTATGATAAATGCTTGTGGGGAAAAATAACTTAATTAACAAAATTTTAGTGGTTCGGGCCTTTGCATTTTGCACTGTGCCCTATTGAAATTCATCTAAGACTTTGGTGCATCGCTTGTAGTGTAAGCTTTACATTCCTGCTATCTCTCTAACCTTTTACTTCCACCCACTAAATGAAGATTCAGCTTCGATAAAATCTTGGAGGTTACTTAGCTAGCACACAATGTCCCCCAATAGCTAAGTTTCCCATAAGACTGCTGCTACATGCAAAATTCTGCATCAATAGTTTCCACACACAAAATGCTTGAAAACCAAAAGTGAAGAATACCTGGAAATGTTGTAGCTGCTACTATTTATTCTTCTCGACTAGAAGTATTATAGATTTGGAACTTTTCTTCACATTTTCAACATGTTCTTTAGACAGAGTCACCACCTCTCTTCATAGAGGACTGAACTTCAAGCAGTATGAATACCTTTCACAAATAAATTTCTTCTTGAGTTCCTTTTAGTAGCAGAACACCACAGATCATAAAACATTTAGGTTTACTACAACAATTTTTTTCTCCAGATTTGAATTCCTTCAATATTTGAACCAAATTTAGATTTGCAAATAATACAACTCGATAAATTATCAGTCTACAACTAGAGACTCAAAGTTCTCCCCAATAGAGCTGCCATTCCTATTGGTGTTTTTTCTTGCTAGGCCCTAAATTTCTCTAAAGGGATGCAACCATGCCTTATATTCAAGAACATTTAAGGCTAGGAAGCCAACACAACAAGAAAAGATCCTAAGGCCTTTACTCTTACTCTTTAAGCTCTATGAAACGAAGGAGGGTGTTCCTGAATGTGTTCACATGATTTTTAGTATCTCAAGAATACTTCTACACATAGATTTGTCCCTATTGAGTGCAATTAGATATAATTTATCAGAAGCTCGATCAACCTTAAACAAATGACCTCTAAGTTGCTAGGAACATTTGGTAACTTTGAGATTTGCATCTCATCATGAATAGAACATGAATTAAATAGTGTTCTAACCTTGAATCCATAAATGGGTATTATTCGATTTCAATAAACTTTGAGAATTATAAATGAATAAGCCAGTGCCTCATCAAATTGGGCAAGATTCAAGCATGAAACATTTAGTCATAAATAATACTTTATCCTGATATGAGTGAACATTTGTACAATGCATTACATCATAAAACTTTACTGTATTTAAATCATCACTACTTATCAAATCCTTAGCCCATTATCACAAACTTACAATTCTTCCTTAAGAATTTAATTAACTCATTGAGTTGAAGCAAGAAGAAGAATCATACATTTCAAATAAACCATTGAAAGACAAATGAAATTACACTTGTTAATTTCATTCATAGTCTATCATAACAACACACAGGAGAGAACATACTTTAAATTTTTTAGATTTGTTTCGATTTCAATAATTACATAAGACCATTTAAGACTATTTCATACATATACCCTACCCAAAATAATTAATGCCAGATTTGTAAGACCCCTCCATTTTTCTATTTTGATGTGATACTAATTTAATCTGATGTATCATTGTGAACATTTGAATTAATGATGTTTTATGTTTGGATGATATTATTGACGTTAGATTCATCAGTTGGTAATACTATATTGGTGAAGGCGACAGATTGCATCACTCACTTGCGAGCGCCCTGCGATTCCGTGATTCCCTCTTCACGGTGTGTTTTATATGATGCAAATATACATGTATGATATTCTTTTGTTCACAGGTTAATAGGTACAGGACATCGACTCCACCTGGTTTCACAGGGTTGAGCATGTCCATTGCCAACAACATTTGATTAGGAGATATTAGCTAGGTTTTCCACGTCAAGTCATCACCCTAGTCTTGAGTGTGTTGTCAGTTTTAGTCTGGTTCAGTTGTTTTAATATTGTTCTATTGCCTTGATCTTATTAAATTGCAAGTTAGAAAAGTTAGATAAATTCCCTATGCAGTTAAGTTGTTGATTAAGTGAATCTGATTATAATGTTAAAAAAAATTATTTTATTTATTGATTAATTTAATTTAATTAATAAAATAATTAAATCTTGGATTAGATTTATTTTATTAATTAATTAAATTAATTATGTTTAAATGAAGTTAGTTATGCATTTTGGGAATTAATAGATATTTTGAATTTAAATTAAGTTTGAAAATTGAAAAAGGGTTTTAATTTCATTTTTGAAAATTTTAAATGCGAAAATTGAAAATTGGAGATATTTTCTGTTTTTTGAAAATTAATTATGGTGGTTGAATGGATATTTTTCATATTTTTGGTTATTATTTGGATTTTGGGGAAAAATTGGAAGAGGATGAAAAATTGGAAAAAAATGGAGAAGGAAGAAATGTTTGGTTTTGTGGGTTTTGGATTTGCTTGGAGGAACTGGAATTTGAAGAGGAATCATTGCACCCTTTTGGATCTTCTCAAACTTATGGAACCAGGTTTTCTTTCTTTATTAAATTAATTTCCTTATTCTTGAAAAGATTCAAAACTCTCATTTGTTATTGGAAAATATATATAAACTTTGTTGGGATTTGCATGAGAAACCCATCTTGAATTTGGTTTCAAAACTGAAACAAAACCTCTGTTGAAAATGAAATTCTTCAAGAAAAAACTTGTGTTCTTGGCTGCAAATTAACTTTTTGAAAATTATTTGCTCAATTAGTTTTTGAAAATTTTAAATGGGTGTATAAAAAAAGAAAGATATATATATATATATATATATATATATATATATATATATATATATATATATATATATATATATACATATACATTATATATAATAGAAATAAAAAATAAAATAAAAAAATATAAACCCCCTGTGGTTTTTTTCTAAAAATTATGATTTTTGAGTTTGTTAAAACTGTGAGGGTTTGGTTTTTAAAATATTTTTTTTTTACAAAAAAAAAAGAGGTTTGAGAAAGGGTTTGGGGGAGCCACTGGGGGCTCACCCCACCACGCCCCATATGGGAGATGTGTGGGGGAGCCGTGCCCAACGCAACCCCCGTACCCTCCCCACTGTCATCAGTCGCTTCCCTTACTAGGGGTTCGGTTATGTGTAACACACTCGGTGCCCCTTTAGGGGAGCCGACTCTGTTACCCACAGTCGGCCTAGGGTAGGGTCGGTTGTGTATGCCGCCGCCTTGCGTGGGAAACAAGTCCGCCACCGGTGCTAAAAAATGTGACCGCCGCCTGTGCTAAGTGTGTCCGCTGCCCCAAGCCAAAATGTGTGCCCTAAAACATGTGGCCCGAGGCAGGTCAAACGCGCCTCCATTATGGCATTTGTCTTTTTTAAGACACAAAAAAAAAAATACATGTTTAATAAATTATAGTTTGTAATATTAAAATAATATTTAATGTTATATTTTATAATATTAAAACATTTAATATTAGAATAAGGTATTAGAGTCTACTATATATATTGAGCTGGCAAATTATATAATGGTTGTTTGAATATAATTGGGGGAAGTTTAAAGTGATTTTGTAAAAGTCAAATTAAAGGATTTGTTTTAAAATTAATATATTTGAAAGAATAAGCATTTGATTTTTAGACAACGTGTTCAATAGATGAATTGATTGACTTTTAAAATGATTTAATTGGAATTGAGGCAAGAGTACTTTCTTAAAATGATATGTTTGGATTAGAAGAAGTATTAGACTTTCTTTTAAATATTATTGTTTGGAAGCAATTAAGGGAGTAAATATTTGGTTTAAAATTTTATCATGTAACTGAAGGAGATAATATTAAATTAGCTTAATTGAGACAATTAACTATTGAATTTTACTAGAGGCACTAGATTTAAGTTGCGTTTAAAAGTAATCGTGGATTAGAATTGTTTATTAAAGTTAGTTTTTCTCATCTCAGTAATTAGAAAGGCAATGAATTATTTTACTTAATTAATTTTTTAGGGCAATTATTTCCATATTGTGAAATGAATTTTAAAAGGGAAATGGATTTAGTATATCCAATTAAATTATTTTCTTGCAATTGCTTTTGTGACAATTTTCCTCTATGTCTTGTTTGGGAAATGGGTGAATTGTGTCCTTGTTACGTAAGTCTTCCAGATGTTGGGGGTTGTCACTTTATGGGGACCAACCATTTGTTATTCCCTTGGTTATTGCTTGAGTTGTGATAATGTCATTACCTGGTTTCCACGAATGGGGATGTTTTGTGCCTCCTGTGGAAGGATTAGATTATGTGATTTGTGGCTCCTTGTATGGAGTGGCGTTGATATTATTGTTACCTCCAGAGTTGGAGTGAGTGCTCTTTTATGTTTCCTCCTAGAGTTGGAGTGGGTGTGATGTCTTGGTGTACGTACGTTGAGCTTGAGTTGTACTTGTGTGGTTCATGTGTTTGGTTCAGTTATGTTTCAGCTTGTGTCTAGAGGTAGTTGGTCTTATCTAGGAATCATTGTTACTATCTCTTAGCATGGGGGTGGGCCTTTGGGTTCCACTTGGTTGGGTGGCATGCACCTTACTCTGTTGGTTTTCTTCTTGTTCGTTTTGACGAGGTTTCCAGTTGGAGAGCTCATGGGATCCAGTTAACTTTATGCTTATTTTCATTTTTGTTGCTCTTGTTATTTAATACCCCTCATTTGTTATCGAGGTGGAAGTTGTAATCTCTAATCACGTTTATTGGATTTACCTCATTCAGGGAATGAGAATTGTAACCTTATTGTTAAAAGAGATCTTATGGTATCTTTATTTTCTTAGATGAATTTATCTTGTATGGAATGTATGTGTTCTTGATTAATTTAGTAATTAAATGTTGTGGTTTCAATTCATGTTAATGTTGTTCATGGGTTATTAGGTAATCTCAGTCTTGTAACCTTAGAGGTTGTTGCAATGTGTAGCGAACTTGCATATTAATTATACTTAGAAAAAAAAAATAGTTTGTTTGTGTCGTTAATTGCAACTTCCTCTAGGATTGTGTGGTGGGGCATTACACATGGTATCATAGCCCCAGGTTCGTACACTGGGTTCTCTAGGTACATTTGTGCCCACTGTGTTGTTCCTATGATTTTTTAGTGAAATTATTAAGTGATCACATGTTCATGGCTTTTACTTTAGCATGATGTACTCTATGGAAAAGAGTAGCGTGAAAGTAACCTGATAAAAAGGTTATGGATGGAAAGTTTTGTTATGTATCCCATGAGTTATGGAGTTGGATGTTCCTATGGGATTGTCTATGTAGTTGTACCCCTGTAAATGTAAGAAACCAGTAATTGTATCTTGTTTGAGAGTTGTGAATACCCTATACTTGCTTTGTGTATCCATGCGATGGTGATACTTGGTACCCATCTTTTAGGAAAGGTTACACTTTGGTGTGGGAACTACCATACCTATATGTGTATGTGCATGTTTGTTACCTGATTGAGGGCCAACCCATGTGTGGTTGAAACTTATAGATAAGAGAGACCAAGAGTATTTCTTCTTCTTTTGGTTCTCTAGATCCTCAATCCGTAAAAAGGGTAGTAGCAGCCACAAGTTCCTTGGGTGGAGTGTGTAGCGTACGCATATCACGATGCATAGCATCTTAGCTCAACCACTCCCAAGGAATTGTACCCACTACTTTCCCTTATAATGGATTAGGATACTTGATCCATAAGTGTTAACCTAATCCCCACATATTTGAGTACAGGAGAATAGGTATGTTAGCTATGCCTGGACATCCATGGAGGCATTGATCTGGCATAGCGAGTAAACCTCGTATGTACGAGAGGTCAGACTCAGAGCCCCATAGTGATAT
The DNA here is from genome assembly GCA_007115665.2 of Sequoiadendron giganteum. Taxonomy (NCBI): domain Eukaryota; kingdom Viridiplantae; phylum Streptophyta; class Pinopsida; order Cupressales; family Cupressaceae; genus Sequoiadendron; species Sequoiadendron giganteum. Next base: position 280,081,448 of record CM021106.1, read on the forward strand.
TATCATATTACATCATGTATATATGCCCTATCTTACTTGTCTTCCAACTTGATGTACTGGATATGATGCCACACCTAACTAGTGTTCCAACATAGTGCTGGTGATGATGTCATGTGATGACATGATTGCCATGTGCATAGACACATGAAGGCGCATTATGAAATTTTCTTTGTTAGCCTACTTGTGCGATGAGCGTTATGGGGCCTCAACACTTGTAGAGGGATACTCATGGTTGTCTTGACCATGTTATTCGAGTAGCATATAGGTGGATCCTAGCCATGTATACCTCTGGCTTCAGTGAGTACCTGCGTCTACCTTCTCCATGAGGTATCGCTATGCGGGGAATGTTTTGTGTGTGCCTACTTCCGCGAAGCCATAGACACTCTACCATGCGACATATGACTAGTACGTTCCTACTCCGATTGGCGTATGACCATGCTATGTGTTGATGCAATGCAGGGTGTAGCCGAGGAGTACACCCTATGCCATGTGGTTGGAATTTTCTCTCCGCACCACATGAGGGACTATCGCGATAGTCAGACGTTGTTTCCTCTTTCCTCATTGGTGGCTAGTATCTAGTCACACAGTGTTGTACAATGAAATTTTAAAGATTGTGAACTTTCTTTTGGTTATTGATGTTTTCTTTCAATTGATTGTGAGGGCCGACACTTTGTTATATTTGATTGTGAAGGTTTAGCCACAACTTGTGATCTTATTTTCTTATAACCCTAGTGGTTATATATTTGATTCAGTGTTGAAATTGTCTTATTGTTGAAATCGAATCTTAAATTTTATCTTCTTTATGAACTTGGTGGCTAAGCTAGTTAACATTGTTGTTTTTGATGTTGGTTATATGTTATATTGTGAATTCCTCTCCAAGGACATATGAGACGAACTTGGTGAGTGTGTACAAGGAAGTAGACGCTGGAAACTTAGAGGATGGGAGTATGGGAGGCTATTATGTAGCTAGGACCTGCTACTCACCTTTGTGTGATGACTATCTCTTGGAGGCTAATCACCTTAGACAACAAGAGACAAGTCATGGTGGTCTTGTTTGGATGGTTTCACTTTATGTATGACCTAACACCATCAAGCCATTGATTGTGAGATATGGTATGTGAGATGGTTTTTGGCTCTTGGCTTATGGTTATGTGATATGGATATTGGTTCTTGGTTCATGGATTCTTCTATCATGGATTGGTATGCTACTTTTCGGTGTCCAGATGGACCCTTGTGTAGCCTTGTGATGATTCTCGGTGATGTGTATTGGTAAATGTGTATATTATGTATGTTAATCCATGGTTTTATGTTTTTGGAGACTTGGTTGGTGATTGCTTCACCATGTTGTCTTGGTTGGATTGACAATGTATTTCGTTGAGTTGTTTATGGCTCGAGTTGCTGTTGTTTTTATGTTGAGGTTTGGAGTGGTTCAGTTTGGAACCCTTGGCTTTGTGTGATTGTATGGAGTTTTCTCTAGGGGTTTTTGCAGGCTTCCAAGAGTAAGCTTGACCCTAGGGGGGGAGGATGTAAGACCCCTCCCTTTTTCTATTTTGATGTGATAGTAATTTATTCTTATGTATCATTGTGACATGTTTTAGATTAGCATTGTGAACATTTGAATTAATGATGTTTTATGTTTGGATGATATTACTGATGTTAGATTCATCAGTTGGTAATACTGTATTGGTGAAGGGGACGGATTGCATCACTCACTTTTGAGCGCCTTGCGATTCCGTGATTCCCTCTTCACGGTGTGTTTTATATGATGCAAATATACATGTGCGATATTCTTTTTTTCGCAGGTTAATAGGTACAGGACATCGACTCCACCTGGTTTCACAGGGTTGAGCGTGTCCATTGCCAACGACATTTGATTGGGAGATAGTAGCTAGGTTTTCCATGTCAAGTCATCACCCTAGTCTTGAGTGTGTCATCGGTTTTAGTCTGGTTCAGTTGTTTTAATATTGTTCTATTGCCTTGATCTTATTAAATTGCAAGTTAGAAAAGTTAGATAAATGCCCTATGCAGTTAAGTTGTTGATTAAGTGAATCTGATTATAATGTTAAAAAAATGTTATTTTATTTATTGATTAATTTAATTTAATTAACAAAATAATTAAATCTTGGATTAGATTTATTTTATTAATTAATTAAATTAATTATGTTGAAATGAAGTTAGTTATGCATTTTGGGAATTAATAGATATTTTGAATTTAAATTAAGTTTGAAAACTGAAAAAGGGTTTTAATTTCATTTTAAAAAATTTTAAATGTGAAAATTGAAAATTGGAGATATTTTCTGTTTTTGTTTTTTCAAAAATTAATTATGGTGGTTGAATGGATTTTTTTCATATTTTTGGTTATTATTTGGATTTTGGGGAAAAATTGGAAGAGGACGAAAAATTGGAAAAAAAATGAAGGAAGAAATGTCTGGTTTTGTGGGTTTTGGATTTGATTGGAGGATCTGGAATTTGAAGAGGAATCATTGCACCCTTTTGGATCTTCTCAAACTTATGGAACCGGGTTTTCTTTCTTTATTAAATTAATTTCCTTGTTCTTGAAAAGATTCAAAACTCTTATTTGTTATTGGAAAATATTTATAAACTTTGTTGGGATTTGCATGAGAAACCCATCTTGAATCTGGTTTCAAAATTGAAGCAAAACCTTTGTTGAAAATGAAATTCTTCAAGAAAAAACTTGTGTTCTTGGCTGCAAATTAACTTTTTGAGAATTATTTGCTCAATTAGTTTTTGAAAATTTTAAATGGGTGTATAAAAAAAAAAAAGAGATATATATATATACATATACATAATATATCCATATATATATCTTCTCTTTTTATATTTTGTGGTATTGGGAAATAAAATAAAATAAAAAAATATAAACCCTTGTGTTTTTCTAAAATTATGATTTTCGGATTTTGTTAAAATCCGCAGGTTCGGTTTTTAAAATATTTTTTTTACAAAAAAAAAATATGGAAAAAGAAGAGGTTTGAGAAAGGGTTTGGGGGAGCCGCTGGGGGCTCACCCCACTGGGCCTGATATGGGAGATGTGTGGGGGATTCATGCCCAGCACGACCCCCATACCCTCCCCACTATCATTGACCGCTTTCCTTACTAGGGGTTTGACTATGTTACCCACAGTTAGCCCAGGGTAGGGTTGGCTGTGTATGCCACTGCCTTGCATGGGAAACAAGTCTGCCGTCGGTGCTAGAAAATGCGGCCACCGCCTGTGCTAAGTGTGTCTGCCACCCCAAGCCAAAATGTGTGCCCTAAAACACGTGGCCCGAGGCAGGTCAAACACACCTCCATTATGGCGTTTGTCTTTTTTAAGACACAAAAAAAAAATTCATGTTTTATAAATTATAGTTTGTAATATTAAAATAATATTTAATTTTATATTTTATAATATTAAAAAATTTAATATTAGACTAAGATATTATAGTCTACTATATATATTGAGCTAGCAAATTATATAATGGTTGTTTGAATATAATTGGGGGAAGTTTAAAGTGATTTGTAAAAGTCGAATTAAAGGATTTGTTTTAAAATTAATATATTTGAAAGAATAAGCATTTGATTTTCAGACAACGTGTTCAATAGATGAATTGATTGACTTTTAAAATGATTTAATTAGAATTGAGGCAAGAGTACTTTCTTAAAATGATATGTCTAGATTAGAAGATGTAACAGACTTTCTTTTAAATATTATTGTTTGGAAGCAATTAAGGGAGTAAATATTTGGTTTAAAATTTTATCATGTAACTGAAGGAGATAATATTAAATTAGCTTAATTGAGACAATTAACTATTGAATTTTATTAGAGGCACTGGATTTAAGTTGCGTTTAAAAGTAATCGTGGATCTGAATTGTTTATTAAAGTTAGTTTTTATTGTCTCAGTAATTAGAAAGGCAATGAATTATTTTACTTAATTAATTTGTTAGGGAAATGGATTTAGTATATCTTATTAAATTATTTTCTTGCAATTGCCTTCGTGACAATTTTACTCTATGTCTTGTTTGGGAAATGGATTGTGTCCTTGTTATGTAAGTCTTCCAGAGGTTGGGGGTTGTCCCTTTGTGGGGGCCAATCGTTTGTTATTTCCTTGGTTAGTGCTTGAGTTGTGATAATGTTATTACCTGGTTTCCACGAATGAGGATGTTTTGTGCCTCCTGTGGAAGGAGTGGATTATGTGATTTGTGGCTCCTTGTATGGAGTGGTGTTGATATCATTGTTACATCCAGAGTTGGAGTGGTCGTGATGTCTTGTTGTATGTACGTTGAGCTTGAGTTGTACTTGTGTGGTTCATGTGTTTGGTTCGGTTATGTTTCAGCCTGTGTCTAGAGGTAGTTGGTCTTGTCTAGGAGTCGTTGTTACTATCTCTTAGCACGAGGGGTGGGCCTTTGGGTTCCACTTGGTTGGGTGGCTTGCACCTTACTCCGTTGGGTTCGTTCTTGTTCGTGTTGACGAGGTTTCCAGTTGGAGAGCTCATGGGATCCAGTTATCTTTATGCTTATTTTCATTTCTATTGCTCTTGTTATTTAATACCCCTCATCTATTATCGAGGTGGAAGTTGTAATCTGTAATCATGTTTATTGGATTTACCTTATTTAGGGAATGAGAGTTGTAACCTTATTGTTAAAAGAGATCTTATGGTATCTTTATTTTCTTAGATGAATTTATCCTGTATGGAATGTATGTGTTCTTGATTACTTTAGTAATTAAATGTTGTGGTTTCAATTCATGTTAATATTGTTTGTGGGTTATTAGGTAATCTCAGTCTCGTAACCTTAGAGGTTGTTGCAATGTGTAGCGAACTTACATATTAATTATACTTAAAAAAAAAAAAAAATAGTTCGTTTGTGTCGTTAATTGCAACTTCCTCTAGGGTTGCGTGGCGGGGTGCTACAAGATTCATCAAGAATTTTGCATTCTATGTGTTCACTCTACCCTACCTAAACCTTACTGGACTAAAAATATGACCCTTGCAATGAGCCTTGAGATCTCTTTTATAGCATAAGAGAGAGAAAAGAATCAGTCTCATTGCATTTACATTTCACCAAAATTTCATTTCAAAACAGAATTTCATCTACATTTCAAAAATCCCAGACAGTTGGATATAATAATTTACCGCTTAAGGGAATCAAAACTATTACAACCCATGTAACTAGTCCATGTCACCACACCCATATAAAAATTACATCAGAGGCCTCATCGTCCATATTAATTATACTTAAAAAATATGCAAAAAATAGTTCGTTTGTGTCATTAATTGCAACTTCCTCTAGGGTTGTGTGGCGGGGCGCTACAAGATTCATCAAGAATTTTGCATTCTGTGTGTTCACTCTACCCTACCTAAACCTTACTTTTGCATTCTATGTGTTCACTCTACCCTACCTAAACCTTACTGGACTAAAAATATGACCCTTGCAATGAGCCTTGAGATCTCTTTTATAGCATAAGAGAGAGAAAAGAATCAGTCTCATTGCATTTACATTTCACCAAAATTTTATTTCAAAACAAAATTTCATCTACATTTCAAAAATCCTAGACAGTTGGATATAATAATTTACCGCTTAAGGGAATCAAAACTATTACAACCCATGTAGCTAGCCCATGTCACCATACCCATATAAAAATTACATCAAAGGCCTCATCATCCACATCCACATCAAACCCAAAGAGAACCAACATCAACATCACAATAAAAATGGAAAACCCAAAAAAAACACACCATCACTCGGAACCCAAAACAACACCACGACCACGATACACATGGCCACTTCTTGTTTTTTCCTTAGTCAGAGGTGAAACAACCACCTCTTCTTCATCATCAAACTTAACAACACCAGAGGCAGCAACATTACATGGTGTCACCGTAGTAATTGGAGAAACCATGAGGACCTCTTCTTTAACACCAGCCATCTCAGTCAGATCCGTGAGGAAATAGCTATAATTAGAGTCAGTCTTTGCATCACTACCAGTAGAATCATCAGAGACATCAATGGGTGAATTTTTTCGACCCAAAAAACCACGATCGTACCTCAACCTAGCCTTTGATCCCTTCTTATACTTTGTAGATTTCCTCTCCCTACCTAGCACTACCACCTCTGAACTTGCAGCTCGGCCCTTGAGCTGAGAGCTATACCTGGTAACACCTGGGATGGGCTTCATGCTTTCCATCTTCAAGTTGAGAGAGCCTTGAAGACTATCTTGGTCATATGATGGGAAATCACCACCATATTTTCAAACATTACCCCTGGCTAACCTACACACAGTCAATGGAGACGTAGTCAACTTGCTCTTTTCGTACCAAGACTCAAAACCTTTGTAGGAGCAACTACTAACTAGAGTCTTAATTGCTACGGTGAAAAATAAAAATCCATCATCCTAATTTATTTAGCAAATTGATGAAATGATCATCAATGCTCCAATTGAAGCATGCATGAACAAGTGATCATTCATTGGTATCTGCATTATCACTGTTAATTCCCAGGTACATGGAAATCGGTGTATAATCCATCATAATTGCCAAGAAGTAGCCCTTCACATGTATGGAACTTAGGCTAATATCTTTCAAAGAGCTTGCACCATTAATGCTCACCATTTGTAGAGCCTCATTATCCATCACATGGCCAATTCTGTATTTTGAATATGATCGTCAATGCACCAGTGCATTGGCTTATTGAACGAATCAGATTGAGTAAAAAAATTTGAAAATTCCATGCCATCACATGGCAGATCCATCAACCAATGATACTTCTCCTAGTCAAAATATAGGTATACCACCCACAGGCCCCATCTAGCCTCTTTATGCTGCCAACATAGTCCATGTATCACCATCGCATAGACCGTGGAAGGCGTTAGGTGAAACCATTTAATATTCTATGAAGCATGCATGTTATGAACCAAATTGAGACCTAATGGTACATCAAAGTTGTCAATCCTCTATAATGGGAGATCAAGCCAACGGTGGGAAATGGGTCCGACTTGAACAAAAGGACATGTGGCGCAATCGCACACACCGCACGACCTAGCCAAAATTCATTATTTTAATACTATGCGGCGTGCACGCAAGGGCTTGGATTTCGATCATTAAATCCAATGACTTGGATTTATGCATGTGCATATTGTTTGTTATAATGAACAGGCCATGGGCTAGGTAACGGGAAACAACCACTCAAATAATTAAATACTTAATACATAAGTCTTTAAAAGATGAAATATTTTGAGCCATTTACAAAGTTTTCAAGATTTAACAAATGCCCAACAACTGCTAGGCCTAAGCAACGGGGCTGGTAAAACAATGGGAACGATGCCATAAGTCATAACTAAGACAACTGGTGACCTGGTACAGTGGTTCAACTTGAAAATATAACGCAAGGCTTCAATAATTTTGAAAAATTTGAACAAGGGTGACAAACCCCTAAACCTTAACACATGACCCTTAGGCACAAGGGTGACAAATCGATAGAATATTCCATGGAACTAGCTAAAATTTGTAAAAAAATTGAAAGCTCTATCAAGATGTCTCCATCATAACAAAAAGGAAGAAATTATTTCTCCATCAGTTTTTTTAGTGTTGCATAATTCAAGCACAATGATCTCATGTTCAATGTTTTAAGAGAAGTGTGCAACACATATTTTAGCAAGGTCTTTAAATATGAAAATAGAGCCATGTGGAAGGTGTTTCAACCATTCTAAAGTGTGTCCACTATATGGAAATTTTTGGCATGCTATATTTAACTCATTGATGTGTTCTCTAGGGTCTCTTTTTCCCTTATATTTTTCAAATTTGGGTATTAAATTTTTGGGGAAAAGGGACCATTGCAATAGATTTATCAAATGGGTAGGGACATATGTCTTTAGACATGTAAGACTTAATTTGATGTCCCATTTAAATTCCTTAGATCATGTTTTGCATTTCTTGTAGTTCTTGTGCACTATTGGTATTAAGGGGGTTGTTTGACTTGTTCATTGTAAGACTCTGAGGAAAGTACTTATAATTGTATATATGGTATTGTTGGTTAAGGGAAGCATTTGATATGGGTATGCAACTTGATTTTTGGATGTCTTGATCTGATAAAAATGGGGTAATATGTTGATATGTTATGTTTTGAGAGGTAGAGGTCTTTTTGACATGTGTATTATTTGAATGGATAGATGTATGTGTGATATTTGGAGGGGGAAGAGATGTTTGTGTAATGCTAAATGTTTGAGTATAGTGTGTGGAGGTTGTTTTTTGGTTCAATGAAATTTTTTGCATGGTTTAAATACATTATTGGTACGGTTCTATGTGATATTTTTTGGATTATATTGGTAAGGTATGACTTGTATGATGGGTTGATATGATTGAAAGGTACGTGAAAGTTTTTTTGTATGTGAGATATTGGGATTATGTGATGATTTAAGGGGTTGGGAAATAATGTGGAAATTGTGTATGAAGTGTCTTATTTCATAAGTTTTGATACACCAAAGCCTTGTGGAACTCTTTACCCCTTTAGAATTATGTATAACACAATGTTATCTTTATCAGCTTCAAGGATTCTTTTAATAATTTATTGGTTATGTGGGCCTTGTGAAAACTCTTGCATTCTAGGTGAATGTTCAAGTTGGTCTATAAATATTTATTCTCCACTTGGTGAGGGTGTTCATTGGTAATGTATTCTATGTGAACATAATTTTTTGACTCTATCATTTTCTTAGCTTGAGACCTAGTAATTAGCATACAAAAAATAGACCTTGTGGGATTTTTTTGATATGTGGATGATTTAGTTGATGTTGAAAGTGGTATTTTGTATATGTGAAAAATGAGTGTTTATGTTTAGGGTATGATAGGGTTGTTGTATAGGGTTGCTTGGTGTTTGTGATTGGGATGATGTGAGATAATTTGAACTTTAAATATTTGTGTTCAATGTGATTGAGTAAATGTATGGATGAGGGTGCTTTTATTTTGGATTTGTAAAGTCTTTGGACTTTAGAGTATGTGATTGGCTAGATGAATTTGTAGAATACTAAAGGATGATATTTAGTAAAAAATCAAAGTTGAGTCAAATAAATCTAGATCCTTATTGATTGGGGATCGTTTGAGGGTTTTTATCCTTAATTAGGATATGGATTTTGCAATTAGACTAACTTAGGATTTTCCAAGGTCCTAAGCTAATTTATCCAAGATCGATAGGGATAACTTAATACACTAATTAATATAGAAAAATTATTAAGCAATATATAAGCTAGATATAGAAAGTATGAAAGATATATATTTGTCTCTCAAAAAACAAAATTGATTATGTTTTTGAATTTTGCTTGAAAATGGAAATATAAGTTGGATGAAATATCATGGATGATAAATAAATATTTTTTTGTATATTATAAGTACAAAATGAGGTTATGTTTATAGATGGGAATGAATATATTTTATTTGGGTAGAAATTTATTTGTATGTGATGGTTGATGGAGTTCTAAAGATGATTTTGGGATGGAAGTATAAATATATTATCTATGGTTGTAGTTGGATGTGAGTGAATAGTGAAAAGATTTTTGGTGCCTATGGGAGTTGATAAAGGAAATTAGATGAATACAAAGAGAACATGATGGCTATGTCTATGGTTGATGATGATTGACTAATGTCTTGGGAGGTGAAGGGAGATGGATAATATTTTGAGCTGGTGTGAAGGTTATACCAACTTTGTCTATGGTTACCAAATATTTATATTTAGGTATACTAGATGAAAAGTTTCCATTTTTTGAGTCTAATTATGTGGATTTTGTGTAAAGGAAAAAGTACCAAATAATAGGGAAAATGTGTTGCAATATAGTGTAGGCCCAAATTAGTAGGGAAAATGTGTTGCAACATAGTGTAGGCACAAATTAATAGGGGAAATTCACTAATTAGTCTAGGCATTGAAAGAAAAAGAGAAGGTGCTAAGATGTGGAAAAGGTGCAAGTTCATAGGGTGAAATCATTGATTTCTGTAGGAACCAGATGACAAAACGTAGGAATGAAGATATGGTAGAAGCACAAATTGATAAGACACAAATGTGAATATATAGGTGTGATTATTTATGGGATGATTTTGGTGAGATATTTTTAAAACATAAAAGAAAAAATTATGTCTAGCTTGACTTTCAAGGTAATAAGGTTGAATAGATTACACTGGTTAAACACATGAAGACATTCCAAGAACATTAAAATATTTCCTAAAATTATTCAAGTGGGTGTATGGTGTAAGGGAACCTACACCTTGGGATGAAAGGAAAAAGAGTCTTGAAGGTTCAATAGTTGATTTTAGAGGCCTTTTAATCTATATGCAACAAGCAAGTTGCAAAATATGTCAAATCATGAAATGTAATGAGTTGTCAATTAATGTCAATAGGTGACAATCAGGTCTAGGTGGTAGAATAGTTTCGATTTACATGTTTTCCTTCATTAATAAGGTCTTAGTGACCATATAATGTGTATTTGAAGGCTTTTGGGGTCTTAGGGAATCACTTAAGAGGAATTTGTAAAACAAAGTTGTAAAGGGGTGATTAAGCACAAAGATTGTCAATTTGCAAACTAAGGTGTCAATAGAGTCTAAAAGGTGGTTGGGGGTAGTTGGTCAGTTCTTGAAGTAGTTTGAATTTGATACAATCATAAAATGATGTAATTCCTCATAGTAGAGGTTGTTGTTCAGATTTTGAAGAAGAACTCATCATTGTAGAACGTTGATCTTTGCATTTTCATTGGTTTTATGAACTTCTCTTCATTGGTACGGACCCGTACAGGTCTAGCATGGCTTGAGATTATTGGTGCATATTCGTATTTTTTTTTTTTCACTTTACATTTGATCTGAAGGTCTAATTCATTTTGGGGTGTGAGAAACCTTCAAATTACTGTGACTGCCTTGTTTTGTTGAGTTGGGGGTTTGAGGGAAGTAAATTGATGTATTGACCAATCCACCTATTGTTCTGACCCTGTGGCTCAGTGGATTGGCATGCACCATTATTATTTAGGTATTTAAATGCTTTGGGGATTGAGGGAATGAGGAAACCTAGCAATGGTGTGGAGTCCTAAGGCTGAGCAGGGGTGATTCTACCATGAAAGTGAGGAACCCAAGTAGTGAATTTGAAAACTAATGAATGTAATGGATATGTGAGGTCTTGTTGAGTTTGTGTAGGTATTTTTTAGGGTGTTTGAAGTGTTCATTGGACTGGTTAAGCCTTGGAGTCATGAAATCCATTAAAACCCTTGGTTTTGCATGTGTTTAGGAGGGTTTCTTGGGGTAGGATGTTAAATGCCCTATAGGTGCTAAATAACCTAAGAATTTTTTATTTTGAAACAAAATTCAAGACCTTTTATGTTTTTCATGTGAAGATCAAGTGTTTATAGGGCACTCTCTTTGTAAAAGGAGGCTAATTCACTAGCCCGAGATAGGGGTATGTTATTGGTTCTTAGTTTTGGTCCAAAAGAGTCAATGTTGGTATTTAAATATGTCATGTACCTTTAAAAAGGGTATCTTAATCATAAATATATTTGTGGAGTTTTTTGGAAGTTTTGGTTGAAAATATCCTTGAACCGGGTTTCCTATGCTATAAGGGAAGGCATGCTTAAATGGTGAGTTTTGGAGAGATCTTTGGATTTTTCTTTGAAGACTGATTGATCCCCACTTGGTTGTGATTTTGAGTGTTTAGGCATCCCTCTCTACATCAAAGTGGTATCAGAGGAAGGGAGTAGGTCTTTTGTGAGATCAAGGTTGAAGTTTGTGTAGGAAGAAGGTAATTGGAGGAGTCAAAATGCCTCCTAAAGGGAATTTTGTTGGAAGGAAGCTTGAAAATCATGAAAAACACATACAAGCCCTAAAGCAAGAGATGGATACAATAAAGGCTAAAGGTAGGACCCTTTTGGATGAAAGTGATTATGAAGAGGAGGTGACCTCTAGTGAAGAAGAGGAGATGGATCTAGATGATGTGAGAGTAATGAAGCTTTTGAAGGCTGTGAAGAAGGATGGACATGTAATAATGGACGTGCCTATGTATGGAGGAAAAATTGATAGTGCAGAGCTCTTGGATTGGATAGGGGCTTTGGAAAACTACTTTGATAGTGAATATGTTGATGAAGCACACAAGGTGAAGAAGGCTAAAATAAGACTGAAGGGACATGCTTTGGTGTGGTGGAATTTTGTGCAAGAGGATAGGGAGAAAAAAGGAAAGATAAAGATCACTTCTTGTGAGAAGATGAAAACAAAGATCAAAGGTAAATTTCTTCCTTTTGATTATAATGTTCAATTGCTTAAGAAGTTGCAAAATCTTAGACAAAAGGAACTAGATGTGCAATCATACATTGAAGAATTTTATAGGCTAAGTATAAGGACTAAACATGAAGAATATGAGGAAGAAATCGTTGCTAGGTACTTGAATGGTCTAAGATATAATATTTAGGATGAGATTAGTTTGATGGCACCAAAATCAATTGAACAATGCTTCCAAATGGCAATGAGGGCAGAAGAAAAACTAAAGAGGAGACAAGAGAAGGAAGAAAGATGAAGGGGCATCACTTCTAGAGGAAGATGATTTAATCCTAATTCAAAGACAAACAATGAGAGTCAAGGATATTTCAAGAAGGAACAGGAGAAATCCAATTTCAGGGGTGGATGGAGAGGTTCAAGAGGTAGATTTGGTGGAGGAAGAAATGCAAACACCTTTTCAGGGAGATGCTACAATTGTCAAGAGTTTGGACACCCATTTTTCAAGTGTCCTCAAGGTAAAGGTTAATATCCAAGTGTTGATAGGAGGAATGAGAGAACACAACTGGTCCAAGAAGAAGAATGTGAAAGTGTGAGAAAACCAGCTGATCCAAAAGAAGGAGAAGCACTCATGGTAAGAAGAACTATGTTGCAAACATCTAAGGAGGAAGACTTGACTCAAAGAAGGAGCCTATTTAGAACTTCATTCAAGTGTAGAGGTAAGGTATGTCAAGTTGTCATTGATTCTGGTTCTCAGGATAATAAGGTGTCTAGGGAGATGGTAGATAAGCTAATCTTGGAAAAGATACCTCATGTAGCACCCTATAGAGTTTCTTCGGTGAATGATAGTAAAACTTTAGTGGTGAATGAGCAAGCATATGTTGATTTCTAGATTGGGGAGTATAAAGATAGAGTCTTATGTGACATTTTTCCAATGGATTTTTCTCATGTGCTCTTAGGGAGGCCTTGGAAATTTGATAGGAGGTCTATGTATGATGGTTTGGAAAACACCTATACCATTTGGAAGGATGGTCAAATGTTTAGACTCACTTCTTTGCAGGGAAAAGAGAAGGATAAAGGCAAAACTAAGGTTGTGATATTTGGCAAAAAAGAGCCTCTAAGGCTTGAAGACAACAAGAACAATTTATTTGCAGATGTGGAGTAGGCCAAGGATGCTGAGACAACAAGAAGGACAACAAGTAATGATGATAAGGATAAAGGTAATGTGCAGATAGAGAGGAAAAAGAATGCTTATGTGTGGTAGGAGAAAATGAATGGTAAGGTATCTTAGTCTAATACTGAGCAGATGAAAGGTAATAAGCCTATGGAAGGGTAACTAACCAGTGATGGAATACATATAGGGATAGTCATAAGTCCTATACCCATAATCAGAGTAGAAGGACCATTAATGGATGGTATAATGGAGGTTGATGTAAATGGCAAGGTAGTGGCTGAGAGTACAAAGATGGAAAAAAATGTTTGGATAGGGAAAGGTGTAGTTACAGGTCTAACAGAGCCTAAGTACACTTGTACAATTGTTCTTCAGTCTAACAAAGATAAGGTGGTAGTTGAGAGGACAATGAGTCATAATATAGGAAGGACAAAGGACCTAAAGAATGAAGGTCTGATCACAATGAGGAAAGGATAGTGTGAGAAAAGGTGCAAAGGTCTGATGATAGTGGGGAAGGTACTAAATGAAAAAAGACACACAAGTCTGATCACAATAAGTGTAGAGCACAATATGCAAGGCATAGTGGACAAATGTAAGAGTGTAGATGGAACCAAGAATAAGGAAAATCAAGTTATTACTAGTTCTTATTTGATTGCAGGTCTGCAGACTAAGACAACACCAAATTTTGATCTAGGGATTGGGAGGAACCTATCATCAGGTCTAGATATGCATGGGGCAGCAAGGTGGAGACAAGGAGCAAGATTTTACTCTTGGGACAAGATTTTTCTATGGGGGGTGTATGGTACAGGGGCACCTACACCTTGGGATGAAAGGAAAAAGAGTCTTGAAGGTTCAATAGTTGATTTGAGAGGTCTTTTAGTCTTTGCATCAGTGTATTATCCTTGTGGACCCATAATGCTCACTTCCATATCCACTCAATTAGAATGTTGAAAATTTCCCCTTAATACTATCTACCATGTGAATGGATAGATATAGAATGTAAGGTCATGTACAAACTTACACCCCTTATCTTGGAGGACTAGCCTTTCCCAAAGTAAACTATATCTCACCACATGAAGATACATGTCAAAACTTTCCAACAAGTAGTGATGTAGGATAAGGAACAATAGAAAAAAGGTCCTATATAGGCTTTACAAGTTATCTAGGGGGGTCCTCAAAACACCACAAGGGTAAGTGGGGAAAAAAAATTGAACACTAGCTTGTCTAAAAGTGTACACTAGGAGCTAGACTAATTCTCAAACCAAACCTTAGTTTTATGTTCTGAATAATTAGGGGGTCCAAGGTTGTTCCAAAAATGACATAACTAGATTCTGGTAAAACTTTCATCCTCCCCCCTTTCTATACCCCACTAAAATACAAGATTCATTTTAGATCTTAGGGTGATGAAATCCTAAAGTATGCCTCCTAAAGGGAATGGTTAGTTCTATGTTTTTTTATCCCTAGACTCAAATGAAGTGTAAGGTTAGAACATACTCACAAGGTAGAATTCCTTAGGATATAATCTAAACAAACAAAAAAAGTGTAATAATTTTGATCTATAAGATTATATTAAGTGGAAGGATATATCATACATTAATACATTTACAAATACGTAGAAAACAAATTTCATTAACCTTCTAAGCTAACTTAAGTTCTCATATTAGTGAAAATTAAGAAAAATATTGGATAAAAAATCTACAAATAAAACCATTAGTAGTTTCACTTATATTAACCCTTGACTAGAAAAAATGAGTTGAACCACTTTGTTAGTTCCAAGATTAAATAATCAGGTTAGAAGAAAATTGAAATCCAAAATGAAAATTTAGAGAACAAAAGTATAGATATAAAAAGTGTAGGTGTTGAAAGGCATAAGCATGGACATACAGGGCATAAGAACAAAAATATTTTTTGAAGAAAAACTAAAAGTAGCAAAAAAAATGAAAATAGAATTTTCATCTTAACAACAAAAGCACAATGATAAAATGAAGGAACAATGATAGAGATGATGCATTGTGATGGAACAAGGATGTAATGATAGAAAAAAGGAGTGGTGACAGAAAAGAGGTACAATGACAACATGAAATCATGATGAAAAAATAAAGGTGAAAATTTCTGATTTTAATACTAATACCTAAAATAAAATATTTAACTTTCCTATAACACAGAGGGTTGGATAATGAAAACTATTTTCTAAAAGAAAGAAAAAACCCTACAAAAACAACCTAGAAAGTTAGAAAACTTAAAAATAAATTAAAACAGTAGAAGCACTAAACCATAAGTGGAAGAATTAATTTATAATGGAAGTGGTGGTTTACAATGTAAGTGTCATTTCTAGAACACAACTATTGAAACACAATTAAAAGAACTATTTTGAAAACATATATTAAAAAATAGAAAACAAACAACAAAATAGTTAAAAAATAAGGACATGGGCCCCACCAATGTGTTCCAAAATGAAGACAAGAAAAAAATGATAAAAGATAAATGACAAAAAGATAATGTTCTATGCAAAAATGGCCGCCCAATGGGAAAAAAATTGAAAATGGCTGACACATTCAAGTTGCAGACTGTCATGGACGTCCTCCAATTACCCACAATGGACAGGGATCATACTCTATTAGACACAATGCAACAAATAGGAGTGGATTTTTAAATAATACAAAAGAATTTGATTGGTGATGGTTGGTCAATGATCATTTTCCAGAAAAAAAATATCGAAACCCAGGTCCACACAATCAACTTGATTGGCACAAATTGATTCAAGGGTTGTATTCGGTCATGAAAAAGCCAAAATACTAGGCCCCGAATAGGCTCCATAGGCAGATATTACGTGACAAGAAAGAGACTTTTGATATTTGTGAACATGATAGATCCACAAAAAAATAAGATAGTGATAACCCTAAAGTTAGTAGATATCCCCATAATAAGCCTTTGGCTAATAAGGGGAGAGCGTTGTTTCATAGATCTACATTCTATGATCAACGAATAAATTTGGAAGCCCTAAATCATGATAGTATTTAGAAACCCAAGGCTTCAAGCATCCATCTGAAGGAAGAAGGAAGGAATTTACTACAAGGAAATAACAAAGCTAATGGATGGGAAACTTATCAAAATGGTTCTCTCTTCAATCCAAAGCAACAGAAAAGAGGGAATAAGTTCTCAATTTTGCAAATAGTTGATCAAGATTACCAAAGAAGGACAAAAGATGTTAATGAAGGGAGAGATCGGGAGAATGGGGTTTTCCCAAGGAAAGAACAACATGCAAAAGTATCAGAATTTGAGAATAGAGGGAGTTTCTCTGTAATGCCCCACCAAAGAACCCCAAAGGATGACACAACTAACTACAATAATGACACAATTTTTTTTAAAGTGCAATAACAAGAAATGTAAATCATATCTAAACATAACATATAAGCTAAACTATGTCCTCTAAGGTTCTATGACTGCATTATGAACAAACTTAACAAGATTAACATACATCATGGATTAACTAACTGCAAGAGTTCATTTTAAATCCATTGCATTAAATGAATAAACACATACATTTCCAAACATGGCATTAGATACATAATCATCAAGATCACATATAAAGAACCAATATGTACATTTACAAATTCCCTTCCATGAGGGCACAACATAACTATTACATCTTACATTATTACAATAATTCTTTCCGAATACCTTGGAAGTAAACATCAAGATTACATTACATGATACAAAAGATATACAAATTTAAAATGTAACATATACAATTGTCTCCTCAAACTAGTACAAGATCTAGAGTCTGTTACATGAGGTACTTCCTTCATGCACTCAAATAATAGTTGGGAACCCAATGGAGGAAAAAACACAATCCACCTGACCATGTGGAACCCTAAGGCCCACCCCTCATGCTAGGAGATAACAATAAGGTCCCACTACACCAAATAGTGAAGAAGATAAAAGGCTAACACAAAATTACTAACATGGCTCCAACATACCAAAGTACAACATGACATCACATAAGGTAAACCCATAATAGTGGTGTACAGTTTTGATGAGGAAGGAAATTTGTAAAAATGCTCACACATTCAAAATTTCATGTTTTTAAGGGTTCGTTCGAACTAGGGGGTTCACACGAACCCAAAAGAGGGGTTCGGTCGAACCCCTAGTTCAAGTGAACCCCCTTTTGCATGGTGGGTTCGCTCGAACCCTATGATGTCACATTTCTTCATAGAAACGAATGAAAAATTCAAAAAAAAGGGGGGTTCGACCGAACCCCCATTCACCCTTTCGAGCGAAGGGGGGTTTGTTCAAAGGAGGGTTCACTCGAACGCCCCTTTTTTGCCCTTCTCCCACTCTTCCACCAAATTTTAGCAGATTTCTGCCCTTCAAAGCTTGGGTTGAGGATGAAAATGGATGAGACTTCACAAACCCAATTGGAAGATGGTAGTCCTCAAAATGAGCTATCCAACAAATTAAATTTTAATATGTTTTGGTTTTATTATGTATGTGCTTTTTTAGTTTTATTAAACATAGGTTTTTCACCAAAAATCAAGCTCTATGTTTTGCACATGTGGAAAAATAGTAGATTATCAAAATAAAATTTTAAAAAATACGTTGAGACTGGGTATTGATGTTCTTCATCCATTAAAAAAAATATATTGAATTTCGATTCATACAAAAAAAGTTATTCAATAAAAAACTATGAGACCAAATGAAAGTGCAATATATCGTAGTTACAAATCTAAATTCAAAAAAATTAGAATTTTAATATCCTTCATACAAAAAAACTTATGTTGTATACGGTGAGCGTCACTTTTAAAAATGTTGTTTTTTAAAAAAACCAGTTTTCGTGGGAGATGGAAAACAAAGTGCAATCTGATTCCAAAATTTTTGAAAAAAATATTTTTAGAATCTACAGACAAAATGTGATGAGACTCTAGTTTGCATCATCTTCAAATTCATCATGATTTAGCCGCTATAGGTTCCCAAATATGAAGATTTAGTTGAAAATAATAATTGCAGTGTCCAGTTTGGCCAAAAATTGTAAACCACTATTGTGGGATCACCCCATAATAAAGACATCGCTTCTAGAGGCCTCACTCAATAGAAGGGGAACACAAAACTAGGAAATGCTATACTATAATAGGGAAGAATGTCATTGCATGGTCCTAACATGGGTTACCTTGACAATCTCTCACTAGACATTGGCCCCCATGTATGGTTACCCTGATAGTCTCTCACTAGACATCAGCCCAATAGGGTGACACATGCGGAACCAACATTCCTTTTGTGATGACAAGGAATTTGATATTTCCAACTAGGCCTTCTCAACCCATCCTTAGCCTAAACGAGCACTACAAGTATGGGTGAGGCATCTAATTATCTTGATTAGTGTGAAAAATACCCAACCCCCTACTTCATTAATTAGGTTATCATTGAGTTAAGAAACTATCCAAT
This sequence comes from Sequoiadendron giganteum, assembly GCA_007115665.2. Lineage (NCBI taxonomy): Eukaryota > Viridiplantae > Streptophyta > Pinopsida > Cupressales > Cupressaceae > Sequoiadendron > Sequoiadendron giganteum. Next base: position 280,100,282 of record CM021106.1, read on the forward strand.
GGATTACTCTGACAGTCTCTCAGAAGATGTTAGCCCTCATTGAGAGCCACTCCCCCTACTTGAAACTAGTAGACCCAAAAAACCAAACAAGGTAAATCCATCTTGCACAAATTACAAAACCACATGAGCACACACATGGAGCAAGGAACGAACCGTCTCGCTCACAAATCCAACCATAATAAAGAATAAGTAGTGCAAAGCTAAAGACCCTCATGAACACATTCCGAGTATATTATCAACCATTTCAAGAAAAATTCATAAAACCCAACCAATAAGATACTTCCCTAAGCCTCTGGAAGACTACCATTAACCACTTAGCACAATAGGACTCCCATAATAGACATTCACCCCAATCATCTCCATTTCCAAAAATTAACACAATAACATAAACTCTTAACAACTATTATGTAAAGAATCTACATATCAACTATGACTGAATAAGATAGAAATCAACATTTTAAAAGATTAACAAATGCATTCATTTAACTAATCATCCAATTACCTAAATATAATTAAATCAATTTTCTTTTCTTTTCTAATTTAATTTTCCAATACACTTATCTACGAATCAACTTATTACAAAGCACATATATATTCCTAATATTAACATAGCAATCAATTTAATGGAGTAGAAAATATTAGATGCTTCTAATTACTATATGATCTATAATATAATAGAAGTATATTCTTGATTTACACATTGTATTGAAGTTAAGTCTATTGTTAACAAATTCTTATGTATAACCTCATCATGTATTTAAATCATTATTTATATTATCACTATTATGTTCCTATCATAACCTTTAATTCTCAAGATAAATAAATCACCCTTATATGAACATACACTAGTGATTATGCCACTCACTAGGTTCATACTTTACTATTCTCATTACTAAAAATAGTGTTACCGAATATCAATCTTAGTTTTATCGTTATTTATATATATACAATCCTAATATGATTAGTTCAGTTTTCAAGAACCATTTATCAATTTATAATGTGACATGTATATTTATATACATATATATGAAATCAAACACTAATCATAAAATATTTTCATTGAACTAATAATACAATATAATTATCGAATGCCTTGTATATGAAATTGCAGCCTTGTGGACTGTCAAACATATATTATCACTATTATGTTCCTATCATAACCTTTAATCCTCAAGATAAATAAATCACCCCTATATGAACATACACTAGTGATTATGCCACCCACTAGGTTCATACTTTACTATTCTCATTACTAAAAATAGTGTTACCGAATATCAATCTTAATTTTATCGTTATTTATATATATACAATCATAATATCATTAGTTCAGTTTTCAAGAACCATATATCAATTTATAATGTGACATGTATATTTATATACATATATATGAAATCAAACACTAATCATAAAATATTTTCATTGAACTAAATACACAATATAATTATCGAATGCCTTGTATATGAAATTGCAGCCTTGTGGACTGTCAAACATATAAAGCATACTAATCAAGGCATCAATGCCATTCATCAAATATGATAAATCTATTAACTAATCTTCTATAATCAAAATTGACATAGAGAATACATTTCACATTTAACCTTGAATAAATAACGAATAGAGAGAGTAGCAATTTCTAAGCACAATTATAGATCCATCGACTCATACATGATCAAATATTAATCACATATTATATGTAGTAAATAGTTTTGATTACAAACAGTAAAACATAATCCAGGGTATGTATTCGATACATTCATCATTGAATTACGCACACAAAATAAAAGCACAACCTATACTAGCGAAAGGCAAGATGGTAAGGATATGAAATGCCAAGAAAAATGAATAACTATCAAATGACATCCATAGCTAATAGCCAATATAGAGAGAAGGATATAATTGTAAAGTCTCGATTATCATTTTCAATGCTCTTAAATGAAACCTCCAGTAATATAATATGCATCAAATTTAAGTATGGGTATCGAATGCAAGCTAAAATAAATTTGCAAGCATGGGATATTTGCTATTTTAGCATGGATGTCAGTCTAAAAGCCTATATGCCATATGAAATGCAATGATTCTCAAATCATCATGCAACACAGAAACAACACCATATGCAACATGGAGTCAAAAAGAAACACAAACCTTAAACTCAACAAATACCCAAATAGGATATGGTGATCGACTAATTTGGTAAACCATGGAACAAATTCATCTTGTATGATATCAATTTTGGATACAGGGGGAAAACTTCATATTAGGCAGTAAAATCTCAACATCTAAAATCAATTCCCCAAGCAGTATACATAGATTCCTCGACTGTTAAAACACGATGCATGCAAATCGGATTCCCAACATAAATGAATCATTGAAAGGCATCAAGAATAGGCAGTAACAAATATAAGCCCCAGAGGAGGAAGAACCAAGCAAGCATCAACAAACAAGCCTTCGTTTTCAACCGATAGGAGGGAGATAATCCAATTGTCTCAAACGGAGAAGCAAATCAAAGATGAAGCCAACCTAGATCCAACACTGGATGGGACAGAAATCCAATGTCGAGAGCAATCCTCAGCTGCTACGACAACCTCTTTGAAATCTCCAATCCAAAATTTCTAGCATCAAAAACTAAATGCAACCATTTTTATAGAATTTTCTCACAGAAAAATAATAAAAATTCAATAATAATCCATCCTCTTCCCCATCTCTCCAAAAAAATGATAATTATTTACTAGGGAATCTATTTCATTTTTTAAAACAAAAATCAAATAAACTCTCACTAAATAAAAAGTTTTTATTCTACAAACAGTTTGAAGTCACGCATGTGCTTTGAACAATTATTTTTCTATCTTTTTAATTGTTTTTACTACTTATCCATTATCACATTTTGTTTTAATATTTTATTTTAATATTTATTTCATATTAATATTTTCTCACATTTTAATTTATTAATTACAACTCAACATTAATTAATAAATATCTTTATATTTAATTGGCGGGTTACTTTTTTAACTTAATGATTTAATTTAATATTTATTAATTAACCAAGAACTATATATATATATATATATCAATTTATCAAAATTCTTTATTTAATAATTTATTTAATTCATCACTAAACAAACAACATTATTAAACCAATTTAATTCAAACAACTCAACACAAAATTTATCAACATCAGATATAAATATCATGAAAAGGGTGAATCATGGAGGGGAACTACATCCTCCACGAAAGAAAAGCATGCAAAGGTATCAACATGTGTGAATAAAGGGGGGTTTTCAAGGAAAGAGCAGTATGCAAGGGTATCAGAACATGAGAAAAATCAGGGACATGTGGTTTCTCATAGGTTTTCATCAGACCTTTCAAAAAAAGAAATAGAAAACAAAGGGGGAAAAAAGGGTGTCAAGTGATCTTAGGGGAAGCAACATATAGAGGAGAAAAATGGGAAGGTTGCCTCCAACCCACAACAACGAAGGTGAAAGAAGAAGAATGGAAAAAAAGATACAAAGAAAAAGACATTGCAAAGTGGAAAAGGAACAAATATGCAATAGAGGAGAGTAGATCCCAAGAAATTAAGTATCTCAAAATAATATGACAAACTAGGGTGATCCCACAATAATGGGTTACATTTTTTGGCCAAACTTGACATTGAAATCAACATTTTTCACCAGATCTTCACTTTCTTACACCTATAGAAGCTAAACCTTTAAGAATTTGAAGATGAAGCAAACTAGTGATTTGTGAGATTTTGTGTGTAGATTCTAATTATATATTTATTTTAAATTAAAAAATAAATTGTGAATCCTTTTATGTAATTTTTATTAACTTATTTTTCTACTAAACAACATTTTCAAAAAATGATGTTTACTTTCAGCTGCATAACTTTTTCTTATAAAAAAGATACAATTCTAATTTTTTAAATATAGTTTTTCCACACCAATATCTAGTGGATGGATATTTTTTCATATTTTTTTGTTGCATACATATATTTTAATTAATTTTCTAAGTCAGAGTAATTATAATTTAGAAATATTATACTTTCAGCTGCATAACTTTTTTTGTATGTGTTTGAATTAACTTATTATTTTTTTGTTGGAATAAGGACATCAATAGATAGTGTACATTTATTTTTTAGAATTTTTTTCTCTTTTTTCTTATTTTTCCATATATGTGAAACAAGGACCTCGATGTTCATTTAAAAACCTACATTCACAAGAAATAAAAGATAAATATAATAATAAAATTAAATATATTTAAAATAATACTTTTTGGGAGGCTTATAATAAGGACTACATGTTTACAAAAGATAAATTTTAAATATATTAATTTGATCCCCCAAAATATAAATCAAAACTAGTTTTTTATCGGCATTTTAATAGGTGTAGAGGAGACTCCATTATAGGTATGGTTTAAAAATTTTGGGTTTATATCCAAGGGGGTTTGATATAAGTAGGTTCAATCAAACCCTCTTCAATTAAAATCCTTTAAATGAAACATTTTTAAGGCTTAAATCATTATATTTTTTAAAAATAAGTGATGTCAGCAAAAATCAGGATGTCCCAAAACGTGTAACCCATTATTGTGGCAACACCCACTAGATATTGCATGTCATCATATAGGAAAAATTGCATCTGAGAGTAGGGAGAAAATTGTAAAAAAAGTGACTGTATCGGTCACTTTCTCTAAGAATCTACTTGATCCCCAAGTGAATGATCTCTACTAGAGTGCCTTAATTTGTAAGTTTTGGAATCTTACTCTGAGCATAGAAATTTTAAAAGACTTGATATTTGATGAATGGGAAGGGGTCACTAAACTTTTGTATTTAGACCAGGAAAAGGGAATTTTTTAGTGTTGTTTGAAACCAAATCGCATAGAGAGGTAGTTTATAAAGCTAAATCCTAGGTCTTTCAAGGATCAAGTTTGTTTATGCAATCCTAGTCGCCAAACTTTAGTGCTGATAATTTTGTAGTAAGATTTACACCTTTTTGGATTCAAATGTCATCACTTCCTCTGGAGTACAAGGAATTAAATTTGATTGAAATTTTGGCAAACCATATAGGAATCATTCTTAAGCATGATTTGAATTTTTACAAAGATTCATCAAAGCCTATTAGATTATGTGCTTTGTTGGATGCAACAAAGAAGTTCCCAGAGAAAATTTATATAACATCCAAATATGGCCAATGGTTCTAGGATATTTTATTAGAAATACCAGAAAATGTATGTTCTAAATGTCATAGTTTAGGGAATTTAGTGAGTGTCTTTCCTAGGAAAGAAAATGAAATTTTTCAGAAGCATGATGGCATTCAAAATGAATTGAAATAGGCAAAGGAAAGGGTGTCTACGGTAGATAATTCTCATCAAAATATGGAAAAGAGTGAGATAGTGCACCAATTGGATATCAGAGCTAATGAGGAAGTGAATAAAAAATGAAATCATTGCAAAGCAGGTATCAAAGAGGCAAGTGGGAAAGATGAAGAAATTTTCCATTACTCTACCAAAGTTTCCTTAGCAATATCGGTTAATTATCTAGTATAGCCCTTCAATTTCTTCTATCTCTACTTAGCAATTGGAAAGAATTGTGAAGATGCTCATTTTTAATATAGATTTTTTTCTCCACACAATCAGAATGGTTGTTTGTAAAAAATGTAGTTTGAGAATATTACTGACAATAAGCAAGAAATGAGTGCTTGTAGAGTCTATGATGATGAAGTTCTTGATTTGATGACATTTAAGAATTTATTTCAAGAAGATAGTCTGGAGGAACTAGCAAACCAAATTTTAACCTCAGAAGGTATGAAGTTGTTTATCATTTCAGATGAAGTATCAAGGGAAGAGGATGGGTAAGATTCTTTGTCTTGCAAGGAAAATACGATTTTTTTAAAATAAGGGCATTGACAACTTCTTTGAAATAGATGGAGACAAATTGGATAAACTATTGGATGGAGTTGCAATTCAAGAGGGTGGTTGTGTACCTAGTAGTAAGAGAAGTGTGGAAAGCCAAAATTTTCCCAACTAGCAACAGGAAAAAGAAGCCAAGAGTGTGAGGAAAGAAGTAGAATTGGGGGACAGGGAAGTGGTTTTTTTTAACTATTCTCAAACAATGTCAATTACACATACCCCTAGCAATAAAAAAGCAGTAACTAAAACCCTAGGAAGAGAGGAAGGAAGTCACATATGACAAAGCTAAAAGAAGAGATAGAAGCAGTGTTTCAATCAACTCTAGATAATGCTATATTTTTGGTAAATAAATGACCGAGGAGAGCATGTTTCTCTCCTCAATACCAATGAGAATCTTATATTGGAATTTTAGAGGCATCAATGCTATTGACAAGAGAGCTCAGATCAAGCAATAATTAGTGGCTTATGGAGCTGATATTATAATTTTGCAAGAAACTAAAACTTAAAAGAAATTTTTTGAGGCATCGATACAAAAATGGAAAAAAATGGAAATATTTTCACTCCTCTATACAAGGTGCTTCTGGTGCTCTCATTTCCCTATGGGATGCTCAAATAGTGAATGTAGAACTGTCAAGAAATGAAAGAAATTGGCAACTTCTAAAAATTTGTTATTTTGACTTGCATTTTTGGCTTTTAAATGTTTAAGCTCAAATTGAAACATCAAAATAGAAGCAATTGTGGGATTTTTTCACTATGGTTATAGATGGAATAAGGAATGGAAAGATTATCCTAGCAGGTGACTTTAGTGCCATTGTAAATTTTCAAGAAAAGAAAGGAGGCATTTTTCCACTACAGAAGGCTAAAGAAGACTATGTCATTCATAACAGATAATGCTTTGTTGTATATTCAATGAAAAAAGGTTAATTTACCTAGACAAATAGAAGAAAATGTTTTTTTTCAAATAAAAAAATGATTGGATAGATTTCTAGTTTCATTGAACTGGTGTGTAGGCAAGAAGGTTTTTCTATCAAAAATCTTACCTTTGATAGGACTTAATCATTATGTCATTTCCTTAAGTATTGAGGTAGCTAAATTAGTGATCAAATCTATGTCTACCTTTAAATTTGAAAAAATGTGGTTTCACCATCCTCATTTTATCCCTTTGCTATGGAAATGGTGGGAAAGTGCTCCATTCATAAGAGGTTCAAGAATTTTTCAACTAGCTAATAATTTGAAGCATATTAAAAATCAGATCAAGATCTAGAATATCAATATTTTAAAAATGTTTTTGAGCAGAAAGAAAAAGTTTTCAAGGAATTATTAGACATCAATGATAGGATAATAGCTCAGGGACTAGGTGCTACTACTTTTGAACACCAAAATAAATTGAAAGAGGAGTTGGAATAACTTGTGGCAAGTGAAGAGATATACTGGAGGCATAAATCTAGGGATTTGTGGCTGAAAGAGGGTGATAAAAATACAAAAAAAAATCATGCTTCAACATAGATTAAAAAATTGTGTAACACCTTATTCAAAATTCAAACTATATCAACGGGAAAGGAGCTAGTAAAAGAAGAATAAATTTAGGAGGAAGGAATTATATTTTTTTTATACTCTCTTATCTTCTCCTCAAAATAAATTAGTATCATCAAAAAAATATGCAGAAGATCTTTTGGATTCTATTTCGGTACTTGTTTCAAAAGAGGATAATATTCACCTATTGAAACCAATTTCTCTTGAGGAAATCAAGAGAGTGGTTTTTTCTTTATCATTAGATAAAGCACCTAGGTTGGATGGATTCACTACTTTATTTTTTCAAAAGTGCTGGGGTTTTTTTTGGATATGATGTGCTATTAGCATTAGAGGAGTCAAGGAGAATGGGGACTATGCTAAAGAAATTTAACACAACACACATTGCAATCATCCCAAAAGTAAAGGATCTGAATTTTTTTTGCAACTTTCAAGCCCATATCTTTATGCAACATAGTCTACAATTTTTTTACTAAAGCCATTTATCTAAGAATTCAGCCACTTATTTCCAGAATAGTATCTCAAGAACAAGGTGGATTTGTACCTGGAAGAGAGACTTCGAAAGGAACTTTATTTTCTCATGAAGTTTTGCATTCCATTAAAGCCTGTGGTATTCCTTCTTTAATGATTAAGTTGGATATGATGAAGGCTTATGAAATTATGTTGGGAATTTCTGATTCAGGTGCTTAAGAAATTTGTCTTCAATAACAAGTGGTGTAAGTGGATCCTCTCATTCCTATCAGGGGAAAGGTTTTCAATTATTTTAAATGGGCTTCCAATAGGTTTCTTTGCTTCTACTCAAGGTTTCAGGCAGGGAGATCCTTTATCTCCATTATTATTTATCCTAATTGTCTAAGCATTAAGCAAGTCTATTCAAAAGGTTCATTCATAGGGGTTGTGGCAAGGAATTTTAATACCAAACACAATAATTTCAATTACACACTCATTATTTGTAGATGATACACTTTTGTTTGGGAAATCTTTATTGGGTGAAGCTACATAGGTTAAATTGATACTTGAAAAATACTCCTCTGCATCGAGACAAAAAATTATTGCAGCTAAGTCAAAAATATACATTTTTAATATGAAAGCACCTATAGCGAGAAGGCTTGTGGCATTGCTAGGATTTTAGAAATCAGAACTTCCAAGCTCATATTTGGGCATACCATTCTTCATGGGTATGAAAAAATCTCTCTTTTGGTGTAAGGTGTTAGAAAGGATAAAATCTAGAATACTTGCTTGGAAGGCTAGATGGTTGACATTATCTGGTAGAAATTTTCTGATCAAATCTATCTGTGCAACCATTCCAAATTGTTATTTGGCTGTACTGTAGGATCCTAAGGGTGTTATTCTTCAAATTGAAAACCTTATTAAAGATTTTTTATGGAAAGGAAATTTATATGAAAAAAAGAAAATCCCATTACTTTCTTTGGAAATAATGTGCTCAGACAAAGCTAATGGAGGGGTAGGGATTCACAACTTGATGGAAAGGAACATGGCTTTAGGGGAAAAACTAACATGGAAAATGTATGCCAAACCAGATTTGAAATGGTGTTAATTGATGCAAAGCAAATATTTGGATAATGAGAGCTCATCCAAAATCTTCACAATAGCTAATCCTACAAGTGGTTCAGTTATGTGGAATTTCATTTTGGATTGTAGGGATGTGATTATCCCATATTTTTCATGGGAAGTAAACAATGGTGCACATGTTTTGTTTTGGAAAGACTGATGGAATGGTTTCCCTCCTCTAAATTTCATTCAGGAATTGTAGATGATAGAGAAAGTTTATCAACAAGCTAGGATTCATTTTTAAAGGACTATATTCTCTCTTCATATCCAGTGACAAGTATGGTTAAATGGAAGGATCTTTTAGTGGCTCCAATATCTTCTAATCAGAAAGCTATTCTGGCAAGCATATTAAACAACATAACTGTCTTTATCTCTAACAAGCCGAATAAGTTAATCTGGGCACCTTCTAAGAATGGGGACTATACTATTAGATAGGGTTGTAAATAAATTATTTGCAAGTATTGTAGACCCAATCTCAAAGAGCATATTTATTTTGTTGGAGTCCAATGATATTGCCGATATTTGGAAGCTTTGCTTGTTTAGCGTTAAGAAATTGAAATCTAACAAGTGATAGGTTGGCTAAATTGGGTATAGCTCAAGATTTCATATTTGTGTTGTGTAAAGGGGCATTTGAATCAGTGGATCACTTGTTCGATAATTGTTTAGTGGCACATGAAATTTGAGCTTTCATAATGGGGAAATTGAATATATCTTTTCCATTGCGTAAGTCATTATGGGAATTGTTCACAAGTTGGCCAGTTTTGTATTAAGCATCTTTTTCTGCATGTATTTGGATAGTGAATCCAACATTAGTAATTTGGTTTCTTTGGTGGGAAAGAAATAGATGCATATTTAGAAATCAATCCGAATCAATTCAATAGCTCAAAGAGAAGGTTGAACAAGTAATTCTAGGGGTTTCACATTCCCATGTCTGTAATTGCAAAATAGTTTCCTCCTTGTTCACTAGCTAGGATTTTCTTTTTTGCACCATTGGAAGTATATTTCATTACCATTTGCAAGATCTCTTTTTGTGCCAAATAGCTCCAAGATCGATAGAAGCACAATAAAATGGATGCCACCTAATTTAGATTTCTACAAGCTTAATTTTGACGGAGCTTCAAGAGGTAACCCTGGTGTATCAGGTGCATGATTTTGTTTTTGTGACTAGAAAGGTACATTAGTTGCAACTAAATTAATTCAGTTAATTGTTGGAAAAAACAACATGGTAGAGGCACAAGCACTACTACATGGCTTAAAAAAGGAAAAATCTCTTAATATCAATAATCTTCATGTAGAAGGAGATCCATTATTAATTGTAAATGTCTGTAAAGAACAAAGGATATGTAACTAGAAATTGGGTTACATTCTCAAGATAGTCTGGTTACCATTGTCTTCTTTTGAAGATGCCCAAATCTCTCACACATACCATGAGGGAAATAAGTTGTTAGATGCACTAGCCAATCTAGGCTATGAGCAAAAAGAGATGGAGATTATAGTAGATGTTGAGGCAATCAAAATGCAGCCATGGCTAGAAGATAGAGTAAGAGTAGAGAAAAATTCTCCTTGATTGAAATACAAAATATTTTAATGATCCATTGGATATAAACAACTGGTTATGTTGCTAATTTGATGATGAGCCAATCCCAAATCAATATACAATTCCTATTCATCTACGAGCATGAGGTGGAGTGGGTTCATATCCAAATGGTAAGGATCATATGGGAATAATTTATTGACAAGCCATATAGTGTGCTTCAAGAGAGGGATGGATTTCATGAGTTGTGAAGAGAATTTTCTTATGCCACCAATTTCCAAGTATCCAAAATCGAGCATGTACCAGAAAAATGAGGATTTTTTTCTAGCATTTTTTTATTTTGTAGATACAAAAAGGAATCATGAATTGAAATGCAACTCATTAAAGAAGTGTTTGGGTGGCTCCTTCACACAATTTTTCACATTTTAGGATAGTGGTGGATTAATTAGCATATTTTCACAAGATTTACATCATGTGGTTGCATGATGTCATAAAAAATTCATGCTAATGAATGGATCTTTTCCCATTTCTAAAGAATTATCCTTTCAATAAGTTAAAGTAGCTATGGCAATCTTGTGCAGTAAATAAAATCACATTGTTTAGAGTAGGGTGAAGCAATAGTGACACAGTTTTCTACAATGCATTGTGGTATTCTCATAGGGTGACACTTGTCTAAGTGGTGGGTGATCAAAAATTGTAAGATGGAATTTCGTCCATGGAACCTCCATGTACTATGAATGTACAATCATGGGAAAGATTGTTTGAGGAATATCTTTCACATGATTTCCTGGAGATTATCTTCAAGGTTGAATGTTCGAGAGTAGAAGATTGTGTATGCATGGTGCTTGGAATAGAAATCATGAGTCTGAGGGCAAGAAGGATTTTGTTCCCTTCTCAAGTGTTATCTATATTTTTGTTGAATTATATGGATTTAGTTCAGTCTCTAGGAGAATTAGAGAACATTGCAGAAAAGTTTGTAAAACCTCAATTTCTTGATAATAATGCCATCTTAAGTCCTTAAAAGTATAACATTTTTAGTGGGGAAGGGTAAATTGGTGGTCTTTTTTCAAGAGAATTTATTAAGCAGTGTCAGGGATTCAAGAGGAAGTATATGATTCCATAAAATTGGATTTTCAGCATAGGAATGATAACATCCTTTTAAGGGCTCTATAGAAAAATTGCAAGAGGATTTGCACGCCAATGGATATATACATCAAGGAAAATTTTATGTCATTTCTTTTCTTCGTGCCTATGTTCATCATCCACCTCTTAATGGCTTTAAATTAGGTTTGTAGCAAAGGGAGAACTCCCCTATACCTATGGAGGATCATGTTGATGAAGTGTCTATGTGTAATGCTCTAGAGAGGGAAAATATTGCAAGGCATGGCTTCATTTCTATGCACGAATTATTCATGGAATCAAAATTTGAAGGGAGTCTAATGAAGATCATGACCTACTTGCTCATGGGGTGCAGCTGGTTGAGGGTCTTAAAGTTCAAGATGAAAATTCAGTGGATATTAAGCGTATGAAGGAGTAGGGTTTCAACTGTTTGGTTTTTAAAAGGCTCTGATGCACATTTTGATGAATTTGTCTATCAAAAAAATGGTGAATTATGGTTTTTCTCCTTTAAAACTATATAAGTTTTTCTATACTTTTTTTTGATACCTGATGGCACGTAATGTTTATATCTACTATTTTAAACTACATATCTGCAAAAGGGTTGTATTGTGTAGTTATCAGACCTACAGATTTGCAAGTAGGGTCAATAGTAAAATGCCATTTTTTAATGATGAAGACAAGGTTAACATTTTTAATCTATAATTATCTTTCTATTATATAATATATATATAGGATTTAATTCCTTTTATCTAAACAAAAAAAAATAGAAAGATAATGCAACACAATTTACATTCACCTCGAATTGACTTCTTTCTCCTTCATTGATCTTGAAGTAGAGTGCACCCTAGCTCCACTTGATGTGCTAGAATATGAGTCTATACATAGAAAACCTAGCATAATATTGGTATGATGGATATTTTATTATAGAAAAATGATAGAATAGATTTAGTGGAAAAATACTTGATCATAATGAAGGATTCAATTTATAGATTCATGGTCAAAGAGATAGAGGGCTAAGACCTTTCCAAAATATCAAGGGATTATATTAGATAGGTTCTCTCAAGAAATATGCAATGGATAAGTGTCACATTAGGTTTTATTAGGAGGGAGGCTTGGTGATGGAATTTGAACAAAAAAATGAGACATTGTATTAGGATTTAAAAAAGATGCAAATTTGACTTTTTCCTATTTTGAGTGAGGTGGAAGGTTAAAAATATTTTTTAATGAGAATATGGATGTGGCCTATGGATCCACTCTAATATCTAAATAAATTATTGTTACTGGGTATACACATGGCTTAGAGGACTTGAGAATCCCTAACTAAATAGTTCAAATTTCACAAGAGAGTTGCATTAAATTATCAACCAGGGATTCATACAAATTTGGATAGGATTGGAAAAATATATCCATTCACATATTCTAGACATCCTACATCAATTGAGTATAAGTGAATAAACATATACAAATATAGTAAAATATTTAAATTGGAATAAATTGCTAATTCATAAAATAGGGGAAAGGAATGTAAACAACTACCTACTGTTGTGGGTACCTAATGCTTATGACTATAACTATCAACTGTTAACTGAAAAATCCTAACTTAATTAATCCTCTAGAGTATGAAATAAAATATTAAGCTACATAATATAATTCTTCATAACCATATAACTGAAAACTATCAACTGAATTCATAATACATCATCTAATCCAACAACTTAAATTAAAGTGGTTCAATAGTACCTCAAGTGGCCCTTGCTTGAGTTCCTACTTCCACAAGATTTTTTCAATCACTCACTTACTCAATAAATCATGGCATCAAATCAATTCTCTTTTGCTACATCTTAACACTAAACTATTGCCCAAAATATAAAAGGAATTTGTTGAAGATCTTTGTTCAATAACAAACATTTTATTCATAATATTGTTGCTACTAAAAATGCTTTAGTAATGCTAGTAGCTATATAGCATCCTCAAAAAAATATCCTCCTATATAGAATCTATGAGTAAACTCATTATTTATGGACTAAAAATAGAATTATAAAATAAATACCAACTCTTCCTCAAGGATATGAAGAGGACTGAATTTTGAATGAAAAAAAAAATTACTTGAAATAGGAGTAAAAGAACCAAATACAAAATTTATATCCAACAAACATAACCACTCATAACAAAAAAAGTTCAATCAGAATAGTTATGGCATAGCTCAGTCCCATTACAATTAGACTCCTTCTCCTCATTATATTATTAGCATGTAAGAGTGCTATTCGGTGACTCACAAAATGATTAGTAGATGATCACCTCTATTTTCCTTTGAAATTTTCACGCCCCAATTGGTTGACTTATTCTCTGCAATAATCTACAGCCCATGTGTTGCTAGTCGAGAAACCTATTGTTGCAGGTTGATATTTCTTCTTACTACAAGTGTTAGTATTATTCCTAAGGCATCCTCATTATTAACAATCATAAATTAAACATAAAATCCTACTAACTTCATAGACATTCATGAATTCATACATACACATATCAACATAACATGTTTCCATTTTTAATATGCTTGAAACTATTTAAAAGTATATAAAATGAATAAAAGGTCTTGGTGATGTCTTCAAGCTTACCAAAAAAAATGATAGAAGTATAAAATAGTAAAGGAAAACTAGGCAATTATAGAGCCCATTATTTCACCCTACTAAATATATTGCTTATCCTCAATTAGCTTTGAGGTTGAAGGTTATACTACAGGGCAATATCTATATAGTCCACAATACTAGTCACTCATTTACCCTTCTTCTAATAGAACCCTTGTTGATATGTGATATTTTCCAATATTTTTTTCTCTATTACAGCACCTTCCTCTCAATTCCTTCATGTCCAATGTGGTATGGGGAACAAGAGGAGAGGAGAATGAAAGGTGAGAGGGAGCCAAGAAATTATATTTCTTAAGGTAGTGGCAATGCATTTGTGTGATATACCAATTGCTGCGACATAATTTTAAACAACATGAGGCTCCTTCTTTTTAAGTTTCGGGGTTAATTCTCTCCATCTACCTTGGGTAAATTCAAGTGCTTCTCTGATTGTGCCTATCACTAGTCCCTTCATTATTTTATAGTTATTTTCTCTACAATCCAGTATTTGTTTTATGCAACTCTCTTGTGCTCTATGAGTTCCAACCATTGGTCTACTACTACATTTGGGTCTTTCTTTTTCTCTTAATTATAGAGGTATTTATTTCTCTCTCATAATATTATTGCATTAGTTTCCCCCTTTGATGTTTATTTCTAATGTAGGAAGCTAAAGCCTTGATATGAATATCTCCCATAAATATTAGTTTGTTCCATGCAATATCATATGAAAGAATCAAGTTGTGCAAATATAATTCACACAATTTATCTTGCATCTCTAGTGTAGACCATAGGAAATTTTCTAAAAACAAATACCTTGAATTCATGGCAAAAAGGAAATCACTAATTAATTGAATAAATTAAAAACATAGAAATTTCTCTTACAAGAACAAAGTGTATACCCTAGCAGGAGGTCTACACCTCATCAACTGAACTATCTTATTTGTCAATTCATTAATTTTTACCTTCAATTTATTTATCTATCTCTTTCTTTTCAATTGCTCTAGCATGTGTGGCTATTAATTATATTTTCTCTTTTTCCCAATCCTTTTCTTTCTAGTAAAACTTATTTGTTTTCTTCCACATCTCAATTCCTAATGACACAACAATAGGAATAGTGGGTTTTTTCATGTATCCAATTGATCTCTTAGGTTTTTGATACTTCCTAACTATGGAAAGTTGTACCAACTCATCTAGCCTTGATCCTTGTTCAAATTTCTAGAGTTTTTATTCCAATTCCTTAATCTTTGCATCCCTTTCATAATTCCTATATTGGCATGATTTCAATAGTTCTTCTAAATTTTTTACCCTCTACAAGGCCTATTGTTGTTCCTTGTTGGTATTTACTTCTTCTAAAAATAATTCCTCTTCTTTCTCCAAAAACTGCTCTTCTCCTACCTCCTCTTAATGCACAAACCCTTCTTCATAAATAGGTCTTTTTGGAGGGTTTTTTTTTTTTCTAGCCATAAAGATATCTTCTGAGTCTAAGATAGAAGTACTCCTCATAAACAAGGGTTGCACAATAGGTGTTCTAATATCAATATTAGGAACATTTTCCTTAGATATCTACTAGTATCAATCATAACAAAATTTTCTTGTGGATTTTTACTTTTTTCTTCTCAGGTGATGTCATAACCTTCTTGATTGTGTGGGTCTTTTCTACTTCTTCATAGGTGTAGAAGTGGAGGCCACACTTTTCCTTTTCTTTGGCTTTAGTAAGCTTTTAGTAGAAGTTAGGGTTTCTAAATCCTCTTTAGCTATGGGTGGCTCAACAAAATTTGTAGGTTGAGTTTCCTATAACTCCTTCTCTTCAAGTTCATCTTTGTTGTGGGTAGGTAATGCGGTAGGGGAACCAAAGGGAATTTATCCCATGTTGCAGTCATAGGAGGTCCTTTTTTTTCGTATTCTTGATGCAATTATTCTCTATTATGTACTAGAATAATGTTGTTTAGAAAATCTTCCCAAGATACATTTGGGAAACTGAATTCTAAGACTTCTCTTAACAATTAAATTGAATAAATTGAAATGATACAAAGATAATTGATTCCTTTTCCCCTTATATTCTCATGACATCCTTTTTAACAAATTATACAAAAAATTTAGAATATTTACCAACTTTTGATGGCATAAATGACTGAGCACCTTAAAATTCACTGTATATAACAATGACTGTCTTCCATCGTAAGATAAATATATAACAATGTGTACAACTATAGAGGCCCAAAGCTAAGGTAAATAAAGATGTTTTATACCTTTTTAGGAATAATCCAAATTCTCTCCAGGCAAGGAGAATTCATTTTTGGCGGTGATTGAGTCTTCCCTAACTAGGAATTCTTCTCCACTTCTCAGAAGACCTGACAGTTTTTCTATGGCCATCTCTGATGCATCAATCCTTACCCTCTCACAATTTCCTTGTAACTTTGGAAGGTGCTGGAAAAATTTTGGGTCATGAACTAATTATATTTTTTAAGTCTAATGAAATAATCGAGCTAGTCTGTCTACTGGAAGATAGAAAAACATTACCTATCCTCTAGCAAAAAATTATGACCTAAAGGTTATCTCCTTACTATATCACCTCCCATTATAATTTTATCAATTATATTTCTACTTTTGTCTTGAATGATCACCCAATTATGTTGTTTTGTCTATTATTCTCTTTTATGATCATCCAATTTTTCTCTAGATACCTTTCCTCTACTCTAAACTCTCATTTTCTTGATAAGAGGTAGAAAATTGGAGAGAAGAAAATTGAAAATAATTGAAAACAACAAAGGCCTTTTGGTTACCCCTCCCCTAACTAAGGGTAATAATTATGCTCAATTAGTAGGTATGGAAAGGGTGTGGGTAATAAATATTTAAGCAGTTGGAATGATGAAACATGATGTCTATATATGTGCATGACTAATAAATGTATACAAAATTAGTAAGCTTAAAAGTCAATTATGATAGTAAATGTGATAAATATCTATTGACATGTAAATGAGCATAACATGTGGCAAGGAAGTGTGAGTGGTGAGAAAAAAGGTTGTTAAAAGTATGTGAGATGAAATTGAATAGTGGAATTTATTGCATGGTACGAATGCTATGAAAAGTGGATGTGATTGCTACCTGTTATGGTATCAAAAAGACGTAGGAAATAAAAATAAATGACGGTTTCTATGGGAATGGGTGAAATGATGGCTGTTCAAGTGTTATAGATTACTTAAGAGACAAGTCCCTTTTGAATTACATGCCTCAGGGTGTGATTTTGTATGTCTAAAAAATGAAGACTTCCAAGTGTCACATGTGCATATGTGTGCATGTGATAAGTGTTGTAAAATTATACCTAGGCAATAATAGTAGGCAATTTGGGTAGCTCATCTGTTGATTCCTCTAATGTAGTTTTGGTAACTGTTGATGAATTATGTAACTCTAGTTCTAATTGATGTTGTAGATTTTTCAAGAAAGCATCCTACTCTAGTGGTCATTTATAAAGCTTCAATCGATGGTCATTGAATAAAAGTAAAAACCTTATCACATCAATTGTTATGAGTTGAACTTCTCCATTTGGAAAAATAGTTTGAATTTCATATGGCCTAAGCCATCTTGTTTACAATTTTCTCTTGTAATCCTTATACTTGGAATCATAGAGTAGGGCCCAATCACATGTATTAAACTATTTTGTCTTGATAATCTAATCATGCCACTGCATACTCTGTTTCTACACAATCTCAATATGGTGAATGGATTCCATGCATATCTCATCTAAAGTATTGAGATTATGCAACCTTTCCATTTTTTATGCTAATATATCCATCCCTAATTTCATTTTTGTTATGAGGGTTTTATATACAAATTAAATTGGAAGGACTACCTTTTTTCCATACACTAATTCATATGGTGTGAATCTTGTTGGTGTTTTCTAGGTTGTCTTGTAAACCCAAACTACTTTAGGTAACCTGGTTGCACAATTTTTGTAAGAATGTTATCTATTTCTCTATTAGTGACCTCCAGTTGACCATTAGCCTTAGGGTGATAAGGTTTAGATTTCCTATGTCTGATCCTATATTCTTGCACTAGCTTATTGATAAGATCTGAGGTAAATTGTGGCCCTTGGTCTATCACTATTTCCTTAGGAACACCATATTTCATAAATATATCTTCATAGAGACACTTGAAAACATTTCCATCCCTTGCAAATTGCAAGGCCTTTACCTCCACCCATTTTGTAAGATAATTATTATAGATTACTATATATTCCTTGTTGTTGGATGTTGGAGATATAGGACCAATAAAATCTATCCCTAATTTGTTGAATAGTGCTATGACTATTTGTGGCTGAAGTGGCATTTTATCTAATTTAGTAGGTCATCCCATCCTCTGAAATCTATCAAACATCCTTGTATACTTGATTGCATGATTGTGAAGTGTTGGTCAATAATAGCCATTGTTCAATATTTAAAGAATTATCCTCTTTGCTACAAAATATCCCCCACAAGGTTCATCATGGAATTCTTTGAGAATGTCATATAATTCATATCCCTTGATACACCTCCTCATTATATTATCAATCTTGTCTAGAATAGATATCTAACTACCCATGAGTAAGGAAAAATATTTCTCAACTAGATGTCACTTCTCCCTTGGTGAGAGATGTGTTGGTTTTTTCCCTGCAACTAGATAATTAGCTATGTCTACATACTAAGGTGTATGTAGAGAAAGGGAAAATAAGCACTCATACATAAATTAATCATCCACAATATGCTCTTCTAGGTTTTTTGGAATTTTGGATATAAAGTCTGCTACCACATTAGTCTTTCCTAGTTTGTCCACAATTGTAATGTCAAACTCCTAGAGTAGCAATAACCATCTCACAAGTCTACCCCCAACCACTCATTTATTCATCAAGTACCTGATTATTGTATAGTTTGTGTGAATGAATACATAATACCCTATGTAGTGCCTAAATTAATTGATTGCATAGATTATTGTTAATATCTCATTTTTAGTGATTGTGTAATTCAGCTTTGCACCTTGAATATTTTTGTTGATATAGTAAATAGCATATTTTAAGTTTCCTTCTTTCTATCCTAAGACAAGTCCAATTGCAAATTCAAATGCATCAATTTGAATATGAATAGTTAATTTCCAATTTGGTCCTCTCAAGATTAGGGTCTTGGTAAGTGTTTCTTTAAGAGATTCAAAGGCATGTGTGGCAAGTAGGTGTCTAGTCAAACTCCAAATCCTTAGATAATAGGGATAACAATGGTGCTGCAATTTTTCTGAAGTCTTGTATAAATATCATGTAGTACCTAGCATGACCAAGAAATATTTTGAAATCATTTTGTTTCTAAGGTACAGGTAGTGTGGATATTACCTAAATCTTATATGGGTATACTTGGATCACCTTATTAGTTTCAAAGTGTCCCAAGATTACTCTTGTCATCATCACAAAAAAAAATTCATGACTTAGGGATAGGTGGTAATCTTGACATCTCTATAGTATCTTCTCCAAGTGAGAAAATTCTTCCTCATAATTATTCTAATAGGTTGTAAAGTCATCCATGTAAACTTCCATGGAATCATGGGAAAAATCTAAGAATATACTTGGTTTCCCATATAATGGAGATTTAAAAATGGACTTATGTTTGTTGGTTTAACCTAATTTTATTTAGGTTTCCTAGGTAGTGTGTCCATAGTCTATGTTGGGAGTTCATCATCAGTCGACTCTATGATGTGAGGAGATGAAGGCCCAACTAGCATTTTCCCTAATCTGAGTTGCACATCACTCACCTCAACCCCATGCGTAAGGTATTGGATGGGCTTATTTTTGGGATAAGGTACAAGTTGTGCTAGCAGTTGAGGTGCTCTTGGTGGTGTTGGTGTTTCCATGGCTAGATTTGGCATTATGGTAGTTTGTTGTTGTTGCAAGGGCTGCTATGGTTATAGGTAATTTAGGTTTTAGTTTTTCCACTGTTGACCTCCATGCCACTATGGTGGCCATTGGTTTTGTTGGGATGATCACTAAGAATTATAATTTGGTCCTTGCTAATTGTGTGGTGGTCATATTCCCCTTTTTTGTTAAGTCTAATTAGAGGCTTAGGGCATTGGCCATTGTGTATTTTGTACATTTTTCCAAGGTTGAGGGTTCCAATTTGAGAAGTATGAATTAATACCTCAAAATGACATAATATAGGTCAAGGGATCTTGTAGCATACCCTATCTTGGTTGTCATGGCTTGCATTGAGTGATGTAAAATAGTTGACCTTCTTCATATTCCAGGGCATGAAACTTTGGCTTCCCTTGCTTGTCCTTAGAGATAATGGCTAGCTTTCTCCACTTGTAATTGATCTTCTTCTAGTAGCAATGTGGATAAAATTTTGTGAGGATTTTCTCTCCTTATTCTTGCTTCTTCTTAAGATGGAGGGTATCAAGTTAGGTAACCAATTGGCTAATGATGCCCTCCTTCATGTTGGATAGAATATCACTAAGCTCTACCCTTTAAACTATAGTGGATGAATTGTTGAGAGAAGAGGTCATATCACCGCTAGTATTATTATTGAGTGACCTAGATTAATTATTTCACACTTTAAAAATCTCGTCAAAGATAAATTGAGAGGCATCCCTTGCTCCTATGAGATTTAGGGTGTCCATACAATCTTCATGAACTCCCCTTAAAAACACAAGTTTTAAGGATCTAAAGGAGTCTATTTTGATGGGATTTCTTGAGACAAAAATGAAACCTCTCAATATAATATTAGAATGGATCATCCTCTCTCTGTGACATCTTGAAGATTTCATCCCTCTATCTATTTGTACCTTTATTGTAATCTTGATATTTTTCCAAAATAAATGTCTTCATAGTTCTCAGTTCGGAACATTCCTTCCCATCCCCATGAAAAAATGCAAAGCAACATCCTTTAGCATGGTAGGAAATAACTTAATTTGGTGAGCATTTATAGTGTATTCATAGCTTCGACATATTACATCAAACTCAAAGAAAAAGGTTTCTAGATCCTTTGTAAGTAGTCCATATATGGGTAGTGTTGAAGGAGGTATATTCTTCAGTGTAGAATCACTTTCTTGGTTGGTTATAGGGAGTTCAAACATCACATGCTCTCTTGGGTTAACCAAAATTTCTTCATCCATGATATCAAAGTGTATTCCAGAATCCTCCTCTCTAATTAGTGTAGCTACTGGTGTAAGGGATCATTCTTCCTCGTTTATTCCCTCAATTTGTTTTCTTTTTCCACCAATTTATTCTAATTCTTCATGTTCTAAGGGGATAAATATTCCAAGAGCATCTTGTTACCTCCACATGCAATGGTTCTAGCTCTTTAGATTAGTGGTTCCTACACATTGTTAGTAAATCATGTTGTTGTAGATACCTAAAATACCTATTTACCCTAATGTTAAAACAAAGTTGTTATACTATAAAAGATTGGAAAGAATTGAAAAACACATAGAAGAATCATAAACTTATTACCATCCTCAGAAATGGCACAAGAAATTTGGAGCCACTCTAATGTCTAATTAACTTGGTGTTAGTGGATATACACATGAATTAGAAGACCTAAAAATCCCTAACTGAACAATTCATCTTTCACAAGAGGGCTACATTAAATTATCAATGAGAGAGTTCTAAAACTTTGGATAGTGCTAGAAAAATATATGCATTCACAAATTTTGGAAATCCTACATCAATTGAATATAGGTGAATGGACATACATAAATACAGTAAAAGATTAAAAATAGAATAGATTCATAATTCATAAAATAGGGGAGATGAATGTAAACAACTACCTACTACTGTGGGTACCTAATGCTTAAGACTGTAACTATCAACTATTAGCTATAGTGTCCTAACTCAAATAATCCTTCGAAGTATGAAACAGAACATGAAGCTACAAAATCTAATTAATTCATAACCATATAATTGAAAACCATCAACTGAATTCACAATACATCATCTAATCTAACAACTAAAATTAAAGTGGTCCAATAGTACCTCAAGTGGCCCTTACTTGAGTTGTTTCTTCCATAGGATTTTTTCAAACACTCACGTACTCAATAAATTATGGCATCAAATCAATTCTCTCTTTTTTCATCCTAACACTAAACTATTGCAGAAAATCTAACAAGAATTTGTTTAAGATATTTGTTCAATAACACACATTCTATTCATAATATTGTTGCTACTACTAATGCTACAATAATGCTAGTAACTATATCTCCTCCTTGATATAAGATCCTAATATATAGGGTCTATGAGGAGTTTTATTATTTATGGACTAGAAACAAACTTTAAAACAAATGTCTACTCTCCCTCAAGGATAGGAAGAGGAATGAGTTTTGAAATAGAAAATAATAACTATTTGATACAAGAGTAGAAGAACCAAATACAAACTCTATGTCCAACAAACATAACTGCTCATAACAAAAATGTGTTCAATCATATAAATTATGTCATAACTCGGTCCCATTGAAATTAGACTCCTCCTCATTGTCTTATTTTCAAGTAAGAGTGATATTAGGTGACTCATTGATTGACCAGTAAATGACCACCTATGTTTTCCTTTGAAAGTGTCATGCCTCAGTCGGTTGACTTCTTCTCTACAACAATCTGTAGTCCTTATGTTGTAGGTTGAGAAACCAATTGTTATGATTTGATAGTTCTTATTGCTGCAAGTGTTAGTCATATTCCTAAGGCATCCTCATTATTAACAATCATAAATTAAACATAAAATCTTAATAACTTCATATACATTCATGAATTCATACATACACATATCAAAATAACATGTTTCCATTTCCAAATACTCAAAATTATTTAAAATTATATAAAAGGAATAAAAGGTCTTGGTAATGTGTTGAAGCTTAACAAAAAAAAATGATAAAAGTATAAAATGGTAAAGGGAAAATAGCCAATTATAGATCCCATTGTAGCGCCATATATATTTAAACTAAAAGGTGTTATTTTTCTTTAGTGGATTTACAAATGGTGAGGTGAAGAGTTGTTGGAGGAGTGTGCAAGCCTGCACATGTGAAGGGGAAGAACACATGGCAAATGGTGGAAATTTTGGAAGTTGGAGAAATATTTAATTTGGAAGATGGTTAATGATGATTTAAGATATGCTTAATTAATTAATCTAGGACTAATTAATAAATGGAATTAAATAATTTATGATTAGAGGGATAAATTAAATTAATTAACTTTTAGAAGAAAAGTAAATATGTAACTAATTGAATACAAATTTAATTAATTATAGGGCTGATAGATAATAGATTAAATAATAGATTATTTAATTAATTAATGAAATTTAGGGAATGATAGTTTATGTCGAATAATTAATTAAAATAAATATTTTAATTAATCATATGACATGATTAAATTTAGGGTGTTTACAATAAGTATTATTTTCACCACTATAATCACCTTGAATTTCAAATCCATGTTTAAATTTATCAACATATTCATTAATCACATTAATTTTTCACTATTTATTAAGACTAGTTTTGCAAATTCCATTATAGCACCAACCTAATTGCACAACCATAATCACCTTCAAAGTCATAAAAAATGCTTTGGTTCATGGTCTATAAACTTGATGCAGTCAACAATTGAGAAACCAAAGAGGTTTGTCAGTTTTTGTAGCCTTCCTTCACAAAATCAACACTTGAGATCATTTTAAATAAAAACTCCACCATAAAATATTTTAATGCATTCATAGAAATACTAGAAGTCTACAAAATCATAAAAATCAAAATTACAATCCATATTGAAATCCACATCTACAACTACAATCAACTATAGGAAAGATTCAAATCTAAAATGAAAACACCTACAAGAAAGTTTCAAAAGTCACCTACAACTCCACAAACCCGTCACTTCTATCCATCACCGCTCCTTGATTATCATGAATCTTTAAAAAAAAAAATATGGGTTTTGTGTGTCTCCTTCCAATATTTCCAGATCATGAGAAAGTTATGCCATTTTTACTAGAATCGGGTCTCACATTCATGACCCAAACAATATTCGCCTTCAAAAAAATTGCAGTCAAAACTCTCTTCTTCCATTCTAGGCATGGAATTCATGCATTCAACCCCTTAATTGTTCTCTTCAATTTTTTCGGCAAAAAAAATTCAAATCTTTGCTAAAATTTTCATCCAATCCTTCCTTCTAGAACCACCACTCACACAAACTATTATTCTCTTTCTTTTTATTTAATTTGGGGAGTTACAAGAGCAATAAAAAATACATTTCCTAGCTGGGGTGTGGGATTTCATTTTATCAAATGCCATGCTAATTCACTGGAATTTTGGGCCAATAAAATATATGAATAAAAATATCTTCAAAGGTTGTTGTAGAAAGGTGTAAGGAAATTAAAATCACAGCTACAACACAAAAACAAGTCAAAAATCAAAAGGAAAACAACACAAATAATTTTGATGTGCAGGATTGCCCGTGCACCTAGATGCTCTTGCATCAAACAACCTAGGTAAGAAAAATGTTTCATGAGTGGGAACTCATAAAATTTTGAAGATCTTGTGTTTGTTCTTCACCCATTTTTCTTCCTTATCTTCTTACTTTTTCTTCCTCTTCTTCCAACATATCTGCTCACTATTTTTCTTTCCTATCATTGATTTGTATCCACCATAAACCATCCTCCTCTTCCAATGTTTCTCTTCTTTCATAATCTCCTTCATGGGATCCAACCCACCAAAATATGACTGCCTCCACCAATTTCCCTCATCATACACATCAACACCTGCAACATACACATAAAAATATGCCCCTACAAATTCATGGGAATCAATATTTTCCATTTGTTCTTCTCCATATGTCTCAACTTTAAACATTACAAATGAATGCAACGTATTATTACCACAAAATTCAAACAAGTTTACCTCCTTTTTCTTCACTATAATGTTTCTGATGTCTTCTTCAGCTACAACCTTTATCTCATCCTTCACTATGAGGTTTTCATCTACCTCATCTACTCCCACTATCATTTCCATGTATTCAACCACTGTAACATCTTCAACAACTTCTTCACACAAACATGTTGCATACAAATCTGCATCTTCATTTATTTTCTTCCTATCTATTTTCAACTCCATATCCATCTCAACAACAAAAAAATCCCCATCAATTTCATCTTCATACAATTTTGAAAAATCAGAAGTTACTTCTTCATTTAAGAACATTTATATTCCTCTTATCTCCTCTCTCAATAGGATATCTTCACCAATTTCCTCATCAAATATGGGACCATCAGAGAGTCCCACTGTCACACCTCCATCTATCTCACTTTCTTTACTCACAAACAAATCAAAAACATAATTATCAAATTGTACCTCATTTATTTTTTCTCTCCCAATTTATTCTCTATTATCTTTTGTTGCACCTTTAAAATATTCATGATTCTTGACTATTTCTCCTTTTTACAATAGCTCCAATCTAGCCAACCTTTCATTTATATCCGCGTTCATCCAGACAATTCTCCTCTTTTCATACTTTGGTGCAGAGCACCTTGTTGTTCCATTTTGGGAATTTGGTCTAGAAAGGTTGTTACAGTCATAATAATGTTAAATAAGTCCATGGTAGGCCATTTTTTAATGTTTGATTTGGTTTGAGTCTAGGTAAGGTCATTTGAGTCAATTATGTTAAAAATTGCAAAATTGTCCAATTTGTTATCAAGCAAAAATGTAAAAGTTGCTCTTATGTGGAAGCCCAACGGTCATGGAACATTGAGGGGTAGTTTTAGGAGTTATGAAGGGTTGGATGAGCTATAAATATATTTTTAATTCATTGTAGATGGTTGTTGAAGGATTTTGAAGTGAATATCAATCAAATATCACTATTTTACATTCATTTTTGTGTAACTTCTTCTTTCCAGCCTGTGCACAGGTTCGTATAGCAAAGGTTTTCTCCAAGATTATTTGAATTTGTTGTAGGATTGTATTATCTTTGTTTTGAATCCATTTTTAGGAAATATATTGAGTCTTAAGCAATTTAGGGGAAAATTTCTAAAGATTGGTCTGAAACAGGGGTGCAAGGGTTTAAGTCCAAGCATGATCCAAAAGACCATTCCACCTACTGTATAGGTTCTAGTTCGGTGGAATTGGCCTAGGTAGAATAGGATTAGGTGTAGGATTGAATAATTAGTTGTGGAAAAGACATTTGGGGAAGATTTCCACGCTGCCCCTGTGGAAAATGCAAGATTTTAGGCCTTAAAGGCATGTTAGAAGCAATAGATTGGAAGACTAGAATTGAGGGAGGCTAGGGAAAGTTGGATTGGGTGATATTTGGTGTGGTTTGATGATTTTTTGAGTTTGAAATTGCATGGAATTTCTTATGCATGTTTGGGCATGAAGCCCTAATTGATCAAAGAGTGAAAATGGGTGAAGTTGAGAGGTTTCATGTGGGAAGTGTGAGAGTTATTTGGGGGAAGGATAATTTGGAGGGAAATTAAGTTTTTGTAGGAATAATAAGGCATTTTGGAGGTGGTTACAAGTTTGGTTGAGGTTTGGGTATGAGGTCTTCAATAAACCCTAGCCAATTGTGAAGAAAGTGAGGGTTTTGTGAAAGTGGGTCTTAGTGAGTGAGTTGTTGCTCAAGGATTGGAAAATATGAAGTTTTGAAGGAATCTAGGGTTGGAAAAAATAAAGAGTATGAGTTCCTTTGGAAAAGTGGGCTAATTGGTGCTCTCTTCAATGCTAAAAGCCAGTTTGAGTGAATATGGTCCAAAGAGGCCTAAAGATATTTTGAAGTATGTTGTGTATGGGGATAAAGGGTCCCTGAAAACATGAGTGGTTGGTGAATTTATCTAATTGTTGGGGAGTTGTGACCTGAAAACAATGTGTAGTGGCCTACAAGGCAATTAGGGTGTGAATAGTGAATTTAACCTTTGAGAGGGTCTTGAAGTTTTCAAGAGTGTTTGAGAGGACTCAAATTGTGTTTAGCAGATAGGTGATCTCCCTATCACTACATCAACTGGTATCAGAGAACAATTAGTAGATCCTTGAAGGTGATTGGTTGAATTTTGCACAAGAGGACAATTGGAATTTGTAAAGATAAGACAACATGGGAAAGGAAATCAGAGAACAACACAAAGAAACACACTTTTCAAGACCTCCTACAAGTCTCAAGGTAAGGTATGTACTGTGATGGTAGATTCAGGTAACCTAGATAACTTGGTATCTCATGAAATGGTTGATAAGCTGGAATTAGTAAGGATTCCTCATGAATCGCCTTATTTTGTTTCTTGGCTAAATGGTGATCATACTTTGTTGGTCAAGGAGAAATCTTGGGTTGAGTTTCAAATAGGTGCATATAAAGATAGAATTTTGTGTGATATTTTACCTGAGCATATGTCATTTATTATTGGGAATGCCATGGACATATGAAATATTTTTTTGTTTGATGGAAAGTGTATACACCTAAAAATGGTCTGGATAATCTAATTAATTAAATATGATTTTATTTGATTAATCAACCTTTAATTCCTCTACTATGAAATAAATAGAAATATTTATTTATATAGTTCATCTTTTAATTCTTCAATCTCTATTATATTATTTTTTCCTAATTAAATAAACAAATTTAATACTTTGTTTTATTTAATTACCACACTTTCTCCATATTTAATAAACATAGACTTCTATAGTTTTATTTCATTAAATTAAATATCTTCTTTTCCTAAATTGAATAAATCTAAATATTCAATTAGAGGATATTCTACAACTATTTTCTCTTATCAAACAAAAGTTGCACCTACCAAACTGGATATTATATGTCTAATTTAATTCATCTCAACCTTCACGGGTAATTTTGGAGACAAATTGGAGACAAATTTGTAGGCCAACTTCTTCATCTTCTTCCATTGATTCTTCCTATCATCTAGCTGAATGTTTTTGTGGGGAGGAACAATCTCCATAATCTTCTTAGGATTTTTCATCCTTCACCATTCAATTCTTCAAATCAAATCCAGACCTTTGCTTTGCTACCCCTTCATAAATGTGTTGCCGAGAAATCTATAAATATAGCTTCTTTCTATAGGAAAAGGATCCCAAATTTGTGCAAACTTACTCTGTAGGAATAGCATTTGAGCAATCAAGCATTTTAGCAATAACATTATCATTTAGGAATAATTAATCATAACATTTTATAATAGTAATCATAATCATGGTTGCATCATAGTTTACAATAGCTTCCTCTTATCATATTCATTTCAATTTAGAGTATAATAGCTTCATCATTATCATTTAATCATCATCATATAGGATTGGATTATTGCATTTAGTAGCATCTCATTCTCTAGATTGGAATTTTAACAATCACAATGCTTACCAAATCTGAGAGCCCCATGATTTAATAAATCTTTGGAGATAGAGAGAAATATGATGCTTTCAAGAGTTTTATTATTTTAATTAGATTAATTATTATTGATTATCTTGATATAATGTCTTATTAAGAATTTTTTTTTGTTATTTTATTCATTAGTTATTCCACACTTACATTTTGGCACCCACCATGGGCCCAAAAACCCCATATTTTGATCTTTTTCTAAAAGGTGTCCTTGCAGGCTTCTAACGTGTTTTCTTTTAGCGCGATCAAGAGATTTTTTGGTGGATCCACCAAATATTATAGCACATCCAAGCACTATTTTGGTGCATCAACTGAATATTCCAATGCATTTGATGATTGTTCTGGCACATTTAAAGTTCCTATTTCACCAGTCAGGGAGTTTTCTTTTGGCACATAGACATATTATTTTAGCGCATCCATCAATTTATTTAGTGCATAGATCTATTATTTTAGTGCATTGACATTTTATTTTGGTTCATCTAATAATTGTTATTACACATATGAATACTTTTGCATAATTTAAAAAATTTGAAGTCTAATCATTGTTTTCTATGTTCTAGGTGTGGAATATGCTTGTCAAAGAGAGTTGCTAGAAAACATATGTTGGTAAAAGATAAAATTCACATAAATTACTAATGGTGTTTGTAGGGATTCAATTTCAATTATTATTTTTCCATTTTTTTAAATAGTGCATCTAGATTAAGTAAAGGATTAATTTAACACCTTGTCTACTGTGGTCGAAGTGATAGGCCTATGCTCTCCCCTCCACTAGGTGATCCAAATGCTAGAATCACTTTTTATGCTTTATTAAATCCTTTAAAAGGCCTACTATAGTGGGAAAAAGTACTCACCCTACGAGAATGACCTAAGTGGGAACAACCAAAGCCAAGTTTTCCAACCCACTATAATCAAAAGTGAATTTGGGGAAACCCACAATTCAATGAAAGTGTGCAAAGAAAACCATCCCAAAAATATTTGTTCTAAGGATTGGGAGGTCTCCTAAGGGAGTTTATCATTTTTTGCTCTGAACGGATACCCTATCTACAAACTTTAGTGTATAATCCAACTGTGTCAGTTTTCCAAACACTTTTTATATCACGATGCAAGGGGAGGGAAGAATTTTCCCCCAAGACACTCACCATATAACTATCAAAGAACCTGGCTAAAAGTGGAGGATTTGACTTTGGTTAAGACTCGGGAAAGGAACAAACATGGGTGCCCTCTAGGGGGTGACAAGGTTGTGTGAGATGACATAGTTAAAAGCTATGGGCTATGATATTCTAAGTGACCTACTTGAGATAGAAAATTTCTTGAACTATTTGTATTTGTGTCAAAACCTATGGAAATTGAAACAATCGGACCAGATTCAAGAACACTCACTACATGTTTAATGCATAGAATTTGAAATAACTATTTACAATCTAGCTTTAGTGTGTAAAGTTATTTTTGAAGGTATCATCCAAATAGATCATCAAAATCTGAGATTTACAAGAAAAATACTCATCCACTATCTTCACTGGTTAGAAAATTACACACTGGAATTATTCATCTTACTGAGAAAAACTAGAACAAACGGACAAAACTATGAACATCCTAACAACTTCCAGTTTAGTGCATCCATAGTCTTTTTTAGTGCATATACCCTATTTGACAGTGCATACACCATATCTTTTAGTGCATCCACAATTTGTTTTAGCACATATGCGCTCTATTATAGCATATCCATAGAACAAGAAAATAAATTTGAAACTGATATTAGACTATTGACATAAAAACCTGGATCTTTGTTAGAACAAAAACATTTTCTCAGTCCAAGCAGTGTCTTAAACTTGGAAAAATAAGACCTTACAAGTCAAAATTTATCAAATTACACCAAGATCTTTCAACCTTAAAGTGTCTAAACCATCAAACACAAATTTTGGATTATTACGTTAAGTTTCTTTATCAGGATTTTGTCATCCTACAATCAAGAAAAAAAACAAAATAATCAAATTTTTAGTTTAGTCTTATAAATAGAATTCATCATTCTATTTGACTTAAGTTAATACCCTTGACACCCATCCAAACAAAATAATCAAAGTTTAGTGAGAATAAAAAACACTTGTATGCCAATTTTGATGAGGTTACAAAGACAAAAACATAGAGAAAAGGAAATTGAAACACCAAACACCATGGTTGAAGAAAATCCCTTTCATAGATTCCACCAAATTGACACGAATGAAATAACACAAGAGGCCATTCAAATAGCACAACAAGATCCAAATTTCCATAAATTTATGGAAAAAGTCTTAGAACAAGATATGGAAAAATACCTTTTGATGCTAGTTGAACTAGGTGCAAAACTTCCAAAAGAATTTGATATCAATTGATTCAAAGAAACACCTAAAGCAGTTGAAACTGAACCACACAACACACAAAACATAGATCAAGAGGTGACACTAACTCATCAAATGAAAAACATGCAACAATTTCAGGATATGAAAAAAAGAACCACAAAAAGGTACTCATTACAAGACATTTGTCCTTATCCTTTTGATCCAAGTGTGGACATGATACCATTTCCTAGACATTGTGGATTCCCAAAATATGACAAGTACAATGGTAAAATAGATCCAATTGACCATGTGAGGGAATTTAGAACCATGAGTTTAGAATTTACACAAGAGGAAAATTATCTAATGAGGTTGTTTCCAAGGAGCTTAGGAGGTCAATGTATGGAATGGTTCTCTAAACTACAACCAAGGATTCAAACTTTTGAAGAACTAGTCAACATGTTTATCTCACAATTTTCCTTTAATATTTAACATGAGGTAACAATAAAATACCTTTACAACATGAAACAAAAGAAAGGTGAAAAATTCCTCTCATTTCTACAATGATGGCGAAGGTTATTTTCTAAATATCCTCATTCTATACCTGAAGAAGAAAAGATGGAACTATTCATTGACAACTTAACTGATGACATGAGCTATAAGCTTGAACTACAATGTCCACCTACATTTGAGAAAGTGATTGAAAATGGGCTCAAGATCGAAGAATCTTTGGTCAAAAGAGGGGTGATAAAACATTACAATGAAGGATCAAACAATAAAAATTCCTCAAATCACTATGGCAACAATGATAAACCTAAGTTTTGGCAAAAGAATAGAAATATTGGAAACAATGATGCTACAAATGACACACAAAATGTGAAACTAATATTTAATTTGATGACAACTATTACAAAGACCAATCAAAATAATGACCAAAACATCAATCAAAGTGTCAATCAAAACAATAATCTACACAATGGAGAATCTAAACAGTAATCATATCAAAGATCATCAAATCGATGAAGATTCACACCATTGGGAAAAACACTAGAATCAACAATGAGAGAACTTATTGCAAATGCACTTATCACCTTACCTGAAGCAAGAAATTGGGAACCAAAAGTAAAACCATCTTGGTGGAATGGCGTAGACTATTGTGACTTTCATAAAAACAAAGGACACAAAACAAATGATTGTATGCAGTTGAAACATCTAGTCCAAGATTTTATTGATAGTAAAAAGGTATTCATAGAAGGACATAAAACCAAAAATGATCATACTACATTTAAGAATCCTTTACCAAATTATGATAAGGGAGAATCTTATTCTACAAATGGTAAAGGTAAAACTATCAACTATGTTTATGATGGCACAATCTTTTGTATTTCTAAATTGAGAGTGACGTTTCCGTTGATTATCAAATTGATAATGTTGGAACCAATGACATCATACCATTAGATCTGATCCCAAACATGACCACATCTAATAATCATATTAATGTCATAAAAATCAAAGAGACACAAGATTCCCAATCAATCAACGTCACAAAAAGTGGGCAATCCAAAGTCATATTGAAAGGAGTTTCATCAAAAACTACTACTACCCCATTGAATCAATACAACATAGTTGATCAACTTCAAAAGATTCTGGCCCAAATATTGATATTGGAACTACTTAAAATCTCACCATCTCATAAGGAGGTTTTGGAAGAATCTCTTGTGGTCACCACAGTACCCAATAATTTGGATGTCTGTCAATTTCAAGCTATGGTGGGACATTTAACCATGCCTCATTATCTATCATTCTCTGAATAGGATGATGTATCACTTAATCATCCACATAATACAATACTTCATATAGAATTCTTAATCCATAAACACCATGTTAAACATGTCCTAATAGATGGTGGAGCTAGTTTAAACATTTTCACTTTAAAATTGATTTGTGCACTAGGTTATTCTGATAATGCTATTGATGATAAAATGAAAATAACAATAAAAGCCTATGTTGAAGAAGAGAGATCCTCCAAAGGATTGATCATGTTGCCTATTCAAGTAGGACCAATTGTGAAGAATATATTTTTCCAAGTGCTAGAAAAGAGCTAACATATAATATACTCTTGGGATGTCCATGGATTCATGAAATGCAAGCAGTGCCTTCAACTTACCATCAATGTTTAAAATTTCCAGTCAATGGACAAGAAGTAACTATATCAGCTGACTAAAACAATCCCCAATATTGTAACAAACTTAAAATAGCTCAAGACACTTTTGTGTTCCATAATAGAGAAGCAAGCACTTCTAGTTCATCCAACGGTGAAAAGCAACTAAACGTTGTATCTAAATGGGTTGAGAAAAGGGCCAATCATAAGATATAAATGTTGTTGATTCCACTTTATCAAACAATGAGGGTCACTTGAATTCTCTATCACAACAATTTCAGGAAAAGATCCAGTTAACCGACAAAGGTATGGGAGAATATTCCATTGGGAAATCTCTATCTTTCACAGCTACTACCATCTCCAAGATCATATGGAAAAACATCAACAATAACCAAAAAATCATCACAACCTACCATATTTCTGGATGAAATATTTATGAAAGAAGGTACTCTAGAAGAAAAATCAGAAGACAAGGCCATCCTCAATTGGCTCTACAAAGACAAAGAAGCATCAACGTCAACAAATCTCAGCGTAAAGATAAATCAGTATGGAAAAGGAAAAGCTATCTTAGAGAAAATGGGGTATGTAGGAAAAAGACCTATTGGAAAAAGAAAGGAAGTCATCATAGAACCCATTCAACCTCTCACACTTTAGTCAAAGGACAAAATAGGACTAGGTTATACCAAGGAAAGAAAACAAGAAATGACTCATAAAGTTGTTGAAAGAATCCCTCAAATGATAGATAGCTCTGAAGCAGATTCCAATGAGTATGAGTGGGATATTTTATCTGAAATATCATACATAGACATACAAATTTACGTCATTAAAGAGTATGCACCCACATGCGAGGAGGGACAAAGCTCGGGGACTAGACCACTTGTATTTGAATCACAAAATATCGATGACTCAAGTGAGGATGGACATACATCGAGTGAGATAGATGAATTGGAGGAAATTAATATGATAGACCTCGACATCACTATTGACAACCTTGACAACATAGCTATTTGAACCCTTATTGTCATTGACCTTAGTGAATCTGATGAATTTTTACCCTTAATACATCCTGAACTTATCGACTAGGAACCAAATGAACCTATCAATGTACCCATCTTTGTGAATGATGTCGCTATCATTAATTTCATTTGTTGTGATGACCCTAACAAAATCTCTAATCATAAATCTCATAATGAAAATTTCACTTAGGAGGGTGTCAAATCTTCCAATTGGAAAATTGAAAACAAGAATAATGGATCTAATGGTGAAAATCATTTAATGGAAGCATTATGTCTCGAAAAAAGTAAAAATAAAGAATGCATCTAATAGTGAAAACCTCTCTGAGGAACTAAAAGATGGGAGATTTGACACCCTTCCAAAGCACTATCATGAAATATCATTGGTACTGGTGGAGCCTACACAATCTATTAATATCGACACAGTAGAAAAAGCTAAGATTCTACATCTGGCAGCATCTATGACAGAACAGGAAAAGCTTGAATTCACCAAATTCTTTGAGGACATACATATAAACTTTTCTTGGTCTTATTCTAATATGCCAAGTTTAGATCTAGATATCTTAATGCATCATTTATCTCTACCATCTGGAATAAAACCAGTGAAGCAAAAACTAATGAAAATGCATCCACACATCTCCTTGTTGGTAAAGGCAAAGTTGAAAAATTTGTTAGATGTTGGATTCATAAGATCTATTGATTATGCAGAGTGGATTTCTAATATTGTACCTATTTCTAAACTAGACAATAGTATCAGAATATGTACTGACATCAAGGATCTCAACAAGGCATGCCCAAGCGATGATTTTCCTTAACCAAACATTGACATTATTGTAGACTTAATAGAAAGACATGCCATGTTGTCACTAATGTATGGTTTCTTAGCCTACAATAAAATCAAGATAGCACTAGAAGATCAGGAGAAAACAACATTCACATATCCATGGGGAACTTTTTATTGGAACATCATGCCCTTTGGGTTAAAAAATGCATGGGCCACATATCAGCGAGCAATGACCACCATCTTCCATGACATGATGCATACCTTTATGAAATATCATGTGGATGATATCTTATAAAATTCATATACTAGAGAAGGGCATCTAGAGATCCTAGATAAGATCTATACCAGATTAGAGAAGTTCAATGTCCGATTAAATCCTAAGAAATGTGTCTTTGGCATTACATCAACAAAACTCCTAGGATACATAGTTTTAGAGAAGGGTATCAAATTAGATCCCACCAAGGTCAAGGCTATAATTTAAATGCCACCACTAGAGAATATTAGTCAACTAAGGTCTCTACATGGCAGGCTACAATCAATCAGGAGGTTTATCTCCCAATTAGCAGATAAAAGTCATCCATTTAATCACTTGCTACATAAAAATGTCTTGCTCAAATGGGATCAAGGGTGTGAAACAAATTTCAATCAAATAAAAAACTATTTGATGTCACCACCCATACTCATGCCACCTACAAAAGATATAACTTTATTACTATACATTGCAACAAAAAATATTTATTTGGGGGCTTTATTAGCACAAGAAGATCTTGAGGGAAAGGAACAAGCTATTTACTATATCAACATGACTTTGAATGGTTATGAAATAAATTACACCTTCATCGAGAAAGCTTGTTTGGTGGTGGTATTTTCTACCTAGCGGTTGTGGCATTACATGTTGACTCACACAGTTAGGCTCATAGCAAAGATTGATCCATTAAAATATCTACTCAGCAAGGTTGCTTTAATAGGAAGACTAGCCAAGTGGGTCATGATCTTAAGGGAATTTGATATGCAGTATGTGGATAGGAGAACCATCAAAGGTCAGGTGATTTCTGATTAGTTAGTTGAATCTCAATTATCCGATGATCATCCAATGAACATTAAATTTCTTGATGCATACATTCTTACTATGACAACACAACAATGTAGGCTTTATTTTAATGGGTCATACACACAATGGGGGTCTGGTGCAGGAATCTTGTTTGTTACACCTCAAGGACACACCATCCCAAAGTCCTATAGATCAATGTTTCCATGTACCAATAATGTAGTTGAGTATGAGGCATTAATTATTGACATCAAATTGGTAGTTTAATGGAAGATCATAGAGCTACAAGTATATGGATATTCAAAACTAGTCATTTATTAGGTAAATGATGAATATCGGACAAAAGATGAGAATTTGATGCCATATTAGGAGTTGATCGATGATCTCAAAAATTACTTTGTGGATATCAATTTTGAATAGATTCCAAGGGTAGAAAACAAAGCTACAAATGCTATGGCGACAATTGCTTTTCTCTTGCAGTTGCCAAAAAAATGAGATTGTTATGAGTTTATGGTAGAACAAGTGTCTAATCCTCCTTATGATGATCCAGAATCTCAAACCATATGCCATTTAATTGATGTTGAATCCTCAATCTATGGAAAGACTTATTCTTACCTAAAAGACAATATCCTTCCTCTCGATCTTTCCAAAAACTAGAAATGCAACTTCATCCGCCAAACTGCATGACATACCTTAATTGCCGAAATACTTTACCTTCAAGGTCTAGATGGTACTCTTCTCCAATTTCTAGAACATAATGAATTAGAGACAGTCTTACGTGAGGTTCATGAAGGTATTTGTGGAACTCATTCAAGTAGACTAACTCTAGCAAATAAACTCCTTCATTTGGGGTATTACTAGCTGAATATGGAGAAGGAGTCTTATCAATTTGTTAAGAAATGCTAGAAGTGTTAGATCCATTGTAACCTAATCCATGCACCAGTACAAGAATTGCAACCATTTACTTCAACATGGCCCTTTTGTCAATGGGGACTGGACCTAATAGGAAATATTAATTTGTCTTCATCCAATGGACACAAGTTCATAATCACAACCACATAATACTTTACAAAGTGGATAGAAGCGGTTCCTTTAACAATAATCACTGGGAAAAAATTTATTCTTTCATACTGAATTACCTCATCTATCGATATGGCATACCCCAATCCATTTTCATAGACAATGGTAGACCTTTTAAAAATCAAGACGTCCAAGAACTGTGTGAAAGGTTTCATATACAACATTGTTTTTCAACACCGTACTATCCCCAAGGAAACGGCCAAGCAGAGGCCTCCAACAAAACAATTCTAAAAATTCTAAAGAAAATGGTCAATGATGTTGGACATGATTGGCATAGTCAACTAAACCCTGCTCTATGGGAATACCGAACTAGCATCAAAACACCTACAATAGCTACACCATATTCCTTGGTATATGGATCAGAGGCCATCCTACCTATTGAGGTGGAAATACCATCACTTTGTGTATCACTGAAGGGTATAATTACAAATGAGGATTATACAATCTCTAGACTACAAGAATTGGAATGTTTGGATGAACGTCGCCAACATGTTGTAAACCATTTTAAGGCATACCAACAGAGAATGTCCAGAAGCTACAATCATAGGGTAAAGCCTAGAATCTTTCAGGTTGGTGACTTGGTCCTAAAGGAAAACCCTAGAAATCAACATGACAGAGAAAAGAAAGGAAATTTTGAACCTAACTGGCTAGGTCCTTTTGTTGTCATATTAGTCTATGGATCTAGAGCCTATCAACTATCTACACCTGAAGGGGATCTATTCGGCGAACCTATCAAAATATCCATCCCAGAAATTTCTACACCTGAATCACCTAGTGCATGGTTCAAGTTCCGAAAAATGGTTGCCTTGATGAAAACCTAACAAACATGCATCTTGGTGACATAAAAATACAAAAAAAAAGAAAAAAAGAAAAAATACAAAAAAATACAAAAAAATCATGAAGTCTGAAAAAGTGTAATAAAAAGATGTGAAAACCTAGAAACATGCACTACATGTGATTTAAACCAACAGTTCCATCTATTAGAGGCATGTCATGGTCATTCACTTTCACCATCATTTCCATTCAATATCATATCATTGCAATGTGGTCATGTCTCACCCTAGCCTGGGGGCATTAAACTTTGAGCTTAAATAAATAGGCAAACAATAGTATGACAACACAATAAACACAATGATCATAGTGGAACCCAATGTTGAACATGCATCGAACATCAAAACATTTCAGTAAAATCAACCATCTATATCAAACAACTGAAATCAAAATCAAATCAAGACAACTTTAGGGGGATGATATTCTTTTGAATTATTATTTTATTGCTATATGCTTGAATGTTAAAAATGTTGTATTTTGATTATTTTTATCGTTTCTTTGGAGCAACTCGATGATGTATTGAACTAGAGAAGCTAGGAAGAAGAATGATATTTTCTTTGTCTGTTGTTTGTGAGTTGATCATTATTATTGTGTGAATTATCATGAGACATTCTCTACAAAGTATCATTGATGATATTTTGAATTCACACACTATAATGATTAGTTCTTTTCTTTTTATGCAAGAAATGCTTAGGTCATCTCGGTTTAATTATACCTAGATTCTTGTGTTCACTTAAAATATCAAAATCATGAAAGTAGTACTCAGGTCATCATGGTCTAACTCATACCATCGATGCTTGTACTCACTTTCAACATTTTAAAGGCTCAATGATGATAAAAGGACTATTAAGGTGACAATTTTTGCATATGCACTTTTGCATGATTACATTAGATGGAATTTATGTTGGTTTTGCATCTGCAAGGTATCTTGTTCCAAAGACGGGTAACCAATTCATAAATGATGTTAACTTTCCTTATTAATGGATTGAGTATACTTGAAATTAACAAAAACATCATCATTATCATGTAGCTGCATAGTCATTTCCATTGCATACATTAGAAAACATTATTATAGAATTTCATCATTCATACATTTCATAAAATAATTTGCATTAATCATGCCATTTATTTATTTGTGCATCAAATCATAAATTGCATGAGGAAAACTATAAAAAAAAATCTCTATATTAGATGCATTTTCATTCATGCATTTATCATATCATACAACATACATTACAAGTATCATTATAGTCATCATTCATTCACCCATTTCTTATATCATATATCTACATGACTCCTCTATCATTGAAACATCACATCCATAATCATACATATGATTACATTATCATGTAATTTAGATAAACACATCATCATACATCTATCAATCCATGTAAATAACTACATACATCATGCATCCGTAAATCATCATTATTCATGTAATCACATTTGGACATCAAAATCAAAACATCATAAATCATAGCATATCACATGATCATTAAATGCATCCATAACAATATCATATAGATCATCACATGACATATAGAATAGAGAAAATAAATGCATCCATCATAGAATCATATAGAACACATATAAATCAATCAATCCGCCGCATATCATATAGATCTCAAAAATCATAATGTCAATCTGAAATAAAAAGAGATACAACAGCAAAAATGGTTATGAATTAAAAATCGAAGTATACATCAGAAAGTGCAATCATGCAGCTATGTGTTGCTAGCTCTAGATTGTGCAGGCATCTCTAGACTAGTCCCTCCACCACCAGATGTACCAAGATCCCTCAGGTCTCTCCATGGAGGCTATATCACACCTATGCTAATAGTCCTAGAATGAGTCCTCCCCGATCGAGACTAGGCATAACTAACTCTCTGCTCGTAGGGAACAACATCATGGTACTGAACTCTATAGTACTCCACCTCCTGACTTACATGGAGAACCTCTCTCATATAATCAGCCACAAATGTACCATCAACCAATCTCTTTAATCTCTCAGTAGTAATTTTTTCCTGCTCTGTAACCTATCTAGCTACATCTCTCTTGGTTGTCAATGAAGTAATTTGTGCCTAAGCATCTACCAACTATCCCTGTACCTAAGCTAGAGTTTGTGCATGAACCTGGGCCTGTTTCTACATCTAGGTCTATGTCTAGACCAATAAACCCCAAGCCTATATCAACTACCCTTATAAGGTCTGCACCTGCACTTGTAAACTCGCAATCTGAGTCTGTTGATGCTATGAGGGTATCCCGATATGCACATGCTACTCAGTAGGAGCTATCAGTGATCACCTCTTATGAGGCACCATAAAATCCCACACATCTATGACAACACTTGACCCACGTGCACCACCACCTCCTCCATCACCACCACTTCCTCCATTATCACCACCACCTCCTCCATCATCACCACCATCATCATCTCCCTCCTCATCTCCATCCCCCTCATCATCACTACTACCCTCCTCCTCACAAGGTAATGGAACTGGCTCATCAGGAATGGTAATTTGTGGAAAGGGATGTAGAGCCTGATACTCTACATAATTCGTTGTAACAAGAGCCTTAGTAATATCAAGATGAATATCCCAAACTAAAGGTTGTAGACCATGTTACTCTTGAATGACAACATCATATGAAAGACAAGGTCTCAAGTAACTAGAATCTATCTGGTGATAGTCATAATGGGAAACACCCTAGGGCATGCCTTGTACAATACCATATTGCCTGAGAACCCTCCTGAACAAAAATATCTCCAAAACCCAATGAGTTTGACCAATTAGTAACAATGACTAAGAGAGATATGGAAATTGAATATCATCATCATCCCAATGCTCACAATCTAGATAAGGCTGCCATGTGATAGCCTCAACATCATCTGACACTCTCCTCCAATGCTCTAGCTTTCCCAGTCTAGGCTAAGTAAGACGATCTATGTAAATGTGCACATATGGCCTCGTGGTGGGCCACTATCTCACCATCATTGGACATGTGACAACTATATGTTCCCACACCCACACCTGTAGTAATGTAACCCCTACAGACAAACTATGACCTTGAAGGTAGACAAATGAATGCAATTAATGATAAAGATGAGAAAGCATACACATGCCCCATGCATATCTAGTACCATGCACAATCATACTCTCCAATTCATGACCCCAACCAATGTAAAGTCTCTTTGACCTATGATCAAGACAAAGGAACCCTCCAATAAAACCAATAAGAATAGAAGGTAGGATGGAATAGGCATCCACCATCTCATGCCATGGAATCTTGTATCCACAAATCCTATCATCCTGAAATAATTTGCATAGAGAATCGGTCACACCTTGCTCTGAAAAGTCATAAACTACAACTTCACCAAAAATGGGTATCCTCAAAATCTGCCAAACATCCTTAGGAGTGACTATCATCTCACTGATAGGAAGGTTGAAGGTATTATGCTCGCTATGCCAACTCTCTGCTAGGGCTATCAAGAGACCATGATTAATCCTAATCTAGGGCATAGATAAAAGAGACGAAAAACAACAATGCACGATCATTGTTTCCTCAGGCTGCACTAGTTGTGGTATCAAACCAAAAGTCCTAGGAAACCACTCTCAAATTTGTAGGTTTGTTATTGACTCCTATCATCATGAAATATTGAAAGTCAATAATCTTTGTCAATTCATCAAACATCAATCATTCTATCAAATCTAAATAGCTCTGGTGAGACTTTGATCAAATGTCATGAGCAACTCTCAATCAACCTCACTTATCATGAGGTCAATCATCATTGATCAATATTGAACCTCCCCTATCATGAGGTCAATTAATCAAATCAACCTCATTTATCATGAGGTTTATCAATCAAACTAAAATTATTCCTCGCCTATCATGAGGTTAATTATCATCAATCAATCATCAAACCTCTCCTATCATAAGTTTGAACATCATCTACTCTATTGAGATCATCAATCATATCAAATCAAGGATAAAAT
Source organism: Sequoiadendron giganteum (assembly GCA_007115665.2). Lineage (NCBI taxonomy): Eukaryota > Viridiplantae > Streptophyta > Pinopsida > Cupressales > Cupressaceae > Sequoiadendron > Sequoiadendron giganteum. Next base: position 280,142,124 of record CM021106.1, read on the forward strand.
TGACAAACTCTATCATTCTAACTTAGATTTACCAAAACAATGTTTTGATACACCATAATACTCAATGCACCATTAAAACACCTCAATGCACTAAAATGTTGGATACGCCATTTCAAAAGGCCAACGTGCCACTTCAGACAGTCAAAGCGCTACAACTATGGATGCACCATTTCATCTAACCTATGCACTAAACTAGCCTATGCGCTTCTTTAGCCTACTGATGTGCAACACTATTTGACCTATGCACTAAAATGTGCTATTTCATCCTATTAATGTGCTAAAACATATTATTGATGTGCTATTCTAGTTGAAATGCTAAAACAAAAGTTAAATGGGCTATTGCGGGCTATGGATGCACTAAAAGAATTCAAAATTTTAAAATCTGAATTAAGTGCATGAAAAACAAGGAGGTTCATGGGTAAGTACCAGAGGTCCATAGGCAGTCGAGCGGTTGTGTCGACACATGTGCTCAAAATGATGAGTGTGGTATGGGATTGAAATTTTTCTCCAAATGGCTCAAAATCACTCTGAAATTTTCAAACTTCAAATGCACAAATGAATTCAAATTCACCCCTTTTTAACTTTTTAAAGGTTAATTAAAGGGATTTTGGTGGGATTAATTTATTTTATTTACTGGAGGCTTAATTCATACTTCATCACAGGGGAATTTTTCACACTAATTGTCAGGAGATAAATTATTTCATCATCAAATCTTTATCAAATCATCAGAAAATTATGAAAATTTTGAAATTTAAAAAAAAAATCCAAAAATAAAAAATTCATCAATTTATCTCTTGAAGGGGCATATATCCATCATCACCTAAAAATCAATGTTTGGGGCATACTGATTTTTTTTTCAATACTAGTAGTAGTAGCAAAATTTTCTTTGAAGTAATGCGTAAACACATCACTTCAAAGAGGGGCAAAATGTATACACCTAAAAATGGTCTAGATAATCAGATTAATTAAATACGATTTTATTTGATTAATCAACCTTTAATTCCTCTACTATTAAATAAATAGATTTATATAGTTCATCTTTTAACTCTTTAATCTCTATTATATTATTTCTTCCTAATTAAATAAAAAAATTTAATACTTTGTTTTATTTAATTATCATTATTTAATTCTTCTATTAATTATATATTATCATCCCATCTAAATTAAATAAACAAGTTTTCTACTTTGTGTAATGCCCCTTCGTTTTTCCTTCTGGTTGGACAGTGTGTCCTTGTGTTGTTATGTTGCTTTGATGTGTTTCTGGATATTCAGATACCTTATTATGTTGTATTTTTTGTTAGTACCTTGACTATGGTACTCGGCTACTATTTGATCGCTATCTATAAGCGACATTAATGTTATCTTTTGATGTGATGGTATTTTAATATGATGTTATCTTTATGTCATATTTTGAATTAACATAGATGGATATTCGAATTAATGATGCTTATGCTTTGGATTATATTAATATGTTAGATTTATCAGTTAGTACTATTGTATTGGTGAAGAGGATGGTATCGCATCACTCACTTGCGAGTGCCCTGCGATCCTGTGATTTTCTCTTCATAGTGTGTTTTAATTATGACATGTTTATGTATGTGGATATACTCTTTGTTTGCAGGTTGACAGGTACAGGACATCGACTCCACCTGGTTTCACAGGTTTGAGTGTGTCCATTGCCCAACGGTATTCGATTGGGAGATAGTAGCTAGGATTTCCATGCCAAGTTGTCACCCTGGTCATAGTGTGTCATCAGTCATAGTGTGGTCCAGTTGTTTTATATTGTTCGATTTGCCTTGTTTCAGTTTATTTTGGAAGTTAGAATAATGTTAGAAATGTGATTTAAATTAGTGAGTAATTTAATTTAATTAATAAATAATTTAATCTTGTAGTAGATTTATTTTATTAATTGATTAAGTTATTTGTGTTGAAATGAATTACATTATTCATTTTGGAAATGCATGCATATTTGAGTTGGAATTGAAAATTAAGAAAATAATTAAAAAAGTCAATTTAGAAATTTGAAAAAAAATGAGATATTTCGTATTCTGTTTTCTAGAATTGATGAGGGTGGTTGTAGTATTTTTTGGAAAAAAATTCATTATCATTGAATTTCTTCACAAGTTTGAAAAAAAGGGAGTTTTTGGAGAAAAATTGAAAAGAGAAGAGGAAGGATTGTCAATTTTGTGGGTTTGGATAAAAAGCTCAAATAATCTGTGGAGCTTAAAAGGGATTCAAGGCACCATCAGAATCTTCACCATACTTCAAAACAAATCAGGTTCTCATCTTGTATTAGTTAATTTTTTTTGGAATTCAATGGCATTTGTGTGGATGGCAAAACTTGTTGAAACCTTGTTTTCATGATTTGGGAAAGACTGTTCAAAATTGGAAATAAATTATTGGTTGCAAAGTATTATTTCAAATTTTGTTTTGTTTTCAATTTGTTCTTCAATATGGTCGAAGTATCAAGTTTGTATGAATGAAAATGTGTATATATATATATATATATATCTCTATAAGCTTATGTTTTAAAATTTTATATATTTCTCTTAATAAAGTTTTGCTGGCAATTTTTTTTAGAAATTTCAAAATTCTAAATAGGGCTTGTATATTTTTTTAGTTTTTGGTTTTTTGGTTTTTTTTTTCTTAAAAAATCCCATTGTGAAAAATGATAGTCATTTAATGAATTTTTTTTATTTTAAAATAAGTTTCATGGGGGCTGGGGCTCACCCCACCGCCGCCCCCATGGGAAGTGGTGTGGGGGAGTGCACCCAGCAACCCCTACGGCCCACGTGGACTACACAACCTCGACCACCAACGGTGGTGGTCGGTTGTGCAGTGCACAACCAATCCATCACGGTTGGTGGTCAACACTACTAGCGCCGCCCATGCCCATAACCCCCCACCACCACCTTTCGCACCCAACGCGACCTCTGCCCATGCCGACCCACCTCCGACGACGTCACCCACTATGGCCGCCACTATTGAAACCACTGCCTCCACCCTCTCCAAACCACCGCCTAAGAAAAGAAACGTGGCCACCACCTAGGTAGATCCGCTGGCCCTAAAGCGCGACCAACCCTAACTCTCATGCGACACGTGGCCCGAGGCCTTTTGGAGGTTTAAATAAAATAAAATATGAGTTATAATATGTTTTACTATTTATTATTATATTTTTATAATAGTTAAATATTAATATATATAAATCAATAAAATATATATATTAATGTTTAACGTTATATTTATATAAGAATAAAATTTTATTATATATTATTATTAAATAGTTAATTTCAATTATATAATTTGATGAGGTTATTGGTTTTGAATTTATATATATATACATATCAAAATCTATATAGATATTATAATGGTGTTATAAATTAATGGTATGAATTTTAATTTAATTGAGGAAACAAAAATATCGTATTGGGGATCAAATCATTGATTTATTTTAAACAATAGATATTTTGATGGAATAATATATTTATTTTAAATAATATAGAGATTGTATTATGTTTAATTATTTTGGAAATGATTATATCTAGTAGAGGAAACATTTAATTATTTCAAAATGTTACTTACCGAATGGTAGGAATAAATGTTTATTTTATAATTATTGAAAACAAGTAGAGAATGAAATATTTGGTTTAAATATCCACTTGTCCAAGAGTCGTTATTCAATTTAGTTTATTTAATGTCATAAGTTACTGAATGCTAATGAGGATATGGATTTAGTGAATCCAAAGTAGATTCAATTATTGTCTTCTTGTTCATCTTGATTATGAACGGGTTCCGTCTTCGTTTAAGGGAATTGAGTTATAAGTTTAATAAGTCTTCCAGATGGGGTAATCTGTTATGTGGATTGTCGTATTGTGTTTGTCAACCTGTTATGAATTCCCTTGGGTAGTGCATGGTGTCTAGTCAGTGTTAATGCCCAGTTTCCATCAACGAGAATGTTTTGTGTCTCTTGTGAAAGGAGTGGATTATGGGATCCACGTCTCCTTGTAAGGAGTGACCTTGTTATGTGATTTGTTGCCTCTAGTATTGGAGTGAGTTTCTTTTAGGTATCCTCATAGAGTTGGAGTGGTTGTAACATCTATTATGTATGCACTTGGGTTCCCTTGGTAATTGGTTCGATGGTGTGTTGACAACTAGAAGAGTGGCTTCTGTAGGGGCCAAAGCCCAAAGAGGTAAAATTGACAACCTTCAGAGGTGATATAATGAAGTGATAAATAAAACAATACTTACAAGATTAGTACTAACTTCTCACTAATCAAGATAATTTTACCTCACTCATAGACACAAGGGCTCGTTTAGACTTGGGATGAGTGGGAAGGCTTGGAATGGAAAGGTCATCTATCTTGTCTGTACGAAAGGTATTTGATTCTGCATGAGTGAGTATGGGGTCCGAGATTCGATAGAGGCCACCAGGATAACCCTTAGTGGGGGTCGGAGCCTATGAAGATTCCCAGAGGACAACCCATGATGACCTGTGCGATGACACTCTATCTAGGACAACAGTTGGTACTTGTTCTTTATGTGTATGGTTCTCATAACATACTTGATCTGCTTTATTTCTAGAAGCAATGTGACCATGTCGAGTTGTACTGGTGTTGTACTTGCATGGTATATGAGTTGTACTTGTGTTGTACATGTGTTTGGTTGTGTCAGTTGGTTCAGTTATGTTTTAACCTGTGTCTAGAGGTAGATGGTCTTGGCTAGGATCCCTTGTTTCTATCTCCTAGCACGGGGGGTGGGCCTTTGGGTTCCACTTGGTTGGGTGGCGTGTACCTAAATCCATTGGGTTATCTTCATGTTTGTGTGGACGAGACTTCCAGCTGGAGAGCTCGTTGGTTTCAGTATCAGTTCTTGCTTTATTTCATTTTAGTCGATCTTGTACTATTTTACCCCTCATTTGATATCGAGGTGAAAATTGTATTTATAAACTTATTTATTGAACTTGCCTCATTCAACGAATGAGTGTTGTAACCTTATTGTTTAATGAATGGATTAATGAAATGGAAATTTATCTTTATGCTTGTTGTAAATTATCTTAATTGGAATGTATGTGTTTAATTATTATCTAAATATTTGACATGGTTTAAATTCATTCTTTTTGTTAAGGTTCTATTTAACCTTTGTCTCGTAACCTTAGAGGTTGTTGGCAATGGGTAGTGAACTTGCTTATTAATTGTTCTTAAACAAAAAAAAAAATAGCCTGTTTATGTAGTTGTTTGCAACTTCCTCTAGGGTTGCATGGCAGGGCGTTACACATTTTTTTATTTAATTACTACACTTTCTCCATATTTATTTAGAAAACATAGACTTCTATAGTTTTGTATTATTAAATTAAATATATTCTTTTCCTAAATTGAATAAATCTAAATATTCATTTAGAGGATATTCTACATCTATTTCCTCTTATCACTCAAAAGTTGCACCTACCAAATCGGATATTATATGTCTAATTTAATTCATCTCAACCTTCATCGGTAATTTTGGAGACAAATTGGAGACAAATTTGCAGGAAAACTTCTTCGTCTTCTTCCATTGATTCTTCCTATCATCTGGTTGAATGTTTTTGTGGGGAGGAACAATCACCATTCAATTCTTGAAATCAAATCCAAACCTTCGCTTTTTTTCCCCTTCACAAATGTGTTGTGGGGAAATCTATAAATATAGCTTCTTTCTATAGGAAAAGGATCCCAAGTTTGTGCAAACTTACTCTGCAGGAATAGCAATTGAGCAATCAAGAATTTTATAAATAGCATTATCATTTAGCAATAATTAATCATAGAATTTTATAATAGTAATCATAATCATGGCTGCATCATAGTTTACTGTAGGTTCCTTTTATCATATTCATGTCAATTTAGAGTACAATAGATTCATCATTATCATTTAATCATCATCATATAGGATTGGATTATTGCATTTAGCAGCATCTCATTCTCTAGATTGGCATTTTAACAGTCATAATTCTTACCAAATATGAGAGCCTCATGATTTAATAAATCTTTGGAGATAGAGAGAAATATGAAGCGTTCAATAGTTTTCTTGTTTTAATTAGATTAATTATTGTTGATTCTCTTGATATAATGTCTTATTAAGAAGTGTTGTTTGTTATTTTATTCATTACTTATTCCACACTTACAGAAAGTGTAATAGTTATCATATTGTGAAAGATGGGGCTACTTTTAATTTACTTCTATTAGTCAAAAAGGATCAGGGACAAAGCAAGAGAGCAAGAATAATAATGTAGGGTAGAAAATAGTTTCTAAGGTAGGAGGAAGCTAACAACAGTGAAGGAGCAGCCATTGAGAAAAAGGAAAATATAGGGACAACAAATATAGACAAGAGTGCAATGTTAACAAGTAAAGAAGATGATGATTTGATGAAGAAGACTGAATAAGTGGAGGTCAAAGGTGATATTACCTTGAAGGTTCAAGACAAGATTGGAAAATATGATGAAGACAAGAGAAGATCTAAGTTTTTGCAATTGAAAGAAAGAGAGGTTGCAGGATAATCAAATGATGACAAGACAATGATGAGAAGATCTAATATAGAGGTTTGTGAGAAGGGAAATATTGGGACAAAGATCCTAAAAAGAGAAAGATATGTGAATGCAAATGAGTTGCCTAAGGAAAGGCAAGAGTGGCCTAGCAAGGTCATTGTGGAAGAGATATATTATTCACTGATTGTAAAAAAGGATAAAGTGTACAAGAAGGTTGATGATCAAGAAGATAGTAGACCTAATGGTAAAAGGGTCTTAGAGGCTAAGAAAATGAAGATAGAGAAAATGGATAAAGGTAAAATGAATGAGAGGACCGAGGAAAGCCAAGATGAGCCTAAAAAATGTGAAGAAATTATGGTGGGGACAATGATGTTTTCCTTCGAAAAGAAAAGAAGAAGGTGAGTAGTCAAACATTGCCAAAACAGAAGTTTATATGTCTGAAAATATAGAGGTAGAGGAGGCAAGAAGTATGATTCAAGAAATTAGAATGGAAGTTGAAAAGATTCAATGTAAATGGCAAGTGAAAGAGGTTGAAGAGAGGCAGTGTGAGAGTATGGTGTTTAGAAAAGATGGTGGATAATCAGATAATGTTTCTAAAATTAATAGGATAGAGGTCCTTGAGGTATAATATTGTGTGCAAAGTGTGGATAGTTAGGAGGAAGAAGTGCATTGTGAGAAGCAAGACAAGATGATAGAAATGAATGTGAAAGAGTTTGTAGAGATTGAAGAAGTTGCGGGTGAAGAAGAGGAATCAAAGTGTTTGCGGAGGGTCTCGATGATATAAGGGACCGAGGATGGGAAGATGACAGTGATTAGCCAAGGAAAGGCTAAAGGGAAAGTGTTGGTGAAGTCTCCAAATGAAGTGGAGAATAATGATGTTTTTGTGGTAAGGACAATTTTTTTTCCTTGGATGATAAGGTTGATTGTGGGGCAGTTCAATTATGGCATGATAGTGGTTCCAAGCATGGAGGACCTAAAAATGGTTGTGAAGAGAAAGGGTAAGATGTTGAGAGTGAAGGGGGTCTTTTACTACTTCCTTGTTTTGATGATTCTATTAATGGGAGTTAAGCCAAGAGTCAAGATGAAAGGGGAAGGAAAAAGTGTAGATTGTTTTTCAAAGAATAAAGAAGAAGAACAAAGTGAAAGTAGATGGATAAAGCTGGTGAAGATAAATTAGAGCATGGTGATGTAGATCCAAAAATAAAATGCAAGAGAAGGGCTGCTAAGAATGGAAAAATCCAAGCCAAAGGTTAAGATGAGGCAATTGCAAGGATAAGAAGTAGAATCAAAAGTTGGAGAAAAAAGAGTTATTGCAGGTTCAAAAGATGCAAACTTCCAAGGGAATTGGAAGAATTCTTATGGTCGGGTGAATGGTGCAGAGTACGTTGTTGTTACATTTTAGGAATTTCATCTAGATAGGTTGTTAGAGTAATAATAATGTTAAAAAAGGCCATGGTAGGCCATGGTGGGGTCAGTTGAGTCAATTATGTTAAAAATTGCAAAATTGTCCAATTTGTTGTCAAGCAAAAATGTAAAAGTTGCTCTTATGTGGAAGCCCAATGTTCATGGTAAGTTGAGGGGTAGTTTTAGGAATTATGAAGGGTTTGATGAGTTATAAATATATTTTGAATTCATTGTAGATGGTTGTTGAAGGATTTGGAAGTGAATATCAATCAAATATCATTGTTTTACATTCATTTTCGGTGTAATTTCTTCTTTCTGAACCTATGTAAGGGTCCATACAATAGGGGTTTTCTCCAAGATGATTTGAATTTGTTGCATGATTGCATTAGCTTTGTTTTGAATCTATTTTGAGGAAATATATTAAGTCTTAATAAATTTAGGGGAAAGTTTCTAAAGACTGGTCTAAAATAGGGGTGCAAGGGTTTGAGGCCAAGAATGATCTAAAAGGCCATTCCACTTACTGTATATCTTGTATTTTGGTGGAATGGGCCTAGGTAAAATAAGATTAGGTGTAGGATTGAATAATTAGTTGTGGAAAATATATTTGGGGAATATTTCCACGCCGCCCCTGTGGAAAATGCAAGATTGTAGGCCTTAAAATCATGATTAGAAGTAGCAGATTGGAAGACTTGAATTAAGGGAGGATAGGTCAAGTTGGATTGGATGAGATTTGGTGTGGTTTGATGATTTTTCAAGTTGAAAAAGGTACAGAAGGTCCTATGCATGTTTGGGCATGGAGCCCTAATTGATGAAAGAGTGAAAAGGGGTGAAGTTGAGAGGTTTCATGTGGGAAGTGTGAGAGTTCTTTGGGGGTTGCATAATTATGAGGTCAATTAAGTTTGTGAAAGAAGAATAAGGTATGTTGGAGGTGCTTACAAGTTTGGTTGAGTTATGGGTATGAGGTTTTCAATAAACCCTAGCCAATTGTGAAGAAAGTGAGGGTTTTGTGAAAGTGGGTCTGAGTGAGCGAGTTGTGGCTCAAGGATTGGAAAATATGAAGTTTTGAAGGCTGTTTGAAGATTTTTTAGTGGAATCTAGGGTTGGCTACAAGAATGAGGATGATTTCCTTTGGAAAAATGGGCTAATTGGTGCCCTCTTCAACGCTAAAAGCCAGTTTGAGTGAATATGGTCAAAAGAGGCCTAAAAATATTTTGAAGTATGTTATGTATGGGGATAAAGGGTCCCTAAAAACATGAGTGGTTGGTGAATTTATCTAATTATTAGAGATTTATGACCTAAAAACAAGGTCTAGTGGCCTACAAGGTAATTAGGGCGTAAACAGTGAAGTTAACCTTTGAGAGGGTCTTGAAGTTTTCAAGAGTGTTTGAGAGGAAAAAAATTGTGTTGAGTAGATAAATGATCTCCTTATCACTACATCATACTTGCTCCATCCTTTCCATATCACAGGAAAAAACAATTTCTCACAAAACACTACCCTCTAACCAACAAAGACTCTAGAAGATACTTCCTCTACCCACTCTCTCTCAGTGGAGGAAATCTACACCTTCTACCCATCTTTATCTCTATTGGAGGATAGTAGTCACAAAACCTATTCCATTCCTGCAACAAACAACTTTCTCACAACTCTCTCTTGCAGCTTCACCGCTTCACTCTTCTCCAAAACAAGCTCCTGCAAAAAACTCATACTAAACACATCTCACACCCCAGCAAGATCAACTTGCTCTGATAACATTTGATGCAGTCAACAATTGAGAATGTCACATCTCTAATTTTGGTGATGCCTACTTTTTCTTTATGACTAAATGTGTGGTAGATTAAATGATAATTAATGTGGTGTTAAATTTTGTGAAATGTTCTAATGAATGAAATATCATCTTATTTTGAAAATGATACAAAATGGAAAAGTGATATTTAGAATTAATGAATTATGATCTTATGAGTTAAGTTGATTTGATTCTATCTGAATAATAATCTCATTTTGGTTGGTTGAGTGTACTTGAGTTGCAGGTTGTCGAAGACCAAGGTTGTGGCTAAGGTAGGGGAGATTAGCTTCTTGACAGAGTAAAGCAAGAATGGTGCTCTCAATCATACACAATGCACTTAATGTCATATAGATGCATTTAGCATGTGGCTTGGATGATTGTTTTATTATTGGTAATTTTAAATGGTTATTTTTATATTCATATATGCAACTAAAAGAATGGAAGAATTAATTCTAGTTTAATTAAATATTTATATATACAATCGAACATTAAGTGGTGTTATTTAAAGTAATTACTAGATTGAAATTAATTCCAATTTTCGTGCTCATGTTTCAAATTTTGATTGAAAATAAAATAGCTTATTCAAATATTTATTTTTGGAAAAATGTTGAAATGTAAAAAAAATAGGAATAAAAATTAAATTGGAGATAAAAAGTTGATCATAAAATAAATTTTATTTTAATTCTCCATTTTCAAGATTAGGTCTCGTAAATGAAAAAAACTCTTTACAGAGAGAAAGGGAGTAATGAGAAAATATAACTGTATTTGCAATCTTTTGGTTTTGCTTTGCAAAAAAACTAGGAAACATGAGGGCAAGAAAGGGGTTTTCTTTTTATCTATAGCTTTGCAAAATAAGATATAGAGACGAAAGGGAAAGAGGATATAGGAAGAACTAGAGAGCAAAGGAAATTCTATAGCTAGTGGTTTTTAGAAATCAAATTCAAGGGAAAGAAAACTCCAAGTTTTTAATCTATTCCAATGCATTTAAATTTAAATTGTAAATATGGAAGAATTCACTGTGAAAGATTAAAAAGAATCTCTTGAAAATTGTTTGTTCATGTTCACTGAAAATTGGGTGTTTGTTGTATGAAATTCATTGTTTCAGCTATACAATATGTTCTTTTCTCTCAACCTGTTGTATAAAATTTCGTATATTTATATATTTACAAATATATAAATATATCTAGTTTTATATTTGTGTATACTTGACTACTTGAAATTTCTAAACTGGAAATGAAATCTAGATTATGTGAATGATATATATGTATAAATATCCACATATATATACACATATATTTAATTATTTATATATGTATATATATTTAAATATATGTGTATATATATATATAAATAATAATATTACTGTTATTTTTATTGGGAAATTCCGAACTGAATCAAAAATATGGGAATGGTCATGATAAAGTTTTATGTATTTTTGAGATTGCATAGTATGGGGGAAGGATGTTCTAGATCTACGCTCCCCATAGGGGAGGCTACATTGTGGAGGCAATGCCTCCCCATAGGCCATGACCTGTGGAGAGGGTGTTGCCCCCACAGGCAGCGTCCCCCATGGGGGTCGTGGGTTGTACAAGCTAGCCCCTCCCTAAACATTGTTGTTGTATAAATTTTGTTGGACTCTTCCAATATCACATGCACTATGAAATTTAAATTCAATTTTGATATTAATATTTAAAAATGTATATATATATATATACAATTGTGGGTACATTGAGACTATGTTTTATTTATTTATTTTATGAGAAACTTTCAGGACAGGATGCCGAATGTGGTACATAGAGACAATAGTTTATACTTTTCATAAACTACCTTTTATATTTCTTTATGCTTGGCCAAGCAATGTACCATTGAAATATATGGATTAGAAGCCTATAATTATATGTTATTTATGTCTCTGCCACATCTTGCTTGCAAGAAATATGTTTTCTAGTTTAGGAATGCATATAGGCAAACGTGCATGCATCGAGAGTTCCCTATTGCTTTATTGTTCCAAGTTGCTAGGCTCCTCATTTAGGGTCAAGGGTTTCTTTGAGTTAGGAAGAAACCCGAGGAAGTCATGTAATTCATGGTTGTGCGGAAAAGGTGCCTTAACCACACTCTTGGCCTCAACGCAAGAAGACTAGTTATGTCAAGGTGGATGAGGTTTAGAGGTTCTATTGCTATGGATGTACTTCTTATATTATTGCTATATGGCTTGATAGCCAGTTTATAAATTATAACTCCATTGCAAGAATGTAATTAATGATGTATACTTGATGGCGTGCCATTGAAACAGATGATTTGTAACACCCCTTTGTGGTGTATGTAATTGGAAAATTGCAATCCATTTAATTTGAATTGTTTTGAGCTCTTATAGATATTATTCATACACATGTTATCTCGTTTACTTTATTTTTGATGTTCAATGAACATGGATGTACTTAATTAGGAATGTGTGGAATTTTTGAGCTTTACATTTTGGTATGAGAGCATCTAGGTTAAACACTATGAGCTATTCCTAGCTATGCTTAAATTTTGTGTGTTATAGAATAACCCAATGGATTTTAGAACCTATCAATGTGAGAATCATGTGGATGGGTCTCATGGTGATACAAAATAGGCTGGATCAGATTCTAGCCCTGTTGAACTAATAGGAGGCTAGGCTTGAAATCCTTGAGTAAGAGAGGCACAGAGGTCCACAAGGGCAAAACTTTGGTGGGAATGAGGAGAATATAAATTTTAAACAACTGGAGACTGACGGAAACTCCAATAAGTTAAGAAAAGTGGATCAGGATTTGGGCAAGGTTCTCAAAAAGGTCACCCCACCAAAATTTGATGGTAAAAAAATTGGAGATGGAGCAAAAGCTTGCATAATTGAAATGGAGAAGTATTTTTCCCTGTAGGATCTATCTAATGAAACTAAGGCTGAATGGGGTTCATACCAACTCACTAGTGAGGCTACCATGTGGTGGGAGAATGAAAAGGTAGATAACCAATTTTTGCATGGTAAGGTGATTTGGGAACAATTCTTCCAATTGTTCAGTAAAAGGTGGTTGCCACAACCCTACTTTGACAAACAGATGACTAAATTCCAAACTCTCACTCAAGGAGGAATGACCGTGACACATTATTGGGAAAGATTTTCCCATTTGCTCAAATATGTACCCTAGTACCAGATTGATGATAGGTTATGGGTTAGTAAGTTCATTCTAGGGCTTAGGCCTCAAATTGGAGATGAAGTGGATATGAATAATCCTTCCACCATGGATGAGGCTTTTGAGAAAGCTACTAAGTAGGAACAAAATCTTCAACAAGTTGCAAACTATAAGAAAAATAGGGATGCCAAGAGGAAGTCATAGGGGAACCATCAGATTAATAGTAACCTGAATCAACATAATCATGGAAAAAATAATAGTAGGAAGATCAAGAATATCAAGAGGGGTAACAATTCCCAAGATCTCCATGATGGGAACGAGAACAAAAATAAGAGAGCCAATTACAATAATAACAATAATAACAAGAGAGATGGTTTTGACAGGCCTAGAGCACCTTGTGTTAGTTACTATACATACAATGGAGAGCACTATGCTAGTGTGTGTCCTCAAAGGAGCAATTAGAAAAACAAGAATCAACATCATATTCATGCGACGGTTGACAATCACCAAGCTGTATATCAAGATACGCCTATCCAGTTGTTGGGTACACTTTTCAGATGCTCTATTTCTATTTTAATTGATACATGAGCTACTAGTAGTTTTTTATCCTCATATCATTTCTAAATTATCTGTTAAACTAGGTTATATGGCTAACACATGGAAGGTTCAATATGGTAATCAGGTAGAGAAAAAGGTAGAGAAATGCCTAGCCTGAAGTGAACTCAAACTTCCTAGTTTCATGACGCAAGTCAATTTATATGTAGCACCTTTGGGGTTATATGATGTGATTTTGGGAATAAATTGGCTTATGGAACATAAGGCCCTTGTTGATTGTGAGGAGAAAATAGTAACTTGTTTAGATGATTTAGGCAACCAGGTGGATATCTATGGTGTTAAAAGGCCTTTCAAACTCAAGAAAATTTTTGCCATGTAGTTGAAGAAGGAACGTAAAAAGGGTGTGTAATCTATGCAATTAAGGCCACAAATCTTGATAACCCTAAGTTGATATAGCTAATGATCATGCCATCCTGAAGGAATTCCAAGATGTATTCCTTGATGAGTTGACTAAATTGCCTCCTAAATAGGTGTTTGACGTCTCTATTGAATTTCTACTTGGAACTAAGCCTCAATTTAAGGCTCCATACATAATGAATACTACCGAATTGTATGAATTGAAGGGCCAATTACATGAATTGCTTAATCGAGGATTTATAAGGCTGAGTGTGTCTCCGTGGGGAGCACCATTCATATTCGTGAAAAATAAGGATGGGACCTTGAGATTATGTATTGATTACAAAATGTTAAATAAGGTAACCATCAAGAACAAGTATCCGCTCCCTAGGTTAGATGATTTTTTTGATCAAATGAAGTGTAACACCCCGCCACATAACCCTGGAGGAAGATGCAACTACAAAAAAAGTATAACAATTTTTTTTTAAAGTGAAAATAATAACAAGTAAAGTGCACTACACTAATGCATACATCCTCTAAGGTATGCGACAATGCTTACAAATAAATCCCATAACTTTTAAAAAAACTCATTCATAGCATATAAATTAATACTCATGAAATAAAGTACATACATTCCATAGGATTAAATACATCTCATAAGATACAAAATACATAAAAGATCCATAGATTGCATTCATTCCAAATAATATTTACAAAGCTCATTCCTAGAATGAGGAAGATCATACAATAATGTTACAATTATCATAATACCAGAATCCTCCTCGAATACAAATGAGTACATATATAAAGTATCCAATTGATACATGAAATCATAAGAATGGAACATAACAACTGGTACATGCGAGCTCTCCAATCTAGAAGATCCTACCATCACGAACATAAGTGGCAACCCAACAGTGTAAGTTGCACATTCCACCCAACCAAGTGGTACCCGAAGGCCCACCCCACATGCTAGGAGATAGTAACAAGGCTTCCTAGACAAACCAACAACCTCTAGACACAAGCTATCACAAGGCTGAACTAATCAAATAAAAGTACACCACTAACATAATGGTTACATTGCTTCTAGAGTAAAATAATCAAACATATCACTGAACCAAACAAACCACTATCATAGGAGTGTCATAAAAATTTTGCATGGGTTACCTTGGAGAATCTTCCTAGGCCCCGACCCCCATCCTAGGTTACCCTGGTAGCCTCTCATGACCCTCGGCCCCACATGCAAACTGATGTAGAATCAATTATATTTCAAAGAGACAAGATAATGATCTTGCCATTCTAAGCCTTCTTGTCTCATCCCAAGTCTAAACAAGCCCTTGAGCCCATGAGTGAGGTACAATTATTCTTGTTAAGTGTTAAAAACTACCCTTTCCTCTAATACTTTTATTTTCATTTTCACTGGATTAACTAACTCTCACATGAGTTACCCTGGCACCACTTTGTGTGTCAGCCCCCATTGAGAGCCACTCCCCTATAGACAACACATGGATCTAATCCATAACTGAAGGGTAAACTAGTGCACACATATGGATTATAATTCCTAATCCAAAATATCAGAGGCAACACATCCTCGTTCGTGGTAACCGGGTGATTAACTGAATACAACTAAGTGCACTACCTAAGGGAAATCAAAGGGTTACAGCATAAAACACCACAACCCCCTCATAAAAATAACATCATCTATAAGAATTACATACACATCTAACCAATTTACCCCAACATCATGAACAAAATAAATCACATTTAAAAAAAAATTGTTCTACTTCCATTGTAGTTGCATCTTCCTCTAGGGTTACGTGGTGGGGTGTTACACAAGGTATTTGTTTCACAAAAAACCACTAGCCTTCGCGATTTTTATCTTTTATCTTTGCAATTGTGCCTTACATTTCAATCACTCATAAATCTTCAGCATGTGTGATGTGGCTTCCTCTTGAGGCTTTTGGTTTTTCATATCACTTCGCTTTTACCGATCTCCGTCTACGCGACGCGTGGCTTTCTCTGGCAACTTTCTGAACTCAGCCCACCTTGTAGTTTCTATCATTCAATGTGTGCCACGTAGCTCCCCCTTGGAGCTTTTCATTGGGTGTCCCTTTTTCTTTTTTCCTGATGCCATCTGCTCTACGCATGGTAGTTCTTTGTGTGCCAGTTATCTGGGGGTTGCTGTTGCGCCATTTGTTCTAGCTTGCTACCACATTTTCTCTTTCAGTGTCGCGTGTTCATTTTTGCTACTACATGGTTTTTTTTTTCCTTGTGACGACATTGTTGGCATGCTCCTAAGCGATCATTTATTTTCAATGGTGGCTCAAGGTGATCTGGGGCATCGATGTTGGCTCACGGCTTTCTTGCTTTGTGGTCATTCAGACGGTGGACTGGCCTATTTATGCGGCCCTTTTCCTCTTTTTTAGGTGGTTGTTAAGTTGCTAAAAGTTCCCAAGCACTGGGAAAATCCTTTGTAATATCTTTATTAAACTTGAAGACTATAGACTGTGCCAATCATTCGGCCTTCCTACTTTTCATGTATTTAGTAAGACTGTTAGTCTGTGCTGTTATTTTTTCTATAATGTATGAATGCCTATTTTTTAGCTTTTGTAAGCTTTCATAGCTAGATAAGTGCAGATCATGTTTCTCAACTCCTTTGTGTTGGCTAGGGTTATGTTAGGTTATTATATGCAATTTGGAGGTGTTTTCTATGTTTTAAAGTGCTTCTGAGAAAATTACTTAATAAACAACATCTGGTGGTTCGGGCCTTTGCATCTAGCACTATGCTCTAGTAAATTCATTTACGATTTTGGTGCATTGCTTGTAGCTTAGCTTGTATGTTTTGATGTCTTTCTAACCATTTTACCTCCCCCCACTAAATGAAGAGCCGGCTTCAATAAAACCCTAGAGATCACTTAGCTAGCCCACTATGTCCCCTAGTAGCTAAGTTTCCCATAAGACTACTGCTACATGCAAAATCCTGTGTCAACAGTTCTTTTCCTGGCACACCTAGTGGGACACAAACTAACATGCTCGATTGATATATAGATGTGTATGAGCCATCAACCTGTAACTAGGTGACAAACTTCTAGACTTCTTGGCCAGCTCATACCACCATTAGTGACTATGCATCCGAGAGGTCGCCTAGGTAGTCCTTCACCTCCTCCGTCTCCTCCTTCTCCATAGTCATCTGCTTCTCCTGCACCTATGGCCACTATAAATTATGCAGCTTGGGATGCTAGCATTCCTTTGGTAGCACCTATGCCTCCTATAGTATGGGCCCCAATCCCTACTTCCACTTTAAAAGCTATCCCTAAGTATTCTGGGGATGAGTTAAAAACACCGATGAAACACCTACAAGATGTGGTAGACGTATGTTTGGTACACGGTGTGTCAAATGAAAATGTAGCTCTCAGATTGCTTGTCACCTCCTTTTGAGGAAAGGCATTGAGCTGGTATAGAAATCTTGAGGCTAATACTATTGCTACTTGGGACCAGCTTAGAACTTCATTCTATGAATGTTTTTCAAATGCTAGTGATAGATCTTCGCTATATCATCAGCTGGCCAGTATAAAATGAGCTCCCCATGAAGCTCTATCTGATTTCAATGCACATTTTCATTCAACCTGGCAAAGAGTGTCTGTTGGCAGCCGACTGCCTCCGAATTTGGCATTCATGTTCTACTTAAATTCAATTAATGTCGATATCTCCATGATGGTGCAGGCTCTTGGCAGAGCAACTCTACCCAATGCTTATGCCTTGGTTGTCACTACGGAAAATAACCTGATTGCTGCTGGGAAGTTGGCACCAAGAACTATCATGTCATTGTTCCTCGAGTGCAATGTCATGGAAGCCAAAGTTCCCTCGACTAGCATGCCTACAAATCTACTCCATTCTATGTAAGTGTATCCCTGAACAACTTTGAGTGCAGATCTGCGTGTAGCTCCGATGCCTAACCCCCTGATGGCTGAGATGAATGAAATGAGAGAGCAGATGCGGGCCAGGACTAAGGAATTAACTACCATCAAGTGGAAGCAATATAGCTATCAAAAGCTGACATACCAAAATTATCAAGGCAGAAAGGATTCGTACCAACAAAATCAATGGCAGGATAGATCATGCAGAAATACTCAAGCACAACCAAATAACCAAGTTGTTCTAGTGACCCTATAAATATACATTGTACACCCCAGTTCAAGTAAAGAGTTAGTTGTGGGACAAAATAACTTAGCTGAAGACGCCAATTCATGGTGTTTTCCTTACAATGATGCACACATGCCCTGAAATTATCCACGGGAAAATTTGCAACAAAATATTATGGAATAGCATAGCCAAGGTAATGTACCTGATTTTGCCAATTAGTCTTATACTTCTCAGCAAATGCAATGGATGTCCATTCAGCAAGAGTCAAACATAGTTCTGAACCAGACCCTCTTTTCATGGATGGAGGGAGAGGAGTCAGCATTTCTGAACGACAACCCTTTGGATAAAGTGCCCCGAGTGCAATCTAACTACAACATGCGTTCAAAGCATAGATTCACTGAAGAGTTCATAGCCTTGCCTTCCAATGCTTCATCTCAGTCGATGCCTAGCCCATCGGCAAGACTATTGTCAATCCAACCACAGTCAAAGGCAGTTATTCCTAGCTCTCTGAATCCACTTCCTTCGAAGGCGAAGTCTTCTACAATCACCCTCATTGTCACCAAACAACCGGATATACCAGCCGCAAGGCCTGAACCAACTGTAAAGAATATCTGAGTGTAGTAGCTTGATCATATGATGAAGAAAGTTTGTTGAAAGAGTTTATTGATACAGACCCTTTCAGGAATTATCATGCAACTAGCCTCGGAACCTATGTTATACATGAACAAGGGAAAATTATGCCCAAATTTACTAAAGAGTTCGGAGGCGAAAAATTCTCGAAACTATGGAATTTGTACTTTGATGGGGCAAGATGTAGAGTAGGAGCTGGAGCGGGAATTTGTTTGACATCCCCATCCAAGAAAAAGACCTTGAGGTCATATTGCTTCCAGTTTGTCTACTCGAACAATGAAGCAAAGTATGAAGGTCTTGTCCATGGTTTGAGTCTTGTAGAACAAATGGGTGCAAAGCAAATATGTGTGTTCGGAGATTTAGAGTTAGTGGTCAACTAAATCCATGGAATTTCTGCTGCAAAGAATATCCGTATGTGATCCTACCAACATAGAATCTGGGATCTAATCGACAACTTTGATGCATTTAATATTCAGGCTATACTAAGGGAGAAGAACTCTGAAGCTGACCGCATGGAAACTATCAGAGCTCAGTTTGAGCTGGCCTCCGAGTTATTGAAAAATAAGCATGCGGTTAGAGTGATTGTAAGACCCATTGTTCCAAACAAAAAACAAGATTGGCAAGTGTTCGATAGCGATGCTCATATTACATCATTTCTCCAGTCATCTAGGGAATTTGCTGATCAGCTGCAACCAAAGATCATCGAAGCTTATGGGGATCAAGTCATCCAGCTGAAATCCAATAAGCTTCATAGAGGCCTAGTCACTTTGGAGAGCTTGTTTGATTTCGATGATGCAACAAGAGACAAAAGAAGGCTCATAGCTAACAAGGGTGACTATACCAATTTGTATATCGGAGGAGACAAATAGCTCAAGGTCGAGTAAGAAGTTTCTCAAAAGAATAAGGATAGACTAAGGCATTTCTGTGAAGAATATCTGAGTGTAGTAGCTTGATCATATGATGATCTTAAGGGATATGATCCCAAGATTATTGAGCATACAATTGAGCTATCAGAAGGGGAAAAATCGGTTCGTCAAAGACAGAGGCCTATGAATCCAAAGATAGAATCTCTCATGTCATAGGAGTTGAATAAATTGATTGCATCCCGAATAGTGTTTTCGATCAAACACAACACTTGGGTGTTATACCTGGTACCGGTCTGGAAAAAGAATGGAGACATACAACTGTGTGTGGACTTCTGAGACTTGAATAGAGCATCCTTAAAGGATCAATAACCCTTGCCTTCAATGCAGGTAATTATGTAGAACATAGCTGGGTTCGAAATGTTTTCAATGTTGGATGGATTTTCGGGCTACAATCAAATTCAAGTAAAAGAATAAGACCAACACAAAACAATATTCACCAAAAAGTGGGGAACATATGCATATGCCAAGATTCCTTTTGGACTCTCGAATGTCAGAGCTACCTTTCAAAGAGCCATGGATATTACTTTCAAGGATTTAATCCATAAAATTATACTTATCTATCTGGATGATTTGACAGTATTTTCAAAATCAGCCGATGATCACTTTGATTATTTAGAGCTTGTCTTCCAAAAGTGCAAGGAATTTGGGATTTCTTTAAACCCGAAGAAATGTGTGTTCAGAGTTCCCCAGGGGAAGCTATTGGGGTATGTTGTCTCAAAGGAGGGCATTTCTATTGACCCTGAAAGAGTCAATGCAATCTGGAAACTTCCATTACCTGTAAACAAGAAGGGAGTGCAATCATTTCTAGGTAAGGTCAACTTCATTAGCCGATTCATTGCATATTTCACAGGGATCGTTCGGCCTATTACCTTGATGCTTAAAAAAGACCAAACTTTCAAATGGACGACGGAGGCCAAAACAAATTTTGAGCTCATAAAGGAAGCTTATTTCTTCTGCCCCTGTATTAGTCAATCCAGACCTATCAAAAGATTTTATTATGTATGTTTTTGGTGGTGACAACAGTATTGCCACTCTACTTATGCAGAAAGATGACGAAGATAAAATGTAGTCTCTTGTTGCTTTCTACTCACGAACCTTAAAAGAGTATGAGGTAAAGTATAATTTTGTAGAAAAGAAGTCCTTTGCCATTATGAAAGGGCTAAAGAAGTTCCGACACCTAATATCATATAATAAGGTGATTGTTTGTGTACCGCATCGTAGTGTGCGGGAATATATCATGGAAGGAGAAATCATAGAGAAAAGAGCCAATTGGATCACCAAGATCCTAGAGTATGATATTGAAGTTAGGCTTGTCAAGACTGTCAAAGGAAAGAGACTGTGTGAATACCTCGCTCAAAATAGCAAACCAGTGACAGAGTTTGAGGCTCCGGAACCTGTTTTACTGAATGAAGAAAGCTCTCAGGGCGACTGGCTAGAGGATAGAATGAACTTCATGCAAACAGGAAGGTATCCGATCAATCTACCTTCTTTTAAGAGGAATTTCTATCATTTACAAAATAACAATTATGTTCTCTTGGAGGGTGTCCTATTCAAAAGAAATTTCAATGGCATCCTGCTAAGGTGTGTAAATGAAGAACAAGCCAAGAGAATATTGGATCAATACCATAATGGCCCCGTTGGAGGACATTTTTCTGCAAGGACTACAACAATTAAAATTATATGTGCTAGTTATTTTTGACCAACACTTTTCAATGATGCATTTTCATTAATAAAGTCTTGCAATGAATGTCAGTTTTATGTTGAAAAGAGAAAGAATGCTGCTATTACTTTGAGGCCCATAGTAGTAGAGGAACCCTTTGCTCAATGGGGTCTAGATTTCATTGGAATGATTAACCCTTTCTCCTTAGCTGGACACAGGTGGATATTGACAGCAACAGACTATTTCACCAGATGGGAAAAAGTAGTGCCATTGACGAACGCAACAGAAGTAGAGATTTTTAACTTCCTAGAGGAGTTGGTAGCTAGATTTGGCCTGCCAGAGACAATCATCTCTGACAATGCTAAATATTTCTTTGGATCGAAGATGAGCCAGTTTGCATTAAAATATGGGGTTTTCCTGAAAACCTCTTCCAACTATTATCCCCAGGGAAATGGCCTCATAGAATCTACAAATAAAAACCTCATCAAGTTAATTAAGAGGATAGGCTCGGAACACCAGAAGGAGTGGCATAAGAACCTCTGGACAGAGCTATGGGCAGACCAAATCACACCCAAGCAGATACTAAAGACAACTTCGTATGAGATGGTATACGAGAAGGAGGCATTGTTGCCTATCACCATGGAAATCCCTCCCCTCTAGTTGCTTAAATTGTTAGAAATTGAACAAAATGGAGCAATGGAGGTATGTTTTTTCGAGCTACTCGAGGTTCAGGAAAAGAGAGAGCACGCCCTTGAGGTGATGAACAGCCGTCAGTAGGTGGTAAAGAAGTGTTTTGATAAAAAGGCATCAGATCAAGAGCTACAACATGGAGACTTGGTGCTCAAGTTCAATGAGCACGGAGTAAAGCCCAACCAACACGAAAAAATTTCACAGTCTCTAGGAAGGGCCGTTCAAAATTGTCCGGTGTAAACAATTCAACTCTTTTGAGTTGGAAGACATGGAAGGTAATGCTTTAAGTATTTTGGTTAATGGAATACATCTTAAAAAAATTAATTAATTCTACCTATGTGATGGCTTTGTAAATTGTAAATATGTAATTATCTTTCCTGCTTTATGTTTTGGGTTTTCTCGATGCTTTTGAAACAGCAAAAATAGTGCAAGAAATAGAAAAAACATTGTAAATGAGCCAGAATTTGTGATAAAACATAATTATTATATATTATGGCCGAAACATTTACATGATAAAAGATAGGGGCCAGTGGCCTTGTATCAAAATATATACATATATCCGCTATAGAGCAGAGGCTGGTAAAAAAGAAAAAGAAAAATTGGGGACTATCTTGGTTCTTAGATTCTCAAGCATTAGATGGACCAACAATGGCAGCAACTCGTAGTGCGAAATCAGGGAACACCATTCTTTCGAAGTCCTCGTACCACTGGAGGTTTCAGAATGGTTAGATGTAATGTACCCGTGGTGTAGGAGCACCTAGGCTAACCTCCAATTACTATGTCACTTTTGGCTTGTATCTGACATTAGCCAAATCAGAGTGGTTGTGTGTTTGTTTTGGACCTTAGAAGGTCTTTCTTGTGTTTGGACTAGGTGAGTTAGTGCTAGAACTAAGGTCACCAATTGGTCATTGTTTGTTGTTTTGGTTAGCTTAGCCTTAGAAGCTTAAAGTTTGGATTTGAGTTTCTTAATGTGTTCTAAACACATGTGAGATTTAGGAAAGATGTTTTAAGGTAATTTATGATGTTATTTCTTTGAACTACATGGCTTAGAGGTCCTATATTCTAGTTGGCCTAATGAATGTAAAAGATGCCACAAAGTGTCATGACAACATTGGCAATTTATTGCAAATGTTGCATGCAACTCGACAACATTGGATTCCCTAAAAGATAGGAGTGGGAGATCAACTAATAGGCCTAGAAACATGGATAATGACATCTAAGATCTCTGAGGGCTCCGTATCCCAAGGAGAGGAGGATTGTAATCAAATTTTTGGAATAGTAAAGCTGCTCTGCAACTCTGTTTTGTGTGAACACCGAGCATTATAGTGTGACAGTGATATGATATAGATTGAATGTTTTGATTTAGTGTTAGATTTGTGTTCATAGGATAGTACTAAGACTTTTTCATTGTATAAGCAAGCTGATTTGAGTTGATTTAGTGTCTTGAATAAATAGGTTAAGGTCTAGAGGTTTTCCTAGTCCTGTCCTGACCAGTTTGTCTGTCTATGGCTCCCCCATGAAATCTAGCCATGGGATCTTCCCAAGGGTAGATGAATGTTTTAGGGGAGACATTGGTCTATATATATTTAGTTTTAGGAGTCATGAAGATTCGAGCACCTATTTTTAATGTCAAATCCTAGGCGAGCTCAGAGTGCCCGGTTAGAGGTTTGACAGTGATGAATTGAAGAATTTAGGCAGGGGATTGAAGTACTGTATGGAATAACCATAGTTCTAGGTGGGATATGAATGGATCTTGATATTATAGGAGGATTGAGAAACTACCAATCCATTTGAGTGGGATTTGAGTAAGAAACCAATAAGGTCCTACAAACTAGGCCTATTAGCCCTATCTGACCTAGATAATAGGAAGCATATGTACGGAAGACCTAGGAGTCTAAAATTTGTTGAATCCTTCAGAACATCCAAAAGGGTACTCAAATGTGGGATTATATTTTCAATTTGTTTGGGAAGTTTTGGCAGGAATGAGAAAAAGGGCTCTGTCAAGTACTACAAGGAATTAGGCCCCCTCAAGACAAATTCTTGCACCCGGTTGGAGAAAGGTTTGGAGATCCTTCAAGATGGATCCAAATGGAAACACATGGAATGTTTTCAATATGTTTGGTACCCTTGCAATCAATTCAATGGTTTGTGTGATGATGGCACTTAGAGTCTTCTAAGTGTAGGAGAAAGAATTGAAGTAAACTAAGGGTGATTTTCCTTCAAGGTTAAGCACAAGGGGTTAGACTCTTAGAGAAGAGTTAGATGAGGCCTTAGTTAATCATCTAACGCTTTTGAGATCCTAGATGAGATTAGGATCCTGGAAGAAGACAAGCAAGGTCTTCTTAGCACTTTTGTAAGCACACCTTGAAGCACATACACCATATTGGTATCAGAGCTTGTTTTGATCAGGCTTGTGGTTAATGTTGCAACCTACTAAATCAGTAGGAGAGAATACTTCATTTGGGTCAGTGGAAGATACTACAATGGTGACTAATGCTGAGTTAGCCAAGAAAGTGGACAAGAAAGAAGAGGATAGCAAGTCACTAAGAGAAAGATTGGCTCAAATGGAGCAACTCTTGGGTGAAGTCCAAGATAAGGCAGATAAGGTGAAGGATAAAATAGATCAGAAGGAAGAGAAAGAAGCCATAGAAAAAGAGTTGGAATTGGAAGAGGAAGCTCCAACCCCTGACCCTATTATTCCTGAAGAACCCTTCTTGAAGGCACTAAAGGCTTTAAGTGGCAAAGCTTTGGAGGGTGTACCACTTTTCAATGGACAAAAGGATCCTGATGCAGTCCTAGACTGGATTGACAGTATAAAGAATCCCAAAATGTAAAGGTGGCCAAATCTAGGTTGAGAGGTTCAACACTCACCTGGTGGAAGTTTGTTCAGGCCGAAAGAGACAAGGAGGGAAAGAGTCCTATTGCTACATGGAAAGGCATGGTGACTAAGGTGAAGCAGACCTACTTACCTGATGACTATGAGATTCAGTTGCATAGAAGAAGGGATAATCTTAGGCAAAAAGATTTGGATATCCAAGCATACACCGATGAGTTCCAAAAGTTGTGTTTGAGGTCAAAGGTAGTAGAGGATGAAAGTATACGGCTAGCAAGGTATTTGAATAGTCTTAAGTGGTCCATACAAGAAGACATGATTCTTGTTAACTTCAAGAGTGTACAACAATGCTATCAGATGGCCCTGAAGATTGAGGAGAAAGGCAAAAGAAAACATGAACAAACCTTAAAGGGAAGAGGTAAAGGAAGAGATAGTAGAGGGCAAAGAAGTGGTTATGGTGGAAGAAGTTTAGGGTCAAGAACTCAAGGAGAAGTCAAATATACTGAATAATAAGAGGGAAGCTCTAGTAGAGGCAGTAGAGGAAGAAGCTCTAACTTTAGAGGAAGAAGTGGTGGACAAGGGAGAGGCAATTATTTTTCCAATATGAAATGCTATCTTTGTAACC
This sequence comes from Sequoiadendron giganteum, assembly GCA_007115665.2. NCBI lineage: Eukaryota > Viridiplantae > Streptophyta > Pinopsida > Cupressales > Cupressaceae > Sequoiadendron > Sequoiadendron giganteum. Next base: position 280,167,436 of record CM021106.1, read on the forward strand.
AAATGGGACATCCTACCTATAGAAGTCTAGAGAAGGGTAGTACTTCTCAAGGAGGTGACAAGAGAACTAATTTGGTTCATAAGGAGACCAATGCAGCAGTGAATCACCTTGAGGTGCCACTAACATCAGAGGAAGGTGAGAACCTCATGATGAGGATAACATTGATCAAGGAGCCAGTTAAAGAGGAGCCAAGCCAAAGAAGGTCCCTGTTTAGAATAAAATGTAAACTGATGAACAAAGTGTGTAGAGTCATCATTGACTCAGGGTCTACTGACAACATTGTGTCAGAGGAAGCAGTCAACAAGTTAAATATGACAAGGATACCCCACACTAGTCCTTATAAGGTCACATGGCTGAATAAAGGCCAACATGTCTTAGTAAACGAGTAGGCTTGGGTGGAGTTTTCAGTCGGAAGGTATAAGGACAAGGTACTATGTGATGTGTTAACTATGGATGCATGTCACTTGCTCCTAGGTAGACCATGGCAATTTGACTGCCAAGCTATGCATGATGGAGTGAAGAACTCCTATACTTTCAAGAAGGATAAGGTAACATTCAAAATTAAGTCACTATTAGAGGATGCAGAGGTGAAGACAACAGGTCCTAATATACTCATGGTTGGTGAAAAAGAGTTCTTAGAAGCCTTAGAAGAAGGAGAAGGAATTGGCTATGCACTAGTGTTAAGGCCAAGAGAGGTAAGTGGTGACAAAGCAGCCAGGAAGCTAGAGTTACCTAAAGAGATACAAAGCATGTTGCAGACTTATGAAGGCATTGTAAGTAGTGGACAACCAGTAGCATTACCTCCTAAAAGAGCTATAAGTCATAGGATAGACTTCATATCAGGAGCTACCCTTCCCAATAAAGCAGCCTATAAGATGACCCCTCAACAAAATGAGGAAATTGCTAGAGAAATACAAGAACTCCTAAACCAAGATCTTATTAGGAAGAGCATCAGTCCATTTGTCGTACCCCTTGTCCTAGCACCTAAAAAGGGAGGAGATTGGAGGCTTTGTACGGATTCAAGGGCCATAAATAGGATAACCATCAGATATAGGTTCCCTATTCCTAGGATTGAAGATCTAATGGATTGTCTAGAGGAAGCCAATTATTACACCAAGATAGACTTAAAGAGTGGTTATCACCAAATTAGGATACATGAGGGAGATGAGTGGAAAACAGCCTTCAAAACCAGTGAGGGTTTATATGAGTGGCTTGTCATGCCATTTGGATTGTCTAATACCCCCTCCACATTCATGAGGCTCATGAATCAGGTCCTCAAAGACTACATTGGAAAATTTGTAGTGGTATATCTTGATGATATACTAATTTATAGCAAGACAAGAGAGGAACATCTCAAACACTTAGAGCTAGTTTGCAAGAAGCTACATGATGAGAAGTTGATGATCAATTTAGAGAAGTGTGAGTTTATCAAGACAGAGCTGGTGTACCTTGGGTTTGTGCTATCTCATGGCAATCTGAAAATGGACATTAGCGAAGTGGAAGCCATCCTTAATTGGCCTACTCCAAGGACAACAATAGAGGTAAGAATTTTTCATGGCCTTGCTCAATACTATAGGAAGTTTATAAGGCAATTCAGTGCTATTTGTGCTCCTATGTTGGATACCATTAAAGGAGGAATAAAGACTAAGTTTGTATGGAATGAACAAGCTAACAAGAGCTTTGAGTTGTTGAAGGAAAATATTTCCACACAACCTATTTTAGTTTTGCCAAGATTTGAGAAGCTATTCACCATAGAGTGTGATGAAAGCAATGTGGCTATTGGAGCTGTTTTAAGCCAAGAGGGAAAACCTGTGGCTTTCCATTCAGAGAAGTTGAGTGAAGCCAAGAAGAAATATTCTTCTTATGATCTTGAGATGTATGCTCTAGTTCAGGCCTTAAGGAAATGGTGACACTATTTATTACCCAAGGAGTTCATAGTCTATTCAGACAACCAAGCTCTAAGTTTTTTGAACTCTCAAGAGAAACTCAGTCATAAGCACATAAAGTGGGTTGAATACCTGCAAGCATACACATTTAATATCAAGCATAAGAAGGGAATGCTAAACAAAGTGGCAGATGCCTTGAGTAGGAGAGATCTCACTATCCAAGAGATACAACTAAAGAGCATGGGAATAGATCACTTTAAAGATCTATATGTTGATGACGAAGCTTTGTAGACATTTACAAGGTATGTGCTGAATATAAGAATCATTTTCATAGAAAATATGATGAATACACTTTGTAGAGTAACTTTTTGTTTAAGGGAAATCAGTTATGTGTTCCTAGAGGGTCCATTAGAGAGAATTTGGTTCAAGAAAAGCACAATGGAGCATTGAGTGGTCACTTTGGGATCACTAAGACACAAGAACTTGTCCAAAGGTTCTACTTTTGGCCAAGAATGAACTTTGATGTAAGGAAGTATGTTGAAAGTTGCATTATGTGTCAAAAGGCCAAAGGTACTTCTTCAAATACAGGCCTATATCAACCACTACCTATTCCCACTAGGCCATGGGAATGTTTGAGCATGGAATTTGTAGTTGGGTTACCCAAGAAAAGATAAGGCATGGATAGTGTTTATGTAGTTGTAGACAGATTCAACAAGATGGCTCACTTTGTGCCATGTAAGACAACCAATGATGCCAGCCAAATAGCCTCTCTCTTCTTCAAAGAGATAGTAAGCATACATGGGTTACCTATGAGCATTGTATCAGATAGAGACACCAAGTTTATGTGTCACTTTTGGAAGACTCTTTGGCAAAGATTGGGCACAAATTTATACTTTGGATTTGCATACCATCCTCAAACAGATGGTCAAATCGAGGTGGTAAACAGGAGCCTTGGAAATCTATTAAGGTGCTTGACCAAAGAATATGGTCAACAATGGGATCAATTGATTGGATAGGCTGAGTATGCATATAATGACACTGTAAACAAGTCCACAGGGAAGAGTCCCTTTAAAATTGTATATGGCCTACATCCTAGGGGAGTCTATGAGCTAAGAGACTTAAAGGATGGAGTTAAGGGAAGTGGATATGCTGATGATTTTTCCTATGCAATGCAGGAGATTCATGACACAGTCAGAAAGACATTGACTAAGAACACTATGAAGCATAAGACCAAGGTTGATGAGGGTAGAAGAGAAATCCAATTCAATGTCAGAGACTTGGTGATGGTGCATCTAAACAAGTCCATATTGCAGAAGGGTGTCCCTCACAAGTTGCAAATGAGAAGGATAGGTCCCTGTCCTATCTTAGGAAAGTATGGTGACAATGCTTATAAAGTGGAGCTACCGGAGGATAGTGGACTGTCCCCTATTTTCAATGTTGCAAACATGGTTCCTTATAAAGGACCCACACCTGATTTAGACCAAAGTTTGATTGAAGTTATCCAAGATATGGATGACCTCTAGTTACCTTCTACTACAGTGAAGAGAGCTGACAGTATACTGGATACACGAGTCTACAAAAAGACTAGGAAGAAGGACTACAAGGAACATTTTGATCAAGTGGCATGGTCAACCTGATGCTGATGCAGTATGGATCAAAGAATCAGAGTTCAAGAAGTTGGGCATTGACCTCAACTTACTCAATCCAAGGGTGGATTGAAAGCTTTTACTTGAGGAGGATGGTGCAGGAGCACCTAGGCTAACCTCCAATTACTATGTCATTTTTGGCTTGTATCTAACATTAGCCAAATCAGAGTGGTTGTGTGTTTGTTTTGGAACTTAGAAGGTCTTGCTTGTGTTTGGACTAGGTGAGTTAGTGCTAGAACTAAGGTCACCAATTGGTCATTGTTTGTTGTTTTGGTTAGCTTAGCCTTAGAAGCTTAAAGTTTGGATTTGAGTTTCTTAATGTATTCTAAACACATGTAATATGTAGGAAAGATGCTTTAAGGTCATTTATGATGTTAGTTCTTTGAACTACATGGCTTAGAGGTCCTATATTCTAGTTGGCCTAATGAATGTAAAAGATGCCACAAAGTGTCATGACAACATTGGCAATTTATTGCAAATGTTGCATGCAACTCGGCAACATTCGATTCCCTAAAAGATAGGAGTGGGAGATCAATTAACAGGCCTAGAAACATGGAGAATGACATCTAAGATCTCTGAGGGCTCATATCCTGAGGAGAGGGGGATTGTAATCAAATTTTTGGAATAGTAAAGTTGTTCTACAACTCTGTTTTGTGTGAACACCGAGAATTATAGTGTGACAGTGATATGATATAGATTGCATGTTTTGATTTAGTCTTATATTTGTGTTCATAGGATAGTACTAAGACTTTTTCAATCTGCAAGAAAGTTGATTTGAGTTGATTTAGTGTCTTGAATAAATAGGTTAAGGTCTAGAGGTTTTCCTGTACCTGTCCTGACCAATTTGTCTATCTATGGCTCCCCCATGAAATCTAGCCATGGGATCTTCCTAAGGGTAGATGAATGTTTTACAGGAGCCATTGGTTTGTATATATTTAGTGTTAGGAGTCATGAAGAGTCGAGAAATTATTTTTAATGTCAAATCCTAGGCGAGCTCAAAGTGCCCGATTAGAGGTTTGATAGTGATGAATTGAAGAATTTAGGTAGGGGATTGAAGTACAATATGGAATAACCACAGTTCCAGGTGGGATATGAATAGATCTTGATATGATAGGAGGATTAAGAAACTACCAATCCATTTGCGTGGGATTTGAGTAAGAAACCAGTAAGGTCCTACAAACTAGGCCTATTAGCCCTATCTGACCTAGATAATAGGAAGCCTATGTACGGAAGAGCTAGGAGTCTAAAATTTGTTGAATCCTTCAGAACATCCAAAAGGGTACTCGAATGTGGGATTATATTTTCAAGTTGTTTGGGAAGTTTTGGCAGGATCGAGAAAAAGGGCTCTATCAAGTACTACAAGGAATTAGGCCCCCTCAAGATAAATTCTTGCACCCAGTTGGAGAAGGGTTTGGAGATCCTTCAAGATGGATCCAAATGGAAACACATGGAATATTTTCAATATGTTTGGCACCCCTACAATCAATTCAATGGTTTGTGTGATGATGGCACTTAGAGTCTTCGAAGTGTAGGAGAAAGAATTGAAGTAAACTAAGGGTGATTGTCCTTCAAGGCTAAGCACAAGCGCTTAGACTCTTAGAGAAGAGTTAGATGAGGCCTTAGTTAATCATCTAAGCCTTTTGAGATCCTAGAGGAGATTAGGATCCTAGAAGAAGACAAGCAAGGTCTTCTTAGCACTTGTGTAAGCACACCTTGAAGCACATACACCAACCCGCATGAGGAAAAAGTAGCCGACATTAACCTTGCCGCGATGCTCCTCATGAGTCTGCAACTCAAAACTGAATAGGAAAGGCCTGGTTGGCATGGGTCCTCCACGTAGCTATAGCAGATGCAGGTTGCAAAGTGAGGGGACCCCATGATCAAATTGGATAGCACACACTGTTTGCTACAATCCTCCGAGGTAGTGCCAAGGGAACACTCGCTTCGTCAGCTTTAGGATCTTACGTTTGGAGACACTGATATCCAGCAGAGAGGCGATGAAGTGGGAAAAAATTCTAGTGATGACCCAGTATTGCTCCTCATACTCCACGCAGTCCTTGCCAAGAACCCATTTAATTTCTTTCACATACAATAGGTTCTTTACACCTGTCATGCACTTTAAGCGCCTACACCTAATTTTTCTTAAGAAAGTGGCTTGGTTCTTTTTACAGACTAGTCTAATAGGTATCTCCATGCTGCTCGCTACTCTAGCTAGAAAATAAAATTTTCTAAAAGAACTAAGGCTTGCTAAGAAAATAAAATTGTGGTTTGCAATGCTACTAATGGCCCTATTTAAAGACTAGTCAGGGTTCACTTGATGAGGTGAGCCATAATTGTGATAGAGGCAAAGTGTGTTGCCAAGCCTTGATTTTCAACACTACAGCGTGTGAAGTGAAGGGAATAATCAAGTACAGTCACAACTTTCTCTGTTCAATTTGTCGAATTCAATAAAGATTGGCTAGGTGTCAACATAAGGAGCTGCCATCCCATCTGAATCAAGGAAAATATTTTAAGTAGGTTGTTGGGTGATGTGCCCAAGTACAATCAGGAAAACCAGTAAATGCAAAAGAGCTTGTAAAGGATTTGGCAAGGTTGTCTTGGTCTGCTATTCAAGACAAATCAGATGCCACCTCATGCAAAGTCATGTCTCTTAAATATGGAGAGCAATTTGGTAGGTTGACGATCTTTTCACATGCATGAAAATCTGGTGATGCATATGGAAACTAAATGTGAAAGGCTAGCACGTACACTTGCTCAGCCATTTTTCACAAAAATTAAAAAAAGGCAGGTTTGGCATGCGAAGGGGTGCATTTATTGTGAGGATTTTTCAAAAGATAAAAACGGATAGGTCATTCGTAAGAGAGAAAGAGTTTTTCAAAAATCTAAGGAATTTACGAAGTTCTGTGAAAATTTCTTGCGAATACGGAGAAATAGTTGAGATTGCAGAAGGTTCAACACTAGCCTTGGCTCTAGTGAGTGTTAACGAACAAATATTAAAGGTACCCTATGTAAATCTCTACAACTGGGAGTCTTACACTACCCCAGGCATCCCAACGAAGCCACACTAGCCCTTCACCAGTCAAGCAGACCAGGGAAAACTAAGCATGATTCCTCATAGAAACCAGGCGTTAGTAGCGGAGGATTGGGATAATGTCTTTGATCCTGAGTTATCCCAGAATCCTAAGAGCCTTAGATAAGCTACGTGTGAGAGAATGAAGAAAGGGACATACGCTTTCTACCAGTGTCTATGGGATTGTAGGCTTCCCTAGTATATGGTTCCTCTGGTGCATTATTGCCCAGAGATTGTAGCAGCATGCGCGACAGGCTTCGACCTGAAGACCGGAGTGATAGGTGGCACTAATTTCAAGGTAATCATTAGCCCTGAAGCTATTTAGGATATTTTATGCATCCCGCTCCCCTTGACCAAGGAGGTTATAATTTTTGACATAAAAAAAATGCATGAAGACTGGGGAATGCTCAGGATGGAGTCGCAGTTTTACCACAGTGAAATTGCTATGCCGACACATGTTTTGACGCCACCCAAATTTCCATTTGGTCTGGCTGCTTTAAAACTTGGGTCTTTGTCCATCTGTTCTATGTTGGCACTGGTGTGTAGTCTAGATATAGACAAGTAGGTCCATGAATTTCAAATGTGTCTCAGCTTTATGTTGAGAAGGAACAATGTAGCTCTGCTTTTCGACTTTGCAAAAGTTATTAGTGATGGGATGAAGTAGCAGCTGTAAGACTTCCAGGTTGGTTCTAGGTTTAGGTATCTCTCTTTCTTGGCCTATTTAATATTGCATTAGAACTCAGACTATTTCATGACATTTATGTCTTTGGTTGTTTTCAATGAAAGCGGCCAAAGGAAGCCAGTTTCGACATGAACTCCTGTCCTATCAAAAACTTGTGATTACTACGCATTTTTGGATTTGTTCTTAGCCCAAACTCTACAGGATTTGGATAGAGTTGGGATCAACATGTTCATGTGCCTATTGCTAAGACATAAATCTTGGTTGGGAAAACCCGTGCCACCCTACGATTAGTTCTTTGGCACTGGTTTCACTATGCTTCGCATGCGAGGCTTCGCTCAGGAACCTTTGCGGCTCCCACGTTTTCTTTCCGAAAGAGTGCTAGCCCTAGAAGTGATGAGGCAGCTATGTAATATTGATAATGATTACTGGGGAGGAAAGCATTTAACCTCCTATTTGATACTGTCGGTCATGTTCGGCTTCGTGTCGCTGGTTAAGAAAAGGACTTCGAAGGTTGATACTTCGGATATTATGTACTCAAAATTGGGACATCTTGGGTTGATGGTTATCAATGACACCTGGAAATACAACCCTAAAAATAATTTATCAGAGGTTGGCATAAGAATCCCACATCAACCTCGGCCATTGTGGGACCCTCAGAGAAATGTTGAGGAGGGGAATTTGAGGTTATATGTAGGCCTTGAATATTTTCCTACTTAGGACAAGTGACCATCATGGCAGAAATTTTACTACATAGTGGGGAAGGCCAACCCAAACAAGAAGATCAACCAATCCTTATGCACCCAATTGAATAAGCTCGAATGGAGGCCCGAGAAAATTTGAGACTTCTGGATATACCGATAAGAGTCTCTAGCAACCGCCAAGCTTTACGAAGAAGTGGCTCTTGATGAAAAATTTGATGATGTCTGGGAGAGGGAGCATCCAAACATAGAAAGGTCTCTGAACCCTTCAACGTCAGAGCAACACTATCACAAGGGAGAGAATGCTACAGAGCCTGGAGAGGAGGTAACTCAAAATGCCCCTATTGCTGGAGAAGATCCAATGTATGAAGAAGATATCAGGGAGAAGTCTGCACAATGGGAGAATTCACCAAGCGCACAAATGTCAGAGCCATCCAGCTCCTCTAAATCAACCCGGAAGAGTCTACAAACTACCAGTCATAGTTGGTGGGTCATTGTTGACCTTGAGGTCTCTCTGGAGGAGAAGCGGTCGTGAACAAGAAAATTCGGCGAAGAGGAAGGGCAATTGCAGGAGGAAGCGGTCATATTGTTTGCAGCTCCTTACGAACCTCAGGTATTATTTCCTCCATCTTCTCTCTCCACTATGTCTCTGGTCTCCTCTTTGTCTACCCCAGTTTTTTCCTCTGCACCAGCATTGTCCTTCACTGGGTATCTTGGGCAGCCTAGTCTTTTCCCTCCTGGTTTTCCATTTTCATCGTCCACTTTCCATTCCACCCCTAGGACTCAAATGGTCACCATTTTTGACCCAATGAACCAACAATTTTCATCCCCGAGGCCTGGCTTATCGGTTGGTTCTCCCTTTGCTTTTTCCCCCATCATGTTTTTGTCACCTCTGAGCAATCAATTCATCCCAAATTTTTCCCCGGCCATCATCATAAGGCCTAGCAAATCCACTGATGCGCCCAACACGCTTTATTTCCCATTAGCAATCCCTCGGGAATTTCCTTTTGCTAGTGGGCTGGGAATCCCTTCCGAGGAATATTTCTCATAGGTGGAAGAAAACAAGAGCACCTGAGCTAGCCGAATTCAAAAAATAAGACAAAAGGATGCGAGCAGGCCAGTAGAGCCTCTCTTGCAAACTATGTTCAATGAGGGCCAAAATTCGTTGATTTTTGCAAAGACCACTCCTAATGTGATTAAACCGGTAGGAGAAATGTTGTCAATTGATTACTCTGTCAATGCCATCAGACTGGATTTGTAGCAAGCTCATCCATGGGACAAGGTTGAGCTAATGGAGGAAACTCAAAAAATAGTAACCACTGATTACCTCAAGCTCAATCACTAAGCAATGAAAAAGGAGGAGCAGATCGTGGAGCTGAAGGGAAAGGTTGATCTCTAGGTGAACAAATATAAGGCCCAATAAAATTAGATAGGTCACCTAGAGAGGGAGAGAATTTCTTTTGCAAACCAAATTAAGCAGCTCCATCTTATGAGCATGAAAATTGTCCCGACCCTCCAAAGGGAGGCCAAGCAGAGCCAGGCGAATGAAGAAAAACTCTATGCTGACATACTCTAGCTAAATGATTGTATGAAGCGGCTCTGACAAGACACAAGTGATGAGGTAAATGAAATTAACGCCACCTTGGATTCAGAAATCCAAATGAAGAAGGCGACTGAATTAACCATGGAAGAGAAAGAAAAAGAGATTTCCACTCTAAGGGAGCAAGTGTTCTATTTGAGCGGAAGCTTATTAGAGCTAAAGGCAGACCTGAGCAACAAAGTTGCGGAGTTGGATATTTTGAGGGCCCAACCTCTTGTACCACAAATGAGCTCACTGGAGATAGCCAAGGAGATATATGTGTCATACTGGGATAAGGTCAAGGCGTTGTGCCTTACTCTACAACCCACCCTCAAATTTATGGTGCAAGTAGCCAGCCTATGCAGAACAATAGGCGAAACAATTCAATAGATACAAGAGGTAACTTTTGATAAGGTTCTGGAGGCCAAAATTTTGTTGCGCAAATTGTATATAGCTTCTGATGAGGCCCTTAGTGGCGTGGGTATCAAAGAATGAACAATGGCATCCATGGGAATAAGCATCCTCATTTTTATGCATGAGGTTGTCCAGCAAGTGGCAGAGTGCAGGGCCAAGTTGAACCAGGTTACTAGTGATATGCGGGCAAAATTTGCCCGCTTAACTCATAGAGGCCTTCCTTCCCCCTTCATCGTGGATCAAGAGGTTGCTCGTGTTGAACATATTGTTGCAAGGATCAAAGAAAAGAAGCAGGACCTTTCTATTTTCCAATTTTTTGATCAGTCTTCGACCGCCAAGAAGATTGAGGGGATCATACATTAGTTGGCACAACTCTTCTTCCAATTGGAATTAGAGACGAAAGTATCTGGCGGATTGCCTTTCAAGGAAATTATCGATGTCAAGTTGGCACAAGAAAATCTACGAGCTCTCTTCATGCCCTCAAACAAAGTCTGGAGCGGACTGTAGGCTTCCCTCTCGAAGTTGTGAGCAATTATGAGGTTTATGGGGTTCTTCATTCCGCGAGCAAAATGTCCCTGTGAGTCGCCAAACTGTTTCACAAAAAACCACCAGCCTTCGTGGTTTTTATCTTTTATCTTTGTGGTTGTGCCTTACATTTAAATCACTCACAAATCTTTGGCATGTGCCACATGGCTTCCTCTCAAGGCTTTTGGTTTTTCATATCGCTTCACTTTTGTCGATCTTTGTATGCGCGATGCATGGCTTTCTCTAGCCGCTTTCCGAACTAGGCCCACCTTGCAGTTTCTATCATTCGGCGTGTACCACGTGGCTCCCCCTCAGAGATTTTCGCTAGGAGTCCCTTTTTATTTTTTCCCGGTGCTATCTGCTCGATGCGTGGCAGTTCTTTGTGCATCGGTTATCTGGGGTTTGTTGCTGCACCGTTTGTGCTCGCTTGCTGCTGCGTTTTCTCTTTCGGTGTCATGTGTTCATTTCTGCTATGGCATGGTTTTTTTTTCCTTGTGATGGCATTGCTGGCATGCTCCTGAGCGATCATTTGTTTTCAATGGCGGCTTGAGGTGATTTGGGGCGTTGATGTTGGCTCATGGCTTTCTTGCTCTATGGTCATTCAGGCGGTGGACTGGCCTATTTATGCGGCCCTTTTCCTCTTTTTTAGGTGGTTGTTAAGTTGCTAAAAGCTCCCAAGCATTGGGAAAGGATTTGTAATATTTTTATTAAACTTGAAGGTTATAGATTGTGCCAATCATTCAACCTTTCTTCTTTTCATGTATTTAGTAAGACTCTTAGTCTGTGATGTTATTTTTCCTATAATGTATGAATGCATGTTCTTCAGCTTTTGTAATCTTTCATAGCTAGATAAATGTAGATCATGTTTCTCAACTCCTCTATGTTGGCTACAGTTATGTTAGATTATGCTATGCAATTTGGAGGTGTTTTCTATGTTTTAAAGTGCTTCTGATAAAATTACTTAATAAACAACATCTGGTGCTTCGGGCCTTTGCATCTAGCACTATGCTCTGGTAAATTCATTTATGATTTTGGTGCATCGCCTGTAGCTTAGCTTGTATGTTTTTCTATCTTTCTAACCATTTTACCTCCCCCCACTGAATGAAGAGCCGACTTTGATAAAACCCTTGAGGTCACTTAGCTAGCACACTATGTCCCCTAGTAGCTAAGTTTCCCATAAGACTGCTGCTACATGCAAAATCCTCCGTCAACAATATCAGAGTCCAAGTTTAAACACTGGGTGCTCTAGGATAATGATGAACCCATTAGGTTGTTAGTTTCATAGGATTTAAGTTTGTGTACCTTGTCTTATACCTTGGTGTGTTTGTGTAGGATCATGCCACCTAGGCGAGGTCGAGCTAGAGGTCATAGTCATGGCCATGGAGGCGGTCATGGAGGTAGTTAGCATGATTCATCTCCCCATGTTCCCCATGACTCTGATTGTGAGGAGCATTAGGCCCAGAATTCCCCAGGAGGTAGTGATCAGCATCAGGATCCTCCAAGGATTGAGGGCACATAGTTGTACAGGTTGTTAGAGGAGACACTAGCTCACCTTGGGTTGAGGCAGGGTGGAGATCAGGTTAATATTGGTGAGAGGGAGGTACCAGCATAGTTAGAGGTAGTCATAGCCACACACATGAGATATTTACTTAGATCTCATCCACCCACTTATGATGGTTTTGGCAGTGGACTTGAGGCTGAGACCTGGTTGATTGACCTAAACCGATGTTTTTCTATGCACCCCTATGGTAGAAACACCAAGGATAGATGTGTGATCATTCACTTGAGAGGTTTTCCATCTACCTAGTGGAGTTTGGAGGAGGAGAAGCTCTCTATTGATATTAATTTGGTTTTGTGGGATATGTTTATTAAGAGGTTCACACCCCGATTCCTTTTTGATCATTGGCGGAAATGTCAAGGTGATGAGTACCATGTCGTACAACGGATGGCCATGTTGGTTGAATATTATGAGCATCATTTCTATGAGCTTAAGTAATTCACTAGCATTGGTAATGATGAGGGCATGCTTGTCCAACACTTTGTCAGGGGCTTAAATGCCCAAATCAATGGTGGTGTTCAGGTTTTCGAACCCAAGACCATGGAGATAGTGGTGGAGAAGGCTAGGCTAGTAGAGGAAAACTTAGCGATGGCATTGGGTGGCCATACAGGGGTGCAGATAGGCAGTGCTTCAGCTACAGGGCCTAGTTCATGTGGTGGCTAGGCTCAAGGAGTTGAACCACCTTGGACTCAATAAGTGCCTACATAGGGTGGTCAGTAGCAACAATAATCCGAGTCTAAACATAAGGATTCACAATATCATCATGATGGTAACGATTCTCAATCTAGGAAGAACTAGAACTAGTGGCATAATAAGCACAATCGTCAGGAGTAGCTAAGACAAAGTGCATAGTCTACGACTAACTAGGGTAGTGTTTAGTAGTCTAGTGCACCTCCAAATGATAGGGGTTTTGGACATAACACAGGTTGTTTATCTTATGGTCAACAGGGCCACATTGCTAGGATGTGTTTGCAAAGGAACACTACTAGTTTCAGTCAGGGGCCAGACATTTCTAAGTTGATGGTAGGTGATGTAGGTGGGTCACACCAAGCATTTACTATGGTTGATAACTGCCAGGTTGGGCATCAGGGTGCAGTTATTGAGGCTTTTGGTAGTGTATGGGTAGCTGACTTTGGAGCCCTTAGTCATCATGCAACATAGGAGACTCCCCCTCAGGGGTCAAGATATTGAGTAGGTGAGGGTCCAGTGGCATCTAAGAGAGGATAATTCGACTACCTAAGAGGATGTGATTAGGATGAGGGAGCTCTATCCCTATTTTTTTATATACTTCCAGGAGTAAGCCTTACCCTAGTGGGGAGGATGTAGCACCCCTCTAATTTTCTCATATGTTCAGTCAATGTGTTTCTCTAATATCCTTATGTTTTATGATAGTACCTTTAATTTGATATACCATGATACTATGTTGTTATTTGATCACTGACTTTGGAGTGATGTTGGTTTTTATATTATGATGTGATGGTACACTATATGAATATTTATTGTTTATGACATACTTTCTAATTAGCATACTTGTTAATTTGAGTTGATATTGTTATATGCTCATTTGTAGTTTATTGTTGTTTAGATTCGTCAGTTTGATGTGACATTGTATTGGTGAAGGCAATAGGATTGCATCACTCGCTTGCGAGTGCCCTATGATTCTATGATTCTCTCTTCACGGTGTGATTGATTATGATATATATGCATGTTCGAAAAATGCTTTGCTTGTAGGATTGAAGGTACAGGACATTGGATCCACTTGGATTCACAAGTTTGAGTGTGTCCATTTCCCAACAGTTAGTTGATTGGGAGATAGTAACTAGTTTTTCTTGTCAAACCACAACCCTTGTCATAGTGTGTCGTCAGTCTTGGTTTCGGTATGCTTAGTTGTCATGTTGTCCATTTTTGCATTGTTGTTTTTTTATGTTGCAAGGTAGGTTTAAGGGAAATAAATTCTTTTAAATGTTTTAAGTTTTTATTCAATTAATCTTGATTATTGTGCTAGAAGCTTTGTATTTAATTTAATTAGTTTAATTTAATTTATATTGTAAAATGATTTAATCTTTGAGATTAAATTTATTTTATAAAGTAATTAAATTAATTAGATTAAATTTAAATTAGAAAATACTATTTGATTTTGAATTAGTTGAGAAGATATTTCATTTTTGACATGTGTTGGGAAATTTTAAACACGGTTGTTGGGAAATTATTTCATAGAGAGAATATTTTCTTTAACTAAAAGAGGAAAGAGCCTACTTCACGGAAGGAGAGAAGATATTTTTGGGGAGGTTGTTAAAAATTAAAATTGGTTGTTGAAAATTTGGGGAAGGATAATCTCAAGAAAAAACTTGGGTTATGGCTTTGTTTTGCTCTTTCTGGAAAAGTGATTATTTGGGGAAGAAACTTGTTTTTTGGTTGGAAGAAGTGTTGGTTAATTGGAAGAAGCTCTACTTCAATCTTCATTTCCTCAAGTGTCTAGAATCAGGTTCCTTAATTGTTTTCTTTAATTTCAATTTTGAAAAGTTATTAGAGTAAATTGTTGTCTTGGAAAAGATTGCATGTAAAGGAAAATTTGTTATTTGTTTAGAAGATTTATTTTATTTTGTAAAATTATAAAAATTGTCATGTCTGGAATTTACCGTAAAAGCTTCTATAGATATTGTTTAAAGTTTTTTTTTCTTTTGAAATTTGAAAATTTGTTGGGAAAGCTTTGAAAACCTCCATAGGAATTGTTTTTAAAAAATAGAAATTTCCAGAAGAAAATAGTAGAGGTTTTGGAAATTTCCGTTGAAATGGATTTATATCTTCTTGTAGAAATATTTGGTTGTATTGGAAAAGTTATTTTGTAGAACATTATTAATTTTCTTTCAATTTATCTATTTGGCTAGGAAAAATTAAAATCTCTATTAAATTTTGTGAAAACTTTCTGTAGAAAATTTGTGAAAATAATCCACCTTCTGGAATATTTATTTGTTTTATTTATATATATATATATATTTTTTGAATATATATATATATATATATACATATACAAATACATATGTTTGTATTTTTGTAAAATCTTCTAAGGAATTGATTATGGAAAAATCCAGATTTTAAAATTTATTATTCATATTAGAAAAAAAAATCCCAATGAAAGACCTGTACAATGAATATAGAAATTCGCATGGTTTTAAAAAAATTATATTGAAATCTATGGGCAGCGCCATATGATGATATCTGATATCACAACTTATTTCAGTTGAAGTTTATAGTTTATTTTAATGGGGGTCTAGGGAGGGGCTACCCCCACTGCCACCCCCATAAGGGAGCAGCACTATGGAGCCAACGCCTCCACAGATCCACACCCACACATGGTTGCGCCCAAGCAATTTGAGGGTTTGACTGTGTGTAAACATAGCCGCCGCCCCCGAAGACCTTTTAATTCCTAGCCTTGAACACCATTGTTTATCTTGATTTGGGTGATTCAAAATTTATAAAGTTTTAAAATATCAACTTTGATTATTCTAAATGGATTTTTTATATATAATATATATTTATATAATGCATAAGTAAATATATATTAATATATATATATATATATATATATATATATTTGTATATATATTTGTATATATATTTATATATATATATGGTTATGTGTATATATGTATGTATGTATATATTTAAATGGATACATATTTACAATTGTATGGGCATTATAATTGGATTTAAATATTTAAATATATATATAATTATATATACATTTAATATATGCATATATTTTAAATATATTTCTATAATTGATGCATGTAATTGCACATGTTTAATATTATTAAAATGATATAATTTAAAAAGGGAACTGTTTTTTTTTAAATAGTTGAAATTGGGGAAATGTAACTAAACAATTATATTTAATTGCTTTATTGTCTGTAAGTGAAAATTGTAAGAAGCTAGTTATTTGGACAATGTATTATTGTATTTTATTGAAGGGAAATTGGATTTAGGAAATCCTAACTATAGTTTCATTTCCTACCTGAATTGTTATTTTAAAATGTGATTTCTTTTGTTCATGATGTTGGGGGAAATTGGTTAGATGTGTATGTAAGTCTTTCAGATGATGTTATTTTTATGAGGGGATTGTGGTGTTTTATGGTTCAGCCCTTTGATTTCCCTTGTGTAGTACATTTGGTTGTATTTAGTTATCACCCGATTACTATGACGGGGATGTGTTGCCTCTTATATTTTAGATTGGGATTTATTATCTGGTTTTGTGCAATGTGCTTACCCTTGGGTGTTGGATTTGATCCTTGTGTTGTCAGTAGGGGAGTGGATTTTGTTATGGGCTAGAACCCTAAAGAGGTAACCTGGGTAACCTATCAAAAGTATTTAATCAAGTGAAAACTATAATTTTAAAGTAATTAGGGGTTTCGGGTAGCATCTCATGATAATTCAGATAAGTTAGCCTCACTCATGAATCAAGTGCTCATTTGGGCTTGGGATGAGTGGGAAGGCTTGGAATGGCGAAGATCAACTGCCTTGTTTCTTTGAAAGGTATGTTGACCCTGCATGAGTGAGAATGGGGTTCAGGGATTGGTTGAGGTTTCCAAGGTTTAATTAGGAAGGGGGTCAATAACCTATGAATATCCTCATTGGGTAACCCATGTCGAGCCTTGTGATGACACTCCTCCTATGACAACAGTTTGTTTGGTTCAGTGATGTACTTGATTATTTTACTCTGGAAGCAATGTAACCTTTTTGTTGAGTATTGTATTTTTTTTGTTCAATCTTGTGATTTCCTGTGTCTAGAGGTTGTTGGTTTTTCCTAGGGAGCCTTTTTACTATCTCCTAGCACGGGGGGTGGGCCTTTAGGTACCACTTGTTTGGGTGGAATGTGCATCTTACACCATTGGGTTCCCACTTCTTGTTCACGATGGAAATATCTTCTAGATTGGAGAGCTCGTGTGTACCAGTTATTATTTTCCATCACTTATGCTTTATTGTATTAGTTGGATACTTTGTATATGTATCAATCAATTCGATTTGAGGAGGATTATTTTATTTGTAACATTATTGTATGATCTTCCTCATTTTGGAAATGAGTTTTGTAAATATTATTTGGAATGAATTCAATCTATGCATCTTTTATGTACTTTTATCTTATGTGATTTATTTAATGCTTTGGATGTATGATCTTTAATTCATGAGTATTAAATTTATATGTTATGAATGAGTTAATTTTATATGTTATGGGATTCAATTGTAAGCATTGTCACATACCTTAGAGGATGTATGCATTAGTGTTGTTCACTTTACTTAATGTTTATTACACCTTTTAAAAAAATTGTTACGCATTCGTAGTAGTGGCATCTTCCTATAGGGTTACATGGCGGGGCATTACATGAAGGGGCGAAGGTATTTTCAAAGATAGATTTGAGATTGGGTTACCACCAATTGAGACATAAAGATGAGGATATCTCGAAGATTGCATTTAGGACAAGATACAAGCAAATTCATAATGTTATCATTTGGGTTAACTAATGCCCCAACAGCCTTAATGAATTTGATGAATAGCATTTTTCGTGATTGTTTGGATGATTTTGTGTTGGTTTTCTTAGATGATATCTTAATCTATTCCAAGTCAGAGGAGGAGCATGACAGGCATTTGAGGATAGTATTGCAAAAACTGAGAGACCATAAGCTCTATGGAAAAATGTCCAAATGCACTTTCTATCAAACCAAGGTACACTATTTGGGACACGCGATATCTGGCAATGGGATAGCCATGGATCCAAAAAAGATTAAGGCAATCATGGAATGGCCAACACTGCAGAATGTTTTAGAAGTCTAAAGCTTTATGGAGCTTTCTATTTATTATAGGAAGAATTTCTAGGGGTTCTCAACAATCATAGCACCCATCACCATACTTCAAAAGAAAGAAAAAAAATTGAATGGAGTGACAGATTTGAGAAGGATTTTCAACTGCTGAAATAAAAAATTACTTTTGCACCTATCTTGATTGTGATCGATTCAAATGGGCACTTCACAGTGATAACAAATTCTTCAGGAGAGGGTGTAGGAGTAGTTCTTATGCAGGATGGACAGGTGGTGGCATACGAGTCAAGGAAACTGAAGCAACATGAATTGAACTATGCACCACATGATTTCGAGTTGGCTGCCATAGTCCATGCTCTACAAATGTGGAGGCACTACCTTTTGGGGAAGCCTTTTGAGTTGAAAATTCATCTTGCAGGATTACAGTATATCTTCACTCAACTCAAATTGAATGCTCGGCACAAGCAATGGTTGGAATTCTTGAGCGAGTATGAGTTTGGAATTGAATATATTAAGGGAAAGGAAAATAGGGTAGGAGATGCCTTAAGCAAAAGAAGACATCTGGTAGCAATGGTTACAATAAGATCATCTTCCAGGTAGCAAGTAATCCCAACATTGACAAGGGATGATCATTGTGAAAGGGTGAAACAAGCCCTAGAGCGGAATCCTCCAAATCAAAGATATGATGGTTATGTGTTTGAGACAGATGGACTTATAAGGTACTAGGGGCAAATGTATGTACCAAATTTTTCTAGTTTAAGGGAATTGGTGTTAGAGGAATTCCATAATGCACCATATTCTGGGCACCCCGGCGTGATGAAAATGGTTGAATGACTCAGACCCTTATACTTTTGGCCAAGAATAAAGAAAGATATAATATCATTTGTAGCTTGATGTTTAGAGTGCCAACAAGTTAAGGCTAAGAATGTACATCCAGTGAGAGTTTTGTACCCACACAGAGTGCCAGAATATAAATGGTAGGCGATCATGATGTACTTTATTTAGGGGTTACCAATTACTAAGGATAGACATGATATCATTTTGGTAGCAGTTGATTAATTGACAAAGGTAGTGTTGATGGAGTTTTCTGCACAACAACAACTCGGACAGAATGCAATATTCTATCTCTCTTGAAAGGTTATTCTCAATAATAAATATTGAAAATCACCCCAAGGTCTCTCGGGTGTCAGGTCATGAAAAAGCATAAACAACTCAGATAATATGTGAAATGCTGGTAATCACAATCGGACCTTACTACAAGCAAACTATACCTTTCCAATTATTAGATTGTGCGATATAATGATCTCAAATCCTAAATCTAACCAGATAATAAAGAAATAGCAAAAGATAAGGGTGCAAGAATATGATAAAATCTAAACTATTCCTAGAATGAGTAATGCAAATGACAAATATCTGGAATGGACCAATCTCGAATAACCAATTCTTGCTTAACCCATAATGAAATCTCACAAGAATGGTGCAATCTTCTAAGGTATATAGATTTTCAAATCATAGACATTCATCCACAATCGAACTTAAGAACTTGTAAATATATGGTCTAGGTTGACTTCACCAGCCTACTACAATCAGATAGTTACTGGGAGTATAGACCAGAGATTGCTACAAACACTCCAAATATGAAATCATAAACATCATACACCGAACTAAAACTAATTTAACTCTGAACGCTAAACCCTAAATCTTTAAGCAATCTGAAAAATAAAACAACAGAAACCATGCAAGATGAAATAACACAAGAGATTGCACCAGGAAAATCACAATGTCTTTAATTGTATTAGACCACCAAAATGCTGCAACAATTCCACTATTTGTTTACAATACTTGCTTCAAGAAGTTGAAAAAATGATTCAACTCCTCTTTCTAACTCAACTCTATTATCTCTTCTCCCTTTTCTAATATCTAATGTCTTACAATGAGGCAAGAATACCTTTATAGCAAATTCTCAAGACATGTCGGCCCAGCCAAACATTACAAAGCAAGAACATCTGCCAAAACAGGTCGGCCCTAGGAATTCAAAATAAGGCACACATTAAATACTGATACATCATCAAAGTCTGCCTAGACACACTCCCCAATGCAACCCGGATCAATACATGCCCTATAATAATAGGGAAGCACAAATCTCAAAATAGGCATCAACTACCGCCTCCCCTATCCTCACTCTGGGCCAACGATCCTTGAACCCTCAAAAATGTTCCATCCAACTCAGTGACAGGTGGCAAAGGCAGTATCCTAAGTCAACATTCTATGGAGCCAATCTCCTCCTTTGACTATTTAACCATCCTATCCCAATCATCCTTGTTGGCATGATACTTATCTATTACTGCCAAATATGTGGCTCCATCATCTAACTGGTGGCCAGTTATGACATTCTCAGAATCCGCAGTATAAACTTCATGCCACCACTCTCTTAGCTGTTCCAGATTTAGGTATTTAGGAGCAATCTTTCTCCTTCCAGTCATGACTTCAAAGAATGCAATGTACCCCTCATACACACTAGTAAGATCACCATCTATTTGTTTCTTCCGTTTCTGAATCTTCCTCATGGCCTTATGCCGAATCTGCAGAGCCTCAAACCACTCCCAAGGTTCATTTAACCTAGAAGAAGGAAGAATCCCATCAGTAGCCAATTGATCCCTACCATATCCCATGATGACCTTAGATTTATGCAATAGAAGATCAATATCTTCCTTATCCTGAGATAGCACATATTCCAGCAGTTCTTTAACTCTGGCTGCATCTTTCCCAACTGACAGGATCTCCTTGATTGCATTATCTCCTTTTACCTACACATCCTTCAGCCAATCTGTTGTGGTTTGAGCAGAGGCTTTCATCTTCTCAATCTTAGAAATAGTTTCCTTGGGTAGGAAACCAGGAGTAGCAGAGGAAGACGGGTGAAGGGACTGTAGAGGCTTCATCACCTCCTCCAAACATTTCCTAAGTCTTTCATTCTCCTTTCTCAGCTCATGCTTGGTCTGAGCCTCCTTTCTTAACCTCCCAATTATTATTGCATTGGAGCCTTCATATTCATCAATGTCCTATTCCATAGAGGCTGGCCCAATGTTAATGGTCTGCACATTGTAATCCTTACTAGTGACCTCTTCTCTAGTTTTATCCGCAGCAGGGGTGGCAATGTGAACTGCCCTGTTGTTTAGTTCATCTCTCTCCATCTTTGAAACCACTTTAGCTGCCTTCTTTTTCTTTCCTTTGCCAATTTTGGACAGCATCTCATCCCAATCCAAAGGAGTGTCCTCAACAACTACCTGTTTCTTCCTTGTAATCTCCTTTTCAAGCCAATCCGGGACAGCAGGTTCTACTCGGATTTCCTCTGTTTTTCCCTCCTGCTGCTATTCTTTTGGCATTTTCTCCTCTTCCTTTTCAGGGAGCTGCTCATTTTGATCATCTACCTCAGTCTCCACTTCCTACACCGGTGATGGGGTTCTAATAGGGATGTCCTCCTCCTTCTCAGGCGATCTATTTCTTTTGCTATTCTCCGGAGAATCCTCATACTGCACTAAGGGAGAAGTATGCTTTCCCACCTCTTCTACTTCGAGCTTAGCTGCCGCACCAAAGAGTGCTCCCTCCTTGAATGGCTCTGCTTCTCCTCTAGTCTCATGTTCCTCAAGAGTTTCTTGCTCATGCACACTTGGTGGAGGAGAAGCAGCCTTAGATGGCTCCATAGCTAGTGGCTTTGGAGGAGAATCCATCTTTTGTATAGTTTCCCTAGGGGATGGGGTCCTTGATCTCCTCAAATAAACTTTTGTCCTTTCCCCTAAACTTTCCACATCAATAATTAGAGTCTCACCTTTGGAGGTATCTTGATCCTTCATCTTTGAAACCCTAGTGGTTCTTATCTTCTTTGGTGGTGGAGGAGCACTTTCTTCTTCTGCCTTCTCCAACTCTTCCTCATCAGAAGATCTGCCAATCTTTAAAGCCCGACTTCTCTTCTTCCCTTTAGGCTTCCTTTTTGGTTCCAACCCACTTTCCTTAGGGCCTCTAATCTTTATTTTGAAAGGTGAGCTCTTTTGGGTTTTCCCTTTGGGGTCATCATCCCCGGATTCTTCCGACATAGACATTGGGTTGAGATTTCCCATTAAATTGAAGGTACAGGCTACCTTCTCGCTTTCAAGCTCCCAAACCTTGTGCTTCAACCAAGAAGTGGTGAATTTCATAACTGGGGCCATTAGGTCCTCCAACTCCGTGACCTCATCCTCATTCCAGTTGATTTCTCCGATTGACCTATCCTTAACAACTTCATAGGCATGATCTTGCACTAGGTTTCCATCATCCTGTGGTTGGTCAGGAATCAACTTCACATTGTACTGTCTGATCACATCAACAAGAAGCCTGGAGTACCTCTTCTTTTTGGCTTCAAGATCATCCCTAATGTTGGCCCAATAATCTTCTAGGTCATCCTTATGATGGTACTCCTTGGTAGCCTTCTTCTGTGCCTCCCCGGTGATATCAAAGTTTTTTCTCTTGGAGTGGAAGGAGAAACCATATGCTGCCAATTCATCTCCTGCAGTGTATGCTGATTGGATGGAAGGGCATACTTCTGCCACGCCAATTCCAAGAGGGAAATCACCACCAAAGCCTGTTTTATGCTTCTCCTTTTTTACTATGGCATCAAATTCACATATTTGCCTCACCATCTCCAATAACACAATGTGATATGTAGGATACCGAGGTAACCTATATGGAGTGGCCGGACATCCATCAATTCTAATGTAGGTGAACGTGGGAAATTGAATGAACCAAGCCCCATAATTCTTTATCAACCCTTTTGCTCCATCCGACAGCCTCACATGCTCGGCATTCTGAAGCATCCTAGTGATATGAATTGTGAATGCATCATTAGCCCTTTTGTAGTCCTTGTGTCCTAGGTGCAACTCCGGGTATACTTCATGGACAACATCCTGTCCAAATGTTCCTTGTGGATTCAAGCCCCTGTATGGGTAGAATCTGGCAAGCACATACATGACATAGTAAGACATGGTGAATCTCTTGGTCTCTAAGACGTCCCTTAGCTGCTTATCAATTATGGTGCTGATAAGTTGAGCCCAGTGGTAGTTGGTTCCTTGTTCAATTTTGGTGATCACATGGACCATCCAACTCTCCAATACCCCGACACTTTCCAAACCCGCCACCCTACTCAGAAATGTTATTGCATCATAGATATCTGATCTGAATTTGATCCTATGCAATTGCTTGGTCAATTTAGAGTGATGTGATTTTGGCTTCTCCAACCAAGCACTAATCATTTGTTGAGCCTTGATGGGCTCATTTTCGTAATATGTTCTGGCCAAGTCCATATTTAGAGTACACATAGAAGGCAGATCCGGCATGTCAAAGGCTTGAGCAATAGAGACATGACTTAAATTAGCCAAGACCCTCCCTTCAGTATTGACAACTCTTTGTGTATCAAAATCGTACTGTCGGGCACACTCTAAAATCAACTCATAGCATTGGATTGCAGGAGGAAACCTAGCCACATGCACCAGTCCGGACTTCATCATTCCATTCCTTAGGACTGACAGATTCTTCTCAACTGTCCTCTGTTTAAACTCTTTGTATCTCCAAGCTCCAACATTAGTATCAGACACTTCAGACCATATGGAAGATATCTTGCTTTTAGGAAGCTGACTCTTAGTGTCCAATCTTAATCTTTCAACCTCTGAGATGGAGGAGCCTTCCATGTCACCTTTGGACTTTCCCGTAGCAACCCTACTTGATTCAGCCTGCACTCACAAAAGACCGTCATAAGTATCCCATTATTACACATAGTCCAACCAAAGGATTAGCACAAAATCATAGAATGTAATTAAAAGTTATCACAAATGGCCAATCCTTGAAAATCCAGAAAAAAAAAGAAATCCGGGAAAACAGTGTAAACCGGGAAAATCCAATCGGGGCAGAATTTCGGAGAAATCCAACCCAGATGGATTCCTGTTGCCAAGACATCATTAGTCAAATAAATCGTTAGCACAAAAGATTATGAGATAATCATGTAATTCGTTCGTTAGCAACAAGAAATGAGCATTTAGCATTTACTCCGTTAATCCTATCCTTAGAAAAATCGAAAAAAGTGCAACCAAACGGTAAAATCGAAAAAGTTCAGATGGAATAGATTCCCACGGACAGTTTGAAGAATTCCAGAAATCACCACACTCCGCGGAATCAGCCGAAACCGGGAAAATCCGGGTGCACAGGAATTTCGCGGACACCTCGGAAACCCGACGAATGACGACATGCGAGCCATCAATCACATGATCATGCAACCCTTTACCTGGACCCCAATGGTCCCAAAATTGATGCTAATCAACAGAATTCAGAATGCACTTGGACCTGGACCTCCAAATAACTAAATTTCATGGCGAAACAATGATGCCTTAAGTCCAATAACCATACCCCGCCATTAGAATCTGGGTAAGCTAAAATTCTGAAGGAAAACTATCATTTGGGCGATCAACCAATGCGCGCAATGATCCCTCAAGGAACGAGCCGTTTGGGCTGGACATGAATCAGGAAATAACGAAAACCCCACAAAAACCTTGGCAAATTCGGGCAGATGAACCGAAACCCTAACCTTCATAAAATATGGTGAATGGCACGCCTAGAGGCAAAGTCCTATTCAGACGGGTTCATACTCATGCATCCACCAGTCAATAGATAAACACACGCACGGGCGACAAAGCCTTGGTGTGGATTTAAGTCTAACCCTAATTCGATAAATATAAACTCATGATCAAGCAAAGGCCGACCTGGAATAGTTACCAATCATCTTGGAAAGATTTAATCAAGACACAACAAAAGGGAAGGATCAGAGATGACTTACCATGGATTGGTACTGGTAATACCTGAACTTGAAGAAGCAACTGCAAAATGAACACGCCCAGGCAATGAAAATCCAAACACCGTCACCCAAACAATCCACACGCACGCGACTCAAGATCAATCTTCATAGCTCAAATGGAAAACTCCTAATCGCCATAGCAGTAAACAAGTGAATAATGAAGTGGGAATGATGCTCAAAATGTATTAAATTCACCTATATGCTCATTTGAGTAAAGGTACCTCGGTCATTAATGAGCGACAAGACGTATCTGAAAAATCCAGAAACCCAAGCCCAGGACAGAATTTCGGAAAACCCCCAAATACGCGAAAAATCCGGATGAACACGAATTCCACGGAAATAGCAGAAACTGGGATTTTAACAAAGTTCAAGATTTTGACGCAGCCCGGGAAAATCCGCCAGAGCTGGAAAATCCCAGAGTCAAGCAGAAACCCGGATTCAAAAAATTCAATGATGACCGGACACCGAACCAGAGCCTAGGAAAATCCGTCGGAGCTGGAAAATCCTGGATTCAAGCAGAAACCCAGATTTTCACTAAAAGCTCACTTTAACCAATTTAAGCCTCAGGGAGGGATCAAAGCCAGCAAGACCACCATGTCAAGACCCTAAAAAGGTTAATCCAATAAAACCAGACCTCAAAAGACATCCGAAAAGAGGGTCCCTACCTCCAAGTGGGGCGTGCGTGCAAAACTGCACAACAGGTAGAACATTTCACTCCTAGAAACCTTAAGGACGGTTCCTTGGTATTAGAAAATAAATTTGTTCAAGAGATCTCCAGGTTGTATGGAGTGCTAGAGACAATCATTTTTTATTATGACACTCGTATGACTTCTAGAGTTTGGACCACATTAAATTCCTCCTTGGGGACTAAACTAAATTTCATCTTGGCATATCACCCTTAGATCGACGGTCAGACTAAGAGAGTTAATCAGGTGGTGGAAGATCTTCTCATAATGTATTGCATGGAACAACAACATAAATGGGAAGAGTACTTTCCTCTAGTGGAGTTTGCCTACAACTCCTCCTATAACACCTCACTAGGCATGGCACCTCTTGAGGCATTGTACGGTCATAAATTTTTCACACCTATTAGTCAGGATAAGGTGGAGGAAAAAATTGTGATAGGACCTAACACGCCAAAGGAAATGGAGGATCAGATGAGATTGATTGAGAAAAAGCAGAAACAAGCTTATGATCGTCAAAAGAGCTTTATCGATCGAAACAAGACTTTTGGGAAATTTTCAGTGGGCGATAAGGTGTTTTTGAGAGTTCATCCACAAAAGAGTTTGATTTATTTTGGCAAGAACTCAAATATTTCTCCTTCATTTGTTGGGCCTTTCAAAATCTTAAAAGTTGTGAATCCAGTTGCTTATAGGTTTTCTTTGTCGCTAGCTCTATCTTGCATTCATAACATTTTCCATGTCTTAGTAGTTAAGCCATATCACCCAGATGTTACTCATGTGCTCGATTGGATTCTTTGCAAGTTCTGGATATAGGGGTGATGCTAGTGGAGCCCATCAAAACTCTATAAAAGGGTAACATTAAGCTGCGTAATCAAGATATAATGCTTTACAAGATCCATTGGGATCAATATTCTGAGGACAATGCAATGTGGGAGGATGTTGATGGTATTGATAGATCTTTTCCACACCTTGGATTCTAGCCTAATATTTTCTTTCATGCATTTTTTTGAATCTTGATATGTGGATGATATAGACTATTTTGTGTGTATATTTGGACTTAGACATTGAGACAATGTCTCTTCTAAGTGGGGAAGGATGTTACATCTCTAATTTTGGTGATGCCTACTTTTTCTTTACGTGGTTTTTATTTATCACTTAATGTGTGTGTGTGGTAGATTAAATGATAATTAATGTGGTGTTAAATTTTGTGAAAAGTTGTAATGAATGAAATATCGTCTTATTTTGAAAATGATACAAAATGGAAAGGTAATATTTAGAATTAATAAATTATGATCTTATGAGTTAAGTTGATTTGATTCTATCTGGATACTGATCTCATTTTGGTTGCTTGAGTGTACTTGAGTTGCAGGTTGTCGAAGACCAATGGTGTGGCTAAGGTAGGGGAGATTATATTATTGGCAAGGTAAAGTAGGAATGATGCTTTCGATCACACACAAAGCACTTAATGCCATATAGATGCATTTAGAATGTGGCTTGGATGATTGTTTTATTATTGGTAATTTTAAATGGTTATTTTTATATTCATATATGCAATTAAAAGAATGGAAGAATTAATTCTAGTTTAACTAAATATTTATATATAGAATTGAACGTTAAGTGGTGTTATTTACAATAATTATTAGATTGCAATTAATGCCAATTTCCATGCTCATGTTTCAATATTTGATTGCAAATAAAATAGCTTATTCAAATATTTGTTTTTGGAAAAATGCTAAAATGTAATTAAAATAGGAATAACAATTAAATTGGAGATAAAAATTTGAGCATAAAATAATTTTTATTTTAATTCTCCATTTTCAAGATTAGGTGTCAGAAATGAAAAGAACTCTTTAGAGAGAGAAAGGGAGTAATGAGAAAATATAACTGTATTTACAATATTTTGGTTTTGCTCTGCAAAAAAATTGGGAAACATGAGGGCAAGAAAGGGGTTTTGTTTTTATCAGTAGCTTTTCAAAATAAGATATAGAGACGAAAGGGAAAGAGGATATAGGAAGAACTAGCGAGCAAAGGAAATTCTACAGCTGGGGGTTTTCAGCAATCAAATTCAAGGGAAAGAAAACTCTAGGTTTTTAATCTATTCCAATGCATTTAGATTTTGATTGTAAGCATGGAAGAATTCACTGTGAAAGATTAAAAAAGAATCTCTTGAAAATTGGGTGCTTGTTGTATGAAATTCATTGTTTCATCTATGCAATATGTTCTTTTCTCTCTTCTTGTTGTATAAAATTTCATATATTTATATATTTACAAATATATAAATATATCTAATTTTATATCCGTGTGTATACCCAGCTACTACAAATTTCTGAACTAGAAATGAAATCTAGATTATGTGAATGATATATGTATATATATCCACATATATTTAATTATTTATATATGTATATATATGCAAATCTATATATATATATATATATATATATATTATTGTTTATTTTATTGGGAAATTCCAAATTGAATCAAAAAGTTGGGAATGGTCATGATAAAGTTTTATATATTTTTGAGATTGCATAGTATGGGGGAAGGCTACTCAATAGCCGCACCCCCCATAGGTGAGGGTGCGTTGTGGAGGCAACGCCTCCCCATAGGCCATGGCCTTTGGGGAGGGCACTGCCCCCACAGACAACATCCCCCATCGGGGTTGTGAGTTGTACAAGCCAGCCCCTCCCCAAACATTATTGCAATAAAAATTTTGTTCGCCTCTACCAATATCACATGCACTACGAAATTTAAATTTGATTTTTATATTTATATTTAAAAATGTAATATACATATATACAAATATATATATGTATATATATTTCTGCTAAATATATCCAATCCTGTGGTAAATAAATTCACTATTATGAGTGATAATAAGTGGTTGTATGCACATCATTAAATTGAATATATATATAGGTATGTAGTAAAACAACCCATTTAAAATACACATATATTTACCCCTACGCATATATGTATTTTTAAGCATACTTTGTTGTAGGTTTGTATATCGATTCGACTACGATGGCATTAGTTTCATAATGAATATAAAATAATTACATGTGAACACATACATATACATATATGCATATGAATGTAAATACATAAAACATCTCAATAATGAGATAGTGGAATGTATACCTGAAGTTGTTCTAGATCAGCTGAATATTATAATTTTTTGTTCTCCCTTTTATGTATAAATATATTTATATAAATGATTACAAATAATTTATGTATGGAAGTAAGAACATTCTATGAAAAGAGTGGACGAGTAAAATCTATATAGAAAGATCAAGCTTTTTGTTTTTAAATGATATATCTTTGTATCCATTTGTTCTTTTCTCTATAATTTGAATAAATATGCTACTGTTTATATGCCTATTTAATTTAATATACTTCTACTTGGCCAAAATTATTTTGGTGGTGTAAACATGTTATCTTTAAACCATTATAATTTAGAAGTGATTTTGTGATATTATGAAAATAATGAGCAAGTCATGCATTTGGATTTAATTACTGACATCCAATGAAATAGAGTAGATTGAATAGAGAAAAACAATGCAAACTGTAAAACTTGATGTAGAAAGATCTTATTGTAAGAAATCAATCATGAACTTATACTATATCATAATTTTTCTTAAGAAATGCATGAAACTATAATATTTCAATTGTATGTAACACATGAGGAACTATGCTTTATTTATTTATTTTATGAGAAACTTCTGGGGCAAGATGTTGAATGTGGGTACATAGAGACGATAGTTTATCCTTTTTATAAACTACATTTTATATTTCTTTATGCTTGTCCAAGAAATGTACCATTGAAATAGATGGATTAAAAGCCTAGAATTTTATGTTATTTATGTCTCCGCCACATCCTGCTTGCAAGAAATATGTTTTCTAGTTTAGGAATGCATATAGGAAAACAAGCATGCATCGAGAGTTCCCTCCTACTTTATTGTTCTAGGTTGTTAGGCTCCTTGTGCAAGGTCGAGGATTTCTTTGAGTTACGAAGAAACCCGGGGAAGTCATGTACTTTGTGGTTCGGTGGAAAAGGCTCCTTAACCACACTCTTGGCCTCAATGCAAGAAGACCGGTGGTGTCAAGGCAGATGAGGTTCAGAGGTTATATTGCTATGGATGCACTTCTTATATTATTTTTATATGACTTGATAGCCAATTTATAAATTGTAACTCCATTTCAAGAATGTAATTAATGATGTATACAGATGATTTGTAACACCCCTTTGTGGTATATGTAATTGGAAAATTGCAATCCATTTAATTTAAATTGTTTTGAGCTCTTATGGATATTATTTATACACATGTTATCTCGTTTACTTTATTTTTGGTGTTCAATGAACATGGATGTACTTAATTAGGAATGTGTGGAATTTTTGAGCTTTATAGAGAAAGCAAAGAGGTTTGTAAATTGTTACATCCTTCCTTCACAAAATCAACACTTGGTGCCATTTTAAATAAAAAAATCCACCATAAAATATTTAATTACATTCATAGAAATACTAGAAGTCTACAAACTCATAAAAATTAAAATTAAAATCCTTATTGAAAGCCACATCTACAACTACAATCAACTACAGGAAAGATTCAAATCTTGAATGAAAACACCTACAAGAAAGTTTCAAAAATTAGCTACAACTCCACAAACCTGTCACTTTTGTTCACCATTTCTCTCTGATTATCATGAAATTTTTAAAACAAAAACATGGATTTTGTGCATCGCCTTCCCAAGTTTCCAGATCATTTTTAATTTTTCAATTTCGTTACAGTATGAGAAATTTATGCCATATTTACTAAAATCGGGTCTCATAATCACGACCCAAACAATATTCTCCTTCAAAAAAATTGCAGTCAAAACTCTCTTCTTCCATTCTAGGTGTGGGATTCATGCATTCAACCCCTTAATTGTTCTCTTCAATTTTTTTTTCAAAATCCACTCCTTGCTTCTCACACCTCCACTCCCACAAACTTTTATTCTCTTTCTTTTTATTTAATCCAGGGAGTTGCAAGAGCAATAAAAAATACATTTCCCAGTTGGGGTGTGGGATTTCATTTTATCAAATGTCATGCTAATTCACTAGAATTTCGAGCCAATCAAATATATAAATAAAAATATCTTCAAAGGTTGTTGTAGAAAGGTGCAAGGAAATTAAAATCATGGTTGCAACACAAAAACAAGCCAAAAATCAAAGTGAAAATAACACAAATAATTTTGGTGTGCAGGATTGCCCATGCACTCCTGCATCAAAACCCCAATATTTATATGAATCATTTTATAATCACACAAGATTCACCAACTTTTTACTCTCCAATTTCATAATCACACAAGATTTACCAAATAAGAGTTCATATAAATATAATAAAAAATTGCATTAATCCTTACCAATTTTTTTTCTCTTGATTTATATTGACTTAATTATTGAATCTTTACATCCTTCGAATAATTCTATAATTTATATTATATAATTCCTTTCATTAATTTTTTTTTATAGTGTTTAGTTTTTACAATGCCATGACCATTAAATTAAAGTATTTCTTTTTTTTCCAATTCATGAGAGATGTTGAGACAAAGACATTTTTTCAAAGTAATAAATGACATTTAAAAAATGTAGAAAAATAATTTCATTCATTGGCAATGTTTGTGGTCCATCATATCAACCTTTAACATCAAAATTTTTACCATCTATTAAAAATAAGGGAATACCTCACATTAAGATTGTAATGAGTTGCATGACAATTCTAGATATGATTCTCCACATGAGTTCTATGCTAGCGGGATTTATAGTATTAATAAACCAACCTCAATTAGTGATGATGAAAATGTAGATCCTATACATACTAAGAAAAGAAAAGAAAAAGAATATAGAATGTGTGGGATTTATCAATAAATATTTAGATTGATTAGGTGTCAAAGTGCTCTTTCATTGAAATAATGGCTAATAAAATAAAGATGAGCTTCCCATATAATGTTGGTGTAATACTTGTAATTGGAAGTATGTTAGGTATGATAACATTTTTGGGTGTAGTTTTTCTTCAAACTGCACAAATTTTTTCATAATTTTTAGTATGTGATGAATTGATCTTTTTTTTTTTTTAAAGTACTTTGACTCTATGGCCAAAATTGACATTTGCATGTACCAAGATAAATACTACTTTACTATTTTTGGAAAGTGGCATATGTAATCATACTAATCATAACGTGTCAATCTCATATATTTATAGGGGTTCTTTGATTGAGTGATTTTTTGGGGGATTATTCATGTGGTTGATTCCTATGTATTGATCTCAAATTTCATAATTTGAGGAGGTATCATATGATTTTCTATTCATCCTTCTATATTAATCCTAACACATCTTATGTAGTTCAAACATTTTCCTTATCTTTATGGAATCTTACTTGAACCAAAAATACCTTGGAAGAATCAATTTGTGGTAATAATAATGATCATATTATAGAATTTATTGGTACAACTATTGGTGTTGATCATCCTATTGTAGATTTCCTCATTCCCCTTGATGATGCAAATAATATACCTTTTGATGATGATACTTCAAACGATCTTGAATATAGTGACTATCTTGAATGTCAAGTTGACAAAGATACATCTCTTCTTTCTTATCCTCCTATTAAAATCACATCTTCATCCACTATTAAATTTTATGATGCTTATGTTGCTACAATTTTAGATTCTTGTGATTCAGTGTAGTATGATATCCATCATCTTCTAAATATAGATCCTTCAGATGGCTTCTTCATAGACATTGTGGGCTTGTTTTTTGAGTTCCATATTTCAGATTTGGGAGACACCATTGATTGT
Organism: Sequoiadendron giganteum; assembly: GCA_007115665.2. Classification (NCBI taxonomy): domain Eukaryota; kingdom Viridiplantae; phylum Streptophyta; class Pinopsida; order Cupressales; family Cupressaceae; genus Sequoiadendron; species Sequoiadendron giganteum. The sequence continues at coordinate 280,199,703 of CM021106.1, forward strand.
ATTTATCTTCTCTTTGATGGAGATGATGCTTTCTTAGTTTTTGTGAGGGAACACTTTAACCCTTTTTGTTCATTCTCTACATGATCATTCTTCACAAGTTGACATAAGTGGATAATTTTGAGTAGAATTCGGAGGACACTTATTTATTTTTAGAGGAAATATCTGTCTTTGGATTGTATTCTACATACATCTCTATGGGCAAGTACAAGAATTTGGGTCCACATTTAGGGGAAGTGTTATTTTTCATCTTTAAAATAGGTACCCATTCATTTTTTTAGAATAGGTACCCATTTTAAAGTGGGTAATCATTCCAAAAAGTTTGAAACTAAAAATACATGTTTTTAATTTGGATTTGGGCTCAAAAAAGGCATGGTAACCCAATAGTTATCCTTGGACCTACAAATACAAGGTCATGAAAATTTCAAGAGAAAAAACTAACTTGGCAATACATCTAATGAGGTTTTTTTTTTCAAAATTGTTTTATGAAATTAAAACCCATTATAGATGGTGATGTCTAGTTTTCAAATATGTAATTTTTTTATGATTGGATTAATTAATTTATGGGGAATTAGGCCCATAAACTTGAAACATCAGGTTTTCATATTTTTTTGATAGATTTTAATTTGTTAATTTTCTTGTTAAAAAAATTATATGGCATCAATATATAAACAATTATTTACACCATGAAAAAAAATCAAATTCAGAAAATGATAATTTGAGGTCAAGTTATGGTGTCCATACACACTGGTTTTAAAAACCAGCAATAAGGGCCAATAAAAAATGAATAAATAAACAAATATTAAGAAATTAAAAAATATATATTCTCATCAATATTCATTATAATACACATATTTTCCCAAAATTAAT
>CM021106.1:280200669-280286821 GCA_007115665.2 Sequoiadendron giganteum
CATTTCTCACCTTCATAATAATGAGTAGAATTTATCAATTAGTACCCTTGCAGGTCCTAAAGCAAAGGAAATTTACATTCCAAGGGTTCAAGCTGATGAGGAAGTAGAATGCTCCAATGCTGCTCCTCAAAACCTAATTGCAAGGGCTCGCATTGTCATAGAGGAACATATTGAAAAGGATTTTCTGGTCTTTCAGGGGATTGATTTCTTTGCCAAGGAAGATAATTTTGGTGGCCAAGCTCAAATAGCATATCCCAAAGAATAGGGCAAGAATTCTCCACGGGCTGTGTGGATGGAGGAATAGTTGGGTCTTTGTGCATGGTTTGAGTCCCCTTTTGGTTCCTATAATGCTTCACTACTTTCATTTTGGGTTTTTTGAAGAGGTTGGTTGATCAGAATGCCTTCCCACATTTTTTCTTCACTAAAGCTTCATATACGAAAAATGGAAAAAGGTGGTAGCTCTATAACCGCTTTAGTCAAATTTTGGCTTAAATGTAAATCTGGGCATGGGGTGAATTTTGCAAAATCTTGTAATGGGGGGAAAATCAAAAATTTGATGGATATTTTGGTTGTTTGCAACTGGCCTTAGGCCAAATTTTATAATTATGGGCTATAACCGAAGGTTTTCTTCCTAGTTTTTTCCTGTCAGTATGCCCGTTGAACCAAGATGTACAAAACAATATTATTTATATATTAATATATTATAGTGGCTCAGCCACTTTTGTCTAAAAATATATATATATATAGTATATGTATATATATATATTAATATGTGTGTATGTATTTACGTTAACGAAAATGTACACATGAATATATTAATATATACATATATATATATATATATGCATGCATTGTTATTATGTGGAATATGTAAATATGTGTATATGTATTCAAATATCGAATAATGCATTTTATAATCATATTTAAGCTGATATATATATATACATATATATCGTGTTATATATATAATATATATATGTATATATTAAATATATATATCATTTTGAATAGTTTTGGAAATGTTTACTTAGCGCATAGTATTTAGCACAATATATATGATATAACATATAGTGATGTGAATATAAGTTAGTGCATTTATAAATGACATTGCATAAATAATTTAAAATGAAGTTTAAGCATGCTAAAGGTAGCACATTGATAAAGCGTGGATTTAAAGTGAACAAAGTTTATGAATTGCATTCTCAAAGACTTAGTCAAATATGTGAAAGAAAAGTGGAATAAAAATGTGTAAATGACTTTGACCCAATCTTTAAAACAAAAAACATATGAATAGGGTCATGTGGGTTTATGTGGCTCCAAAATATGAACTTTTCATACCATTAGAAGTCTATTGTGTATTACTTCTCCAACGTATAAGGCACAATTAGAAAATGAGAATAAGTCAATTGTAAAGCTGGCTAGGAGGAGTTAATTTGTCAGAAGCCATTAACCTTGCTTTTCTAAGTGAATAACCCTCCTGTCATGTAGAGAAGGTAGTTGGCTAAGTATTTGCATAGAGTCACTATTTTTGAATCCACCACCTTTCTCTTATTTAGCTGAGTCGATTCTTTAGCTTGAGAAGTGGTACAAATGTGAGCTTATTTGTAGCCATGGATTTCTCAAGTTTTAGTATAAATAGAGGACCTTTCTCCATCTAATGGGACAAATTTTGGCATTCTTGTTTTCTGATTTTTCTTAGAGTTATAATGCTGCATTTCTGAGTTGAGTGTTTGAGAGAGAATTTAGAGGTTAGAGTATTTTCATAGTGATAGTTTTTCAAGGGAAGATAGAGGATAGTGAAAGGCTAAATATAGAAGGAGTTCCAAGCTGATTTTGTGAAGGTTGAGCTAGGAATCTATAATTATCAATTGGAGCTTTCTAATTATAGGAATGCTAGTTTTATACTCCATTATATATTTTATGTCAAAAGGATTGTATGATTTTATGTCTTGTTTGGAAAGATTTGAGTTGAAAGAAAGTTTAGTTTCTCTATTATGAATTTTATTAAATTCCTCTTGATAAGTAAGAAAGATACTAGATGATTCTAGTTGTAAGTAAGTCTTGTCATTGGGTTATATTCATATATTATATATATAGGAATGAGTTTTTGTGTATTTACAAATATACTATACTAAGTCAATCTTATATAGTTATTATGTAAATTGTGAAGTTTAGATTATGAAGTTGTTTGAATTACTTTAGTTGAAATGTCATAGTAAACATGAAATGACAATAAATTATTCTTGGGGTTAGGATAATCCATAGGAAAGGGGATAACCTATGCATAGAATATGATTGGTCAAAAAAAATTGAGCTAGGAAGGTGTGTGAATAGATGACTCTCACTCGAAGTAACGGGGTAATGAATTCTTTGGCCAAAGTAGTGTAAATTGTCACTGTTTACACTATTAGTTCACTGTGATCCAATTATGCATGCTAGGTTGGGATTTTCATACATGTAGGTTGTATCCACTAAATGGAAGTTCTAGGTATATAGGTTACAACACCAAGCTCAAGAAAGCTAGTATTATGAGGTTACCAAACCAATCTCTTCATCCAAGGGTAGGACCATCTCACCAGTTAGGTAGATGTGTGGGGAACCACAGTAAGTATATGGTTGGTGGAAAATCACTTAAGTGATGCTTCTCCTCATCATTTGGTGGCCAAGATTTGAGGGAGGACACCTAGACCATTTGTATATCTACTACTAGGAAAGCTCGTAGGAGCTATGTATGTATACTTGTATCCATTTATATGGAAGATTGTAAATTTCAAATCTTATCTTGAGTTTATGTAATATGATATCAATACTTTGGAAAGATTGTAATATTTTATTGTAATGCAATGGGAAATTTTGGAATAATGTTTACTTCAAATGTGCATTGTATCTTTTTATTTGAAAAGAAAAATTGCATTTCTATGTGTTGACATCTTATTTTATTCACTTGAGGTAAAAACATAGTAAAATTATTGGGTAGAACAATGGGAATGTTACATGCACTATATGTTTAAGATGCATGCATCATTATATATCATGTATAGCTTGTTGATGATATTGGAAAAATTCATCTAAGTTATAGTTTTGAGGTAAAGTCTTAGTAGTATCAATAGGTCTAACAGGAGGTAAAGTGATTCTAGGTTCTTGCTCAAGAGTTGCAACATAATCAAATGGAGGGTATTGGTTAATGGGGTGAATTTCTTATTCCTATCCTGAAATTGGTGTGGATTTGTTATTTTTATGGCAGCCACTTGAGGTTCAACATGGTTGGTTGGTTCAGGTGGATTTATTTGTATAAAGGCCTTATTTTTTCTTCAATCATTGAAATTTTTTATGTGGCATGGTTTTAGATTATTCATATTGAGTTGAAGCAATTTTTCCTACATGTTGATTAAGTGAGTTCTAATAACCATGGAAAGTTGTGCATAAGTGTGTAAATGAAGGATATTTCATCATCCCAATCTTATCTTGGATATTTATTTATAATTTATCAATGAACATTCTTTGAAGATCAGCATCAGGAAGTTTAATGTTTATTTGTGAGAAAAGTAATCAATAATCTATTATAAAGTAGTGACCTTTTCATTTGCATTTTTCTTAAATTGTATGAAATCATGTAGGGCAATCTTATGACCAATGTGTACCTATAAATGGTTAAGAAAGGCATCAAGAATCTCATTAAATGAGTGGATTGATTTATTCATTAAGGAACAAAACCATTCCAAGGTTGTATCTTTTAAGGACCTAGGAAAAAGCTTAGTCGAGAGCTTATCTTCAAAAATGAAGTCACTATATAAGGTTGTATATGTTGGAACATGGTAGCTAGGATATACTTTACCATTGTATTTCTCAAATCTAGGTGTCTCTATTCCTTGTGGCATTTGTTCTTTCAATATCTCTAATTACAATGGGTTTATTTTGACATATTGTGAAGGTTGTCCACTTTGTTTTTGGTTAAATGTTGTTATTTATTGTTGGAGGGATGTGAAATTTTCCAAATTTTGGTTTATGACGGAATCATCGGTTGTGTTTTGAGATGGAGGGGAATATGACAGAGGTGTATATTTGTTGGGTGGAAAACTAAATTGTAAGTTTGTGAGAGGCAAGGGGTTTGGAGATATGATGTTTGAATTCATAAAGCTAAAAGGATTCCTAGTGGAAATACCCAAATTTGGAGTGTTATTTTTGGTTGGTTGTATTTTTGTTGTAACAGTTGGTTTAGTATATGTAGGAATAGAAGCTATGGTTGTAGGGGGGTAATTTGATTTCCTCCTTGACTTTGAGTGTATCCAAAAGTTTGAGCACAACTAGCCATTGTAGGGACATGAATATTAATAATGTGGTTTAGGCTACACACAATCTATATTCCTAGTTTTTTATCAAGCATTCTCCTCATGTTATCTATGATAGGAATGGTAGTACTAGCAATATATTTTATAATCACATAGTCTTGAATTTTTCTAAGGATTTGTCCATTTTTTGCAAGTTCCCTTAAGGGACATTAGCAACAATGGTTTCAACATCCATAGAAGTAGTGGGCATAGGACATGTGATATCAGGGATGGAGTCCAACATGGGTTGACTAGTGTCAAAGCTATGAATGAAAGAGTTGGAAAACCCAAGATCTACAACGGATGTACCGGCACGAGATGCCATGAGTCTCGAACTAGGTCTTGAACTAAATTATTGGTAGTATGACACTAGGTTGTGATACTCATACAAGTTTCACCAAACCAAAAGTATACCTAAAATAGACAAAAGGCACTATATAAAGATAGTAAACATCCACAAATAGGAAAAAAAATGCAAGTATTAAACAATATATTGAAATTTTTAGATCTAAGATATGATAATTGACTGATTTTAGATACAAAAACCTAAAAATGATTACTTTTGAATGCCAATTTTGATTTTAAACAATGTACTATCTTTCACTAATTGAACTAAATACAAAAACCTATAGAAATATGTAATTTTTGAAACCAAAAAAAATATTTGCAAGTACAATAGAATGAAGTAGATAGATACAAAGCAATGTGCAAAAATTTGGAAAATCACCTATACCAAGACAGGTTCGCCCTAGGGTTAATGAGTCCTAAGACAGAGATCTGAAAAATTTAAATATGAGTGTTTAACTTGTTATTTAAGCTTACTGTTCCTAATTGCAAATAGATTCTTTTGTGACATTTTTTGAGAAATCTGATGAAATACAAATGCAATTTAAATGACAATAAATGAACAAAATGATAACTTTTTTAATGTAATTTTGAATGAAATTCTAATCTAAATGACTAAAACACACCTTAATGCAAACTATTATGCAAAATGTATGCAATATTTTTGGATTTTTATGAGTTTAAATGATGCAAATACGTAATATGTAACCCTAAATGAAATGAAAAACAAGATGATGCAAAACATAGATTTAGGGTTTCAAGGATCTCCAAATCAGAAAAGGTATGATGTAAGAATGTCAGGTTCACCAAAATGAAATGTTGGGAAAGATATCCTTAAACAAAAAGGGGGTGTTTTCACTATTTGTTTCTTCCCTAAGGGTATTTCATTAGGAAGGATATCACAAGGTGTCAAGAATGTCTTTCAAACTCAATGGTGAGTCAATCTCAGTCTTTAGGACAATACAATAGATCTAAAACCAAATTAAAATGATTTTCAATGTTCAAACAAAATAAATTATAAGACCTAGAACATGAAATGAAAATTATTGAAAGTGCAGAAATTGAAATCACAATCTATAGGTAGATTTGAGAAGGGTTAGGACACATGCACTTGTCACCAAAAGTTGGTTTTGAGATTTGCTGAAGGGAAATTTTTGTCTTGGTTAGGGCTTCTAAAAAACACTTTTGACAGTCCTTTGATGTTGGATTTTAGCCTCTATTTTGTATAGGCTCCATTGTCTAAAAGTCAAAAAAAAGGTTGCAACCTAGTTTTTGTGGCTTGACAGCAATGATGACAACTTATTCAATAATGAAAAATTTCTCTTCAATATCTTCAATCCTTCTTCAACCTATAATCTAGACATACACAAAGAGAGGGAAAATTTGGTTTGTTTGAATGGGGGTTTTTTGTTAGTCAAACCCCAAGTTTGGTAATTAAACCTTGATAGAAAGATAATGACAATGGAGAAGGAAACAATGAATGAACAATACTTACTAAAACTAACCAAACCTTCAATGGATACCCTTAGAGGACTAAAGAAAAACACATCTCTCCAAGGAATCTAATCTTACTTTGCTTGATGAATTTGGACAATTGAAAATTCCTAGATGCTTAAGGATCAACAATGTATGTTAAGCCTTCACAAGATGACATGAAGACACATAAACTTGAACATGATGTTAGGATCTTGATTGCTTTAAAAAATTGCTAATAAATATTCTCTTGAATGCTCTTAACAATAATATTTTCTCATATGAAGTCTTTATCATGTAACTTAGATTTCAAATGATAAAAATACTATGTATTTATAGGTGTTTATCTAATTTCCCGAAACTAGATTTCAAAAGTTGACAATTGCAAGTTGAATTTGAATCCATAAAATACTGTCAAAAACATATTTAAAAATGGGTCCTAGAACTTAAAGGGGACACATTCACCATTGGGTGAATGGGTCTTGGCCTATAAGTCTTAGAGGACACACATATTCTAGGGTGATTAAAATATTAAATACATTAATTAAATGGCAGTTTCCCTTTTAGAAAACGAGAATAATAAGGCTTTGGAATGCATAATTTGGAAAATTTGAAGCTTAATGAAGTCCAATAAATTAAGGAACCTAAACATAGTGTGAAATTGTAAAGGTATACAATTTCCTATGCTACAATCACTTACAATATGGATTGGTTTTTCTTTTGAGAAATCTTAAGTTATATTGAAATATTGTGTAGTTTAATATTTTAATATTTCAAACTTGTTGATCTATGTCAAACCATGATATTTGGGCTAGTGGGGGATTAGATATTTTTCAATGTATTGGATAAATATTAAAAAATATAATTAAAAAATTTACTAATAAAAATGGCTTTAGATCTATGGGAAAAAATGGGTGGATAATGGAACATAGGGGCTTTTCTGGCTTTCAATTGAGCTAGGGAAGTGTAAGGAAGCTAAGGAAGTGGAACAACTTCCTACACTAATCTTGAGAGGAGAATAATACAAAATTTTACAGATCTTTAACAGTTAAAGAAACTTAAAAAAAATAAACACAAATATCATGCATACCACAACACAATGATTTATGTGGGGAAACCCTTTTGGGAGAAAAACCCCACACTCCAAAAGCCAACCAATATATTATTCAGAAATCACAAAGATTACAATATGCTTGCAGAGAAAGCTTCTCACAAGAGTATCACCACTCAGAAATCCAGAGACGACACAATGCTAGCAGACTCTCATAATACATTGTAATACACAACTGTAATACAATTCCCTCATAAAATAGGGTTTCCTTCTAGGTAAATTCAAGCTAATAAAATATTAGTCATCAGATATGGGACATAATGATGAATGGTCTAGATTTACAATAATAAAATATAAATAAAATTTTCCTTTTGGGGGCGCTACCCCCAAGCCCCTTCTAGGGTGCACTAACTGTAGACCTGAACTAGGGGGATGATCCCCAGACCCTGTAGGCGATGGGGATCCCCCCACTTCATCATTAAATGAACAGTACCTTATGTATCAATAGTTGACACACATTTTCTCAATAAATCTCCCACTTGTCGAACATCTTGTAAGGAAAATGGAAGGGTCTCATCATCATCTCTTAATTGCTAGGGTCCAAAAGGCCCATAGTCTCTAAACACCATCTGAACTTCTATATGCTCACAAGCTTAGTGAAAGAATCAACAACATTCATCAAAGTCTCTACCTTAACTAGCTTCACCCTGCCATCTTCATCCATATCTCTAACAAAATGATGTACATCAATGTGCTTGGTCTTGGAATGAAATTTCAGGTTCTTGGCTAGACATATCACACTCTGACTATTGCAATAAATTGTCACTACACCTTATTTTATTCCAATATTTGAACACGACATCTTAATCCAAATGGATTGTGAAAAAGCATGAGTAGCTAGCATATACTCTACTTTAGTAGTGGGCAAAGAAACCACAACCTATCACTTACTCATCCAACTAATCACACCACAAAATAAATTAAACACATATGCACTAGTGGATCTTCTACTATCAACATCACTTGCCCTGTTTGAATCCACATAACGAATATCAAGGGAAATCTCATCTTCAATCATATTACTATGATAACACAAGGAATAATATGAAGTACCATGCAAATATTTGAAGACTCTTTTAACTACATCCCAATGAACTCTACCAAGATTAGACATATATTTGGAAATAACTCCCACGGCTTGGGCAATTTATAGTCTAGTACAAACCATAACATACATCAAACTTCCAACTGCTCTCTGGTAAGGAACTCTACTCATGTCTTCCATCTTCGATGGGGATGATGGAAAATCTAAAATAGATAACTTTGTTCTAGATGAAATAGGAACACACAATGGTCTACAATCTTGCATATTAAACCTCTATAAAATTGAATTGACATACTTCATTTGGCCAAGCCATAGCTTTTTGTTGACTTTTTCTCTTCTAATTTCCATCCTAAGAATGTGTTTCACTGCACCAAGAACTTTCATTTCAAACTTAGCAGTAAGTTAAGATTTTAGTTCTAAAATCATACCTTTCCATTTACCAATGAATAACATATCATCAAAATATAATGCAATAAATAGGAAATGATCACCATCAGTTATATAATAAACAAAATGATCTGATTTAAAACGCTCAAATCCCAAACTCAACACATGTGTATTAAATTTTTGGTACCACATCCTAGGACTTTGTTTTAAACCATACAAATTATATTTCTTCAATTTCCAAACCAATTTACTTTTACCTTTCACCATGTAGTGATCTAGTTGTTTCATATAAATATCCTCCAAGTCACCATGAAGGAAAACAGTTTTCACATCCATTTTCTCAACCTCTAAATCATAAGCAGTAGCAATAGAAAGCAAAAATCTAATGGATGTGATTTTTCCAATAGGATAAAATATCTCACCATAATCAACACCCTCAACTTGAGAGTAACCTTTTGCAACCAACCTTGCTTTTCATTTCTCAATACTTCCATCTAAACCAATCTTTTTCTTGAACAACAATTTGCAACCAACAAGTTTTTGTCCTTCAGAAAATGGTACAAGATCACATGTATCATTCTTTTTCAAAGCTTCCATTTCGTCATCCATTGCAATCTTCTAGGATTTTGCATCATTCATACCTAATACCTCTTCTACTGATCTGGGTTCATCCATATTAGTATTCAAAGCCAAAATACATCTCCAATCATCAATTTAATGCCTTTTAGGTGGTTTTATGTGCCTTGAAGACCTATAAACAAGCTAAGTTATAGGTTCTCCCTCCTCTTTTGAAGATTCAAAGCTAAATAAGCTCTCCTCAACTTCTTTTCTATCCATGGGCCTCAATTCAACTTTCTCAGGTGTAGAAGAAAATTGAATCACATACTAATGTTTACTTTGTTCTAGATGCAATGTAATAGAATAAGGCTTAGTTTCTCTAAAAATAACACTTCTACTATGTATCACCTTTTGTAAAAGAGGACCCCAAAGCTTGTATACTTTCCCACCATAACTATATACATTTCACAACCTTGTTCTCCAACTTTGTTCACTTCTCCTTTGGAACATGTACATATGCCTCACAACAAAAAACTCTAATATTTCTTAATGAAGTCTTGTGACCCGACCATTCCTCTATAGGCATATTATCAACAAGAGTTGATGTAGGAGACCTATTAATCAAGTAACAAGAAGTGGCAACAACTTCATCCCAAAACCTTTGTTCTAGACCACCACCACTCAACATACTCCTAGCCTTCTCCATCAATGTCTTGTTCATTCTTTCTGCAACTCCATTCTATTATGGAGAATATGGAGTTGTCTTTTGCCTATGAATACCACAATATTTACATAATCTATCAAAATCATTAGAGGAAAATTCACCTCCATTATCAGTCCTCAAACATTTTATTTTATTTCCAATCTGCAACTCAACCATTGCTTTAAATTCTTTAAATCGACTAAAATTTTTAGATTTACTCTTTACAAAATATACCCATGTCCTTCTACTATAATCAACAATAAATGAAACATAATATGTGCATTTACCAATTGAGGGAACATCTACAGGACCAAACACAACAAAATTAATAAGATCTAATACACCACAAGATTTATGAAAACTCGAGTAAAACTAAACATTGTTTTATTTTCCAAAAATGTAATACTCACAAAAATAAAATTCAAGATTACAATTACACAAACCTTAAATGAGGTTTTTATTTTTCAAGGTCCTTAGACCCTTTTCTCCAATGTGGCCAAGTCTTTGGTGCCATAACATAGTTTTCTTTGCATGTAACTTTGATTCAGAAGAAAGAGCACCCTTGTGTACCCAAAATCCATGACCGTCCGTTGAAGGTGAAACCCTCACTTCTTCCACAGACTTTATTTTCACAAAAGTACTATTGCACTCAATAGTGCATGCATCAAGCTTATACAATGTTCCATATCTAACACCTCTAGCAATCACCATAGCACCTCTGACCATCTTGCATCCTACATCAGAAAATACTACATGCACACTTGCATCTATTAGTTTTCTCATGGATAAAAAATGTCATGCTAAACCAGGGATATGCTACACACCATTAATCCTTTTTATTCTACCATCAAGAAACCTGATTTTAACTTTACCATGGCGAACAATTTCTAAATGAGAATCATCACCTAAGTACACCTTACCTCTATCAAATTCTTCATATTCAAAAAACCAATCTCTATTGAAGGTCATATGGAAAGATGTACCTGATTCAATTAACCATGCATCACTACCTTCATGAGTTGCCAAAGTTACAATGAATGTGTCACCATCTTCCTTCTCATGCTCAGAATCAAAATTAAATTTCTTCTTTTTCTTCTTCTTTTCTTCTTTATAGTCCTTACGAACATATCTAGGCTTACCACGGTTCTAGCAAATAACTTTGGAATTTTTGGGAGACTTAGATCTCCCTTTGGACATGGATTTGTCACAATTCTCATTATTCTTTCCTTTTTCCTTAGGTATACCATGAACATTCAAGGCCTCCTTGACACTGACGGATACCTTCCTCCTCATCTCTTCAAAAATCAAAGAACCCACCACATCTTCAGTCTTCAATATAACAAAAGTACTCCCAATAGCCATAATAAGAGAATCCCACGAAGTAGGAAAAGAACAAAGAAAGATCTAAAATTTCTCTTCCTCATGGAAATTTTGACACCAACTAATACCAATTGAGCCATCAACATATTGAATGCTTCTAGGTGTTATGTAATTCATCCAGCCTCTTCCATTCTCAAGGAATACAATTTCTTCCTCAAGAAAATCTTGTTCACTAAAGATTTATCTTGATACATATCATCAAGCTTTTTCCATAGTTTCTATGCAGAGATCTCTTCATGGAAATTGATTAAAATAGAGTTTTCCAAGCACAATCTAATTACACCCTTGGCTTTACGGTCCATAACATCATATTAAGTTGCTTGAGTAGGATCTGCATTCCTTGAAACATTCTCATCAACAACATCCCATAGATATTGATCTATCAACATATCTTCCATCTTCAATTTCCACATTTCAAAGTTATTTCTAGAAAATTTATCCACCTCTATTCTCCTCAATGAACTTTCCATCTAAAATTTCTTGCAAAAAGATCACTAAGTGTCTTTTGCACAAGTTCCCACTCAAATCTAGATTAGTTAAAAAAACCCAACAACCCACAACTGAGACCAAAGGTGATTAGGCTCTAATACCACTTGTAAGGAAGCTAAGGTAGAGGAACAACTTCCTACACTAACCTTGAGAGGATAATAATGCAAAATTTAATAGATCTTTAACAATTACAAAAAATTAAATAGAAATAAACACAAATATCATGCATACCACAACACAATGATTTACGTGGGGAAAACCTTTTTGGGAGAAGAAACCCCACACTCTAAAAGCCACCCAATATATTATTCAAAAATCATAAATATTACAATATACTTGTAGAGCAAGCTTCTCACATGAGTATCGCCACTCAAAGATCTAGAGAAAACATAGCTGCTATCAAACTCTCAGAATACATCACAATACATAGTCGTAATATAATTCCCTCATAAAATAGGGTTTGCTTCTAGGGAAAGTCAAGCTAATAAAATATTGGTCATCAGATATGAGACATAATGATGAATGGTACCTTATGTATCAACAATACCTTATGTAATTGCAAGGTTGAGACACATTTTCTTAGCAGGAAGGTGAGGGAAGGGAAATGAAAAAAAAGGGTATAGTAAAAGGTGAGGAAGGATGGGATAGTTTAATTTATATCCAAACACTAATAACATATAGGTTGTCATGAAATATTTCATAAAAATATAAAAATTATATTCAAACCCTATTCTATCTGTAGTAAAACCATTGAAAATAGTTACCTCAAATGATTATTTTATCTTTAGATAGTCGAGGATACACTATGAAAATTTTCCACTTTATTTTTATACAAATATTCATTTTATATGTTTCCTAAACTGTAAAATATGCTCATCATTAGGGGGAAACATTCTATAATTACTTCAAGTTAAAAATTTACAAACTAGTGTAAAATAGGGTTTGGAGGCCTTATAAAATTTATTTTGGAGGGATATGAAGTTAAAATTAGTAGGATATGTATGAAATCATAAAATTAACTATTAAGTTTTTATCTTTATTGGAGATAGTTAAAATTTCATCTACATTCACCCAAAGGGTAGGGATTAACTTGGGACCATAAAATCTCAATTCCCTAGAAAACACTTTTATGGTGATCTGAGCTATATATCCTAAATGTGTAAGGTCTGGTAATATTGTATGATTGTTGATTTTTTTCGTATTTAATGCATTTGATTTTTATAAATTCTTGCATTATTTTTTCAAAAATTTTCACTCATTGGTTTTTATTTTTCCTTTTTATTGGTGTATTCTATAATTATACCTTTTATTTTATGTTTCTTCCTTGTTTCTTTTGATTTATAGTGTTTTTGGTTTTTTCCTTAATTTGCAATGTTTTTTAGTTGTCATTAATTTATCTTCTCTTCCTCTTCTTTCTTCCTTTATCTTGGAATTCTTAATTGAATTCCCTCTTGATGTGTACCTCTAACCCCCTTTCTTACCTCCCTTATTTCTTTTTATTCATGTTGGGTTTGCAACTAATCATTTCTCATCTTTTTCAACTCTTCATCCTGATGATGGATCACTAAGTTTGATCTGAAATGTTGATGCAAAAAAGCTTACACAATCAAAATCCAAAAACAATTTAGCATCATTCTCTATGGATTATGTAAATCTACTATCACTAATCTCCCAAGTGTTAGGGGTACCAAACGTAGGAGGATCACCATAAACTTGTCTTCAAGTTGGGTAGCTAAGGACCAATGGTTGAGGTGGGTAATAACTCCTTCACTTCTATCTCTTCAAGACCAAGGGGGTTTTCATGAGGTGCTAGATAATGACTAATAAACCTAATACTCCCTTACAAAAAATATACCCAATGCATAGTGTATCCCAATACTGGTGTCACAATATATCTATGTGCTAGTTTGGATATGTAAGAATAATAATCTTATTAAAAATATAATCTTTCATATGAATATATAAGAATGTGTCTTATGATAACCCCTTATATGGTATAGATATTAATACATTATAGTAGAACACACAAACTAAGGAAACTAAAATATTTTTAAGTTGATGTATTTAGAGTATGTTGATGATTATGGGGTGAGATATCCAATAAAAAATTGATGTACTTATCTAGTTGGGAAACAAAGTCTCTAAAGTAAAAAAAATATAATAATCAAAACCAAGATGATGCATCAATCAACACATCACAAAAGACTAAATTATCCAAACTACACAAGAAATTTGGTCTCTACAAATACATTTAGGAAAGCGACAAATAGTTTTAAAATATTAAATGAGTCCACTTTGTAATCCATTCACATAACCATACAACTCTTTAATTGTTCTAAAAAGATATCCAACAAATAATTTAAAAGAACTTTATAATCATTTGGTTGGCTAGAAAATTATAAAAAAATCAATAAATAGAAACCATGCACATGGAGACACTCAATCAAGGTCAAATATACTTTTAATCACCCAATCTATAATATTTATAAGTTTTATTATAAATTTTTGGATAAAACCAAATCATTACAGTACAAAAATAGTTATAACCAAAACTAGAACTATAACCCTCTAGTTTTGATGCATGTGTTCATTTCTCTACTATCTCCTCTCTCCAAAAATATTATCCCCTCCCCCTTACCATAGAAAACAATGAATATATCCATGGAAAGAAGGTTTGTATAACATCATAAGGTTGTACCACATGGGGAACCCTAGTTGCAATATCCACCAATGCATAGTAGCCAAGTGTCCACTATCACTATGATGTAATTGATAGGAAATATGGAAGACAATTATTTTGACCTATACCATACATTTTTATTGATGATTCATGGGTTTGAGTGCAATAAATTAGAGAAATCACCAACACAATTTGCTAAATTTGTGTCCTAGAGGTATTGCATGATATAAAAAGACTTTACGAATAATTAGTGAGATGTGTGTGCCACTTTTATCCCTTGATTTATCATCAAACACCATTTAAAATATCTTCAAAGGAATGGATAGATCAAGAATAAGTATCCCCAATAACGGTTGTATTATTATGTTGGTAGTTGAGAGTCAATATTTTTATTTTTTTCTCTTACAAAAATTTGACCCCCTACAGGATGCAAGGCCATTACCAAGATTAGGATGCAACATCAGAATTGAACCCATATAATAAATCCTATCAAGATCGAGAAAAAAAGGTCCCAATATGGCTTTGGCTGAAGTTTTGGCCCTTACAAGACATATATAGATGTCATCACTATCCCCACAATGCCCTATAGACCTTTGGGTCCCCACAATAATCCATATGTAGGATATCAACTTCCATTGATCAATTTATGAAGTTAGCACCTTACTACCATTTATTCATTATATTTTAGTCTTGGCTTTTACCATTGTTGGGTTTCAAAAGTGCACTGGGAAAGATCCAAACATCCATGGTCATTCGTCCTAGGACTAGTTCAACAACTTATTCCAGGAAATTAATATTTTCTTTGAATAAATTCATCAAAAAATTCACCTTTTTAAAAAACCCACATGATAGTAAACATATCCAAATGACACTTAAAAAACAACCAGTTCACTTAGTCTTCCTATAAAGTTATCTTCTTTCTCTTTTTTTTTTTTGGGGACTTCAACCTACTATTGGACATATTAAGAAGTTTTCTAACAAGTGAAGACTTAAAAAATTTGGTCATCATCAGGTTCTTTGCAAAAGATCAACCTCTAAAAGTTTCATGTAAGAAATTGATATCCTATTGAACTTGCAAGAAGTTCGCTTCCAATTGAACTTTAACTTTTTCATTCTATGTGGAGGTTTTGGGGCCAACTAAATTTTGTGGAAAAATTATAGAAACTAGACATGTAAAAATTTAACCAACAACCAAAATTAATATGGTTCACTTGGAAAATCCTACAAAAATTCTTAGGCACAATTTTTTTAAACTGTGGAAGAATCCAACTAAATTGATAAAAAATAGACTTATTTGGTTCAACACCAAAGTTCCACAAGACCAATAGCTAACCAAAAACTTACAATAAGAAGAAATTTTTTTTATACGAACTAGATAAAAAGTGGGCCAAAAAGGAAGTTCACTTGATCAATGAATTCCTACAAGAGCAACATTTAGCCAATTTTCACCTTTTTTACCTTTTACGGTAAAATATAACATAAGTGCACTTATGGGAAAGGAGTATGAGTTGCACTTGGGCTAGTTGGAAGGAGAAAAGCTACAAAGGAATAAATTTCACCCCTTAGAGAATTTAAAAATACTATAAAATGAAACTATGCCTAATTTTTCATGCTTTATCAAACCATTCCAATAATTTTTGAAAAAGACCATCCATAACAAATATCTCATATCAATTATTATCATATGGGTAAATATGACTAAAGCACAAATGAAACAAAACATTTTGGGGTTCCAAAATTAGCTCTAGTTATGGAAGTGTTCCTCTTGTAGCCACAACGATGATCTTGATCTTCGAGTAGAAAAATAAGGGAACGAAAAATGGGACTAACTTATGAAATATTATAAAAATATATACAAGAGAATAAACACAATTGAAACAACTTATGCAACAAATTTTCCAAGAACCTCACCCTCAAAAATTATAGTTCTTTAGGCATTGACCATGAACTAGAAACTCCATGTAATCTCCATCTAGGCTCTTGAAGTAGAACATTCATTGACCACAACATTTAGCCAGTTGATAGGGCCCAATCCACAAGGCATCAAATTTTTTATGTTTTCCCTTGTATTTTAACCTAGAATCGCACATGAGGACAAGATCTATAATTTTAAACTTCCTCATGAAAACCTTCTTATCAAAGAGTTACTTCACTTTTTTTTGTTTCATCAAATTCTTGTCATGGGAAACTCTCTTGGATTCTCATAATTCAATAAACTTGTGCATCCCTCGGGAGATGACATCCTCTTCTACCCCTTCAATATGTTGTAGTAGCTTGTAGATTGGTAACTCAAGGTTGATTGGAAACTTGGCTTCAACACCCTACACTAATTAAAATGGACTAGATTTACAATAGCCTTCTTCTAAGTTACCCTATCTACCCAAACAAACAAAAAATAACTTATCATCACACATTTTCTTGTTTGCATCCAAATTATTTCTAATCATGTTCATGATGTATTTGTTTCTTGATTCAAAATTTCTATTTCATGTAGATTATAGGGTGATGAATGTGTTAGAGATATTACATACTTTGAACACATGTCAAAAAAAATTTTACATCTGACATATTATATTATCAACAAAAAATCATTGATAGCACACCAAACCTAGTGATTATGTTATTAAGTAGAAACTCGATTACCACCTTTGAAGTTGAATTCCTTGTGATAATTTCCTCCACACATTTTTTGAAGTAATCATTAGCCTCAAATATCCATTTATATTTTTTTTGGATGTTTTGGTGATTTCTCCTTTGAAATCAATACCCTACTATTGGAATGGGGCCACTATATAAATGGTCTTGGTAGAAAACCTTTGCAAAGAATCACATAATTTTGAACACTTGGCTACATCCCTAAAGAATTTGGTACACCAATAACTAGTCCTCATAATATTATGAGTGACGATCTTTGACATATAATTTCCACCACATAATTAGTGGTATCATTCCTCAATAAACCTTATTGATTGCTCTTTATTTAAGCATATTATGAGTACACCATCAAGGTTTATCCACATCAAATATCCTTTGAGAAATGTATATCTATGAGTTTCTAGTTTTAATGTCCTTATACCATTCATGTTTTCTAAATAATGTATAATTTCCTTATACAAAGTTGGGTAATCCTTCAATTGACATGGGACAACAACTAGGTGAGAATTTACCTAATTTACTTCAACAACTTCCAAATTTTCCTTAGTCATTAACTTTTATAGGCCTTGACCTTTGACCAAGTTGGTTTTTTGTACCTCCATTTCATACTCCTAGATCTTATTGATCCATATATACCTTTTTCCTAATGGCTCATGTTGTATAAAAATGTCCCCAACAACTATATGTAGCATAAATGTGATGATATTGGCCCCTAAAAGATAGGGTTTTAAATTTTTCATGGAATTAACAAGAGCATATGAATTCTTATCCATCATAAAATAATTCAACTCAACATCTTATAATGATTTGTTGAAGAAAGATATTGGCTTCTCATGGCCTTCATTATTTTTTGTAGTAGAACAACAATAATAGTATAGATAGATGGGAAATAAAATAACTAGAAAGACTTAGAATAGTTTATAATTGACAACAATAGTTCCTTCTTAAGTGCATCTTTGATTTATAATAAGGAGTTAGTTGATTCCTTGTTCCAACTAGAAGGCTATCCCTTTTTCAATCTTTAGATATGGCCTTTATTTTCTCTACAAATTTATGAACAAACCTCCGAACAAAATTTATCTTCCCAAAGAATTATTACAAACTACCTTGACTATTTTTGGTTGAGGGATAATATCAATGGATTTGATAAGCTCTACATCAATCCTTACCCTTTCCTTGGACATAATTTTCCCAAGTATCTTTCCCTCTTGCACATCGATAATACACTTCTTTGAATTCAAAGATGTCCCATAATTTAATGATCTCTGGAAGATTAACTCCAAGTGTTTGAAGTGGTGATTTTGATCCTTTGAATAGGTGATAAAATCATATTGGTAGACAACCATGCTCTCATTTATAAGGCAAAAATAAGATACAAACATGGACCTTTGAAATGCGTCTCCAACATTCTTTAACCCAAATATCATACGAACATATACAAAGGTTCCTCATGGCATAGTGAAGGTCATCTTATGTTGTTCATAATCTTTGACCATGGCTTGATTGTATTCTAATAATTTTTCCATCACAAACATCAATTATGACCATATCACCTACTCTAGCAAATGGTCCATACTGCGTAGTGGATAATTATCCTTAAGGGACTTGATATTAAAATTTATAAAATCCATGCACAGCCTAATTTTCCCATTCGTGTTTTTACCACAACAAGGATAGACACCCATTCTAAATGTTTGATTGGTTCAATAATACCCCATCTTTCAATTTCATAAATTTCTTCTACATTTTATGGGTAAGAGTAGGGTTTATAGGGTGTTTCTTCTATCTAAATGGATTTTTATTAGGCTCCAATGAAATGGTATGTTGGAATAAATCTTCTCTATAAGCCTTCAGTTCATCATAAGACCAAGAAAAATAGTTCTTATATTTTCTCAGTAATGCTATTAGAATTTATTCTCTACTAGTTTCAATCTTTTGATAATATAAATCATTATATGAGTTGATTCAATTCCTACATGTATATCTTCTATATATTCTTTAGTAATATGCTTACTTCTTGTCTTATAACATATAGTATTGTAAAAAATCCTTTTAAAAGAAACAAAATCTCTAGTAATGGAATTTGTTTTAAGCTGGATAATTTTATTTCTAAAGAGAGTATTCTCACCTTCTTCATCCTTATCTACCATGGGTTTCCAATCAATCTACTGGTTTTCAAAGTGATTGATGCAATTTAAGAATTTATATATTTACTAATCATTGTTGAATATTTTTTGATTTTAGATATTATCTAGAAACTGAGGCCTAGTAAGAATCTCAACATCAAACTTGCAGTGACATGGGACAAACTAAGCATCAAATATTGAAGCTAAAAAAGAAAGGGCATAAACTCTTATATTATTCTCTCTTTCAACCTAGATGATGTTGAATGTATCAAATATTTCAATATTATCCCAAATAAAATTCTAATGCATTCTCATTCTTTTTTCTTTTAGAATATATTTGCATCTAATATGAGACACTGTACGTTTTGAATCACCATGCACTCTAATGCATTTGATCTTACATTTTGAAAACAAAGAAGTAGAGACTCATAATTTTCCACATTATTGGTGTATTCAAAGTTTAATCTAGAAGTGAAATTCTATTATTTTCTCTCAAGGGACACTAATATAATTCCTACACCATTAGCTTCTCTTGAACATGCATAGTCAAAATGCATGTTCCAAATGCCATCATATTTTGAATGTCGATGTTGGGGAATTAGATCAAATCTAACATAGTTATAAGCCTCAACATCAAAATATCCTATAAACAAATTAGGTTATACATCAAGGTAACCAACTTGATTATGTGGCTGATGATGAGTCCAAATAATGACTCTTTTTTGTTAGGATTTATCATATGTTTTTTTATTATTACTATGGGTTTTAGCACCTGGATACTAGTACCTTCTATTTTATTTCCTTAAACTTATGAACTCTAGACATGAACATATCCCTGTGACTTTTGATAATATTAATCTACTATATGATATATCTATATTAATTTTACATGTGATTGGATGAATGTTATTCTAAGGTGACTATGGATACACAAATTCCTTGTGCATGCTAGTGTCATAATGTAGGTCTAGAGTAAGATGCAGATATAAATGGAGCTTGCAAGGTGGAAGAAGTGAATGCTAGCTGCCTGGTTGTTGAAGAAGTCAAATAGAGATGGACATTGAAAAGGTCAATGGTTGGAAACTTCCAACTTGTGTGGAAGTGATAATTGAACTTTAAATGACCATGTATCTTAGTTGAGTAGATTTAGGAGGTTTTGTTATGCTGGATTTGCATTGAGGCAAGATTGGTTTGACTAAATCCTACACATATATAACCTCCTTCCTCTTTTTCATGTTTTCAATAAATGGTGTCCTCCTAGTATGTTGGAGTCGACTACCCAGTTAGTTAGATTTAGTTAAAATATTTTCTTCTAATAATGATAAAATGTTCCTCTTCACAAGGTTGGATGTTCTAATATTGTATTTTCATATTCAATCTCAAGGAATATAGTCATGTTCTTGTTATTGTGTAATGATGTTTTCAATGAATAAAATGATACTTTAATTTGCTGCATCTGATTTAGTTATGGGAAGACTCATTCAAAGGGGTTCACTTGGTGAGAATTACATTCATTCAATTTAGTAGTTAATTTTTTTCGTTCAACAATTAGTTACAATCTTAGTAGTTGTCTATTCCTGATGCCACTGGAACTTCATTCAATGTCTTTTCCTGCAGCCAAGGTAGATAGAGTAACTTCTTATTTGTTTACTGAGACCTCTATTTTTTTAATTCATTTTAGTTCAGTTTAGTTGTTGGTTATGCTCAATACTTATGCTAATTCCTTTCAATCATTTCACTTTCAATACTATTTTCTCTCTAGGTATAGGATAAGAATAACTACAATTGAGTCCTAGTGCATAGACAATTCTAACCCATTTCAATTTCATGTCCTTGGGTTGATAATGAAATGAAACTTCATGGTGAGCAAGATAACTACTTGGTGCGGATATCTAACCTCTAAGTTATAGTTTTAAGGGCTTAGTTATCGAACCATTAGAGGAGGCCAACATTTTGGCATTGTTGTTGGGGACTGTGTCAAACTAGGAAGGTCTTAGGAGTCATTTCTAGTTTCTTTCTTCTTTTTGGTATCTTTGAAGTTTTTTTTTAGCATACCCTTCATTAGAATTAGTAATGATCTGTTATTCTTTCACCAATTCTTTGTGTGAGTTGGCTGATACTGATTTAATACGGCATGCATAGGGGTAGGAGAAGGGATGATCTAGGGATAATCCTTCCTACTTACCCTAATCTTGATAATCAGCTAGTTGAGTTTAAAAATTTACTAGGAGATGAAGAAGAAGAAGAAAATCCTTTTGCTAATGCATTTGCCAATTTGTCCAGTTCTGAAACTTCCTCTAAAGAGCAAGCTACCCAAAACTTGATTGAGAATCAATTTTCTTTGATAATCCATCAAGCAATTATGGCTTCCCAAAATAGGCCTAACCATCCAACCTTTCCATTCCCTATCCCTCAACAAAATAAAGTTGTTAACCTCAAGAACATTCCTACTTCAATTCTTCCTAAATTCTATGGGCCTATAACAAAGGACCCAAACACTTTCTTGTTTTAATTTTATATCCTCTACAGAAGCTATGATTACACTATTGATGCTCATAGGCTTAAATTGTTTCCTACTAACTTGAAAGAAGCTACATTAAGATGGTTTATGAGCTTAGGTAGGAATACTGTGAATAGTTGGGATGTTATGAAGGAAAAGTTTCTTGAGAAGTGTAAAGAATACTGTAGAAGTAGTGATATGAGAGGAGATGATATCTTCACAATGCAAAAGAAGGATGATGAAAGTTTGGAGGACTATGTATCAAGGTTTCTATTTTGTTTGCATAAATCCTCACATCATGCACTCAATGAAGAGTCTCAAAATTTTCTCTTCCTTAGAGGGATCAATGAAGATTGTGTTGATGCTTTGGACCTAATAAGAGGTGGAGATATCACCCAATTCCCTTGGGATGATATTAAGAAGATATGTCAGAATTACTCTAGGGTATCTATAAAGGAAGGGAGAGGTTACCAATCTTCTATGGGTAAATACTTTATTAATGGAGTTTCAGGGATGGAAATCACTCATTTACTGTCAGATTTTAAGCAAGATATCATAAACAATATGGCCACTCAGCTAGATACACTTCAAGTAAAGAAGAAACATGAGGAGGTAGAGGAAATGTTTGAAAAATATTGTCCTCATTGTAGGCAAAATAAGGACTACAAATATAAAATGGTAGCCAACATTGACAGCAAGCAAATTCCTCTTGAATTCAAGCCGATTGAGGGTGATGATGATCAGGTTTTCTACATTGCACAAAGAAGGCCATGGGCTCCAAGATAAGGTATGCCACCAAACCCATTATCTTCTAGTGGACCTTATATGAATTCTTATACATCTAGTAATCAATGGCAACCCCCATATCCATCAAACCTTGGAGGTTATTCACCTTGGCCTTGGAACAACCCTCTAAATACTTGGTGCAATTATCAAAAAACTCCACCTCAATGGTAATAACCCTAGGGGAATTGGAAACAACCTCAAGAAAATTGGCAACAAACATCCCAATGGAGGGGAGGACAACAATGGCCAAACCACGCAACTGGTTACATGCAATAGCCTCAATAGACTACCACAATGCCTTCTCCTAACTCAAATTATAGAACACCTAGACCTAATCAGTTACTAGCTCAACCCACACCCAAACCAGATAACAAACCACAATAGTAGCTAGTCTACTTTGCAGATCCAAAATAATTTCCTACCTATGATGTGAGTTTGACTGGTATTCATTCAGGAACCACTTTTTCATCTCCTTCCACTTCTATAATAACAAAGCTTCCTATGGAAGAAGAAAAGCATAAAATTTTCTCTAATATCCCTTCTTAGACAAGTGTGCCCAAGAATCCTAAACCAATTAGGAAGTCTGATCTGGACCCACCATTCCCTCAAAGGTTAGAAGTTTCTAAGAAAAAGGAAGAAACAACCTTTGATATTTTGGATCAGCTAACACACATATGTGTGAAGATACCTTTGTTCCAGGCCATAAAAGATGTTCCCATATATGGTAAGGAAATTAAGGAAGCTTGTCTCAAAAATCCTAGGAGGAAAAAGAAGGACCTCACAACTGTTCATGTGATGGGCCAGTTGGCAAATATCATGCTTGGGAAAGTAACTGCTCCTAAGTATATTGACCTAGGTAGTCCTATAGTTGGAGTCATTATAAATGGAATCCAAGTAAAGAGTGCTCTAATAGACTTGGGACTTGCTATCAATGTGATGAATAAAGATATCCTGCAACAATTGAATGTTACAAATCTAATACCTACTTCTACTATCCTGTAGCTTGCTGACAATTCCAATATTAAACCAAATGGTATAGTTGAAGACCTTGTTATTATTCTAGACTCTTGGAAATATCTAGCTAACTCCATGATCCTTTCTCCTAAAGCTACATTAGGAGGGTATCCCATTCTTCTAGGAAGGTCGTGCTTAGCTACAACAAATTCTTACATTGGATGTCAGTCAGGGGACATGACTATTTTTGACTGGGAAAAGTACTAAAACTTTTGTCATTTGTCCTCTTGCTCAACCATCTCATGTTATGGACAACCCCATCTGTCCACATGTTGGAGAAGAGGCCTAGGAGGTCAATTCAGTGGTACAACTAATGATGATAGGAAGAAGTCCTTTTATGTAGCTTCAATAACATGATGAAATATTATGGCATATAATCCAAAACCATTGTGAAGTGCATGATGAACCACCCACTCATGAATCTAGTTCTGCATGTCCATTATAGATACTTCTACCAGCTTCTACTGCACCTGAATTTCCTACAACAAAAAATATACTTCATACATTGCTACCACATTAAGTACAATTTCTAGGCATCAGTGAAACAACCATGATTGATTTGATCACATAGGTACAAGTTTTAGAGGGGAACATTTGAATATTAATAACAAGCTTAGTCAAGAGCAGCAGTTGTCTCTAAAAAATCTGTTAAAGTTGCATCAGCAAGCATTTGCATGGGATTACCATGACATGAAAGGATTAGATCCCAAACTCTGTACTAATAGGATCTATATTAGATATGATTGCACACCTGTAAGGAAACCACAAAGGAGAAGAAACCCTGCATTGAGGGAGATTGGGAATGGAGAACTACATAAGTTATTGGATGTAGGATTTATCTACCCTATCTTAGACAACCAATGGGTGTCCCCTTTGGTGATTATGCCTAAAAAGGGAGGTAAATGGAAATTTTGTGTTCACTATAGAGAACTAAACTCTTCTAGAAAAAAATGATCACTTTCCCCTTCCTTTTATAGACCAAGTATTGGATTCACTTGCAGGTAAGCAGTATTTTTCCTTCTTAGATGGGTTTAGTGGTTATAATTAGATATAGATTGCACATGAAGATTGGGACGAGAAAAATTTCACCTATCGTTGGGGGAATTTCACCTACTCAATACTCCCATTTAGTTTATGCAATGCACCTACAACCTTCCAAAGATTAGTTATTAGTATATTCTTAGATATTTCACATGATTGTATGGAAATCTATATGGATGATTTCACTACTTATGGTACTAATTTTGAGGAAGTGTTAGAAAACCTTAAAAAGGCTTTGCAAAGATGTGAGGACCATAATCTCTCCTTGAATAGTGAGAAATGCTTCATGATGTAGGAAGGAGTGGTCCTTTGCCATTATATCTCTTAGAAATTAATTCAAGTGGACCCAGCGAAAATAGAGGTAATTACCAATCTTTCTATTCTTCTCAAACAAAATGATGTTAGAATTTTCCTGGGACATGTAGGATACTATAGGCACTTCATAAAATATTTCAATAAGATGGGAGCATGACTTAATAATATTTTGACTAAATATGTTGAGTTCCAATGGATAGTGGATTGTGATAAATCATTCCCTGATTTAAAAATAGCATTAACCCATGCTCTTGTGCTCAAAGGCCCTAATTGGGAACTCCCTTTCCATATTCACACAAATGCATATGATTATTCTATAGGGGTTGTATTAGGACAGAAAGAGGGAGTAATAGAGAATGCAATCTACTTTATCAACAAGAACCTACAAGGGGTTGAGTTTAACTACATGGTGATAGAGAAGGAGATGTTGGCATTCATTTATGCTCTCAACAAATTCAGAAATTATATCATAGGATACCATATATTTGTCTATACAGACCATGCAACCATAAGATATCTTATGAACAAGCCATTGATCACAAGAAGATTAGCAAGGTAGTCATTAATGCAGGAATTTGATATCACCATTATAGACAAGCCAGGCAAGGAAAATTTTGTGGTAGATTTTCTCTCCAGATTGACCACATCAGAGGACACTTAAGTCATTGATGACTCCTTTCTTGATGAACATTTTTTCTCCATCAATGTGCACACACCTTGGTATGTAGATATAGCCAATTATTTGGTTACAGGAAGAGTTCCCCCTCATTTCTCTCCAAAAGAGCGAAGGGTTCTTATTGAAAATACTTTTCCATTCTCATGGATGGCAGGTTGGTTATTCTATACTGGACTAGATCATGTGATGAGAAGATGTATAAGAGAGAATGAGACTTATGATATACTGAATGCATTCCATGATGAATCTTGTGGGGGACACTTTGCAACTAAGAGAACAACCATGAAGATTCTCAATACAGGGTATTACTAGACTACACTTCATAAGGATGCAAGCAAGTATACTAGGAAATGTGATACGTTTCAAATGATGGCTCGACCAACTAAATCAGATGAGATTCCTATATATCCTCAAGTAGTTATTAAACCACCAAAAATGGATATTCTAACAAGGGATAGAGGATTCCATTTACTAGGCCCTTAGGGTTTTTCACCTAGGAGCACTTGGTTTAGGAATGACACTCTTTCACCTTCTTGATATGGTTTATTTTGGTGGTTGCATTCAAAGGAAGGGTTTGGATTGGGTTGTGTTATGTGTGAGGAGTGTGGCTAAATGTTGAAATGTAAATGAAAGTAAATATAAACTAAATGTAAGCTAGACTAAATGGCCTAAATGTATGCAAAACTAGAAAGAAAAGGGAAAGTACAAAGATTATGCACCTAGAAATGGAGATTTGTAGATGAGAAGCCTCAGAATGTTCTAAAACTTGTTGGAAATGTGCACAGGGAGACTTATGCCAGAATGGGTTACCTATGTTAGGAATAAGGTGTCTCAACCTTGGATAATTCCTATTCTTATTATTTGTTTTGTAAAATGTATTTCTTGCAAATAATGTAATTAAGTGTGAGTGTACATGTCTAGTTTGCATGTTGATGTGTCACTCCACTTAATGTGTCGACATCTTGAATTGTGTGTAAGGAGATCATGGCTGAAATGGTTATGACGGATTCCTATGACACGTAAGAGCTATGTCTGGAAGATTCAATGACAGGTGAAGACATGTGGCAACTGATAAAGTTGAGTACTGTACACTCTTCTCTCGGAGAATGGTAAAACCCTAATACAGTTATCTTTGAAAGTTGCCCTAAAAAGGGAAGCGCATGATATAAGCATTTTTAGGGTTGCGAAGATTTGTAATGTGAGTGTATTGTTGGAATGTTTTGATGCTGCCGCATTTTGTCTTCAAGTGTTGGAAATCTCCTGAAAGAACTTGCATTGCAAGTGTGTTGTAACCGTTGTGTTGAAGATAATACATTGTGCAGGTTTTGGAGTGCTGGGGATTTTTACCGAAAGGTTTTCCCTAGGGTAAATCATTGTGTCATTCGTCATTTTATGTATGTATGGTATATTGCTGCAATATCTTTGTTAAGTAGATTAACGAATCTGAAATTGTAAGGGTGTTATGAATTTGCACCATAATTTCCTTAAGAGATTAGTGTAGGAAGCTGTTTCCGCACCTGAGTTTCCTTACAACCTAGTCCTTCTGTTAGGAGATTTTGTCGGACTGGGTTTTGAAGAAAAGGGTATCCAAAAATATCAAAACCCTTTTTCAGGCCTGGTATAGGGACAAGGTCGCCAATAATGGTGACCTAGTCCTCCTGGTACTTTAAGAAGATTTAGGTTCTAATTTTGTGGGTCCCAGCTTGCACTTTCCTTTTATGTGAAAGCCCATGTCTAAATCTCCAGACAATGACCTATAAGTTGTCCTTTTTCTCCTCTTAGGATTTGATGTCTTGATTTGAATTGAATGAAATGATTGTACATTTTCCAACACTTTGAACCTTGCTAAATCTGCATACACACCTACAAGAACACATGCAAAGACAAGGAAAATATTAGGGTAAGAGATTAGGGGTTTGCCTTAGTCAAACCCCATTGATGGTAGCTAAACCCAAATGAGAAACAATAAAAGGAAAGGAGATTGAATGATAAAGAAATGTAGATACTCACCAAACCTTTTGTTGTTGAAGTCTGCAACATCCAAGAACCAGCTCCAATGGAGGTTGCTTGAGATTCCTTGTGCTTGATTGCTTGCTTGAGAAGCTTGAGTGCAAGAGCGCTTGTGAAGATGAAAACCCGTATTTATACAAGATATGCCCTAATTTCCTAAAAATGACACTTGATAGGCCGACACTAGGGTTTTGGAGGCAAATTCCGATTAGATTTATGTTTTAATTTTGAGTTTTAAGCCAAAAGGGACTAGGTCACCCAAGGTGGCGACCTAGTCCACTTGGGAAAATTCAAGTGGTGGTCGGGAATAAAATGGTGATTAATAATGTTTATTAGGCTTGCCTCATGAAACACACTTAATTTAGCCCTAAAAGTACATTAAGGGGACAAACTAACATAGTAAAAGGGTTAATTGGTGATGACAAGCCTAGGAAAGTGTAAAAATGCACTACAACACTTTACAACACTTTGTCACAAGACTTGGAAATGGGTAAAAAGGGGTTGTTTAGGTGAATTATATTGAAAGGGTCTTAGAAAAGTGGGAAGATGTGTTACAACACTTCACAACACCTTAGTAAAACAATGTTAGTTTATTATTGATTTGCAAGTTTTCAAGATTGAATCAAGGCAAAACAAGGCCAAAATCCAAGGGAAAAAAGGCCCAAATGAGTGAAAAAGTGTCAAAGACTACAGTTTTTGGCAACACAATTATCACACCATTTGATAAATGGGGACTTGATTTTGTAGGTCCAATTTATCCACCATCAAATGTAAAATCTTGCATCTTGTTTTGTATTGATTATGTGACAAAATGGGTTGAGGTCAAAGCCATGAAACATGCTAGGGATAATAAAGTTGCAGAATTCCTCTATGAAGAAATCTTCACACATTATGGAGTTCCTAGAGAGATAGTCATAGATCAAGGGGCTCAGTTCACATCCACTCTTGTCACAACATTGGTGAATGAGTATAATCTCATGCATATGAAATCTACACCCTATCACCCTCAAGCCAATCTAAGGTAACAAATAGGGAAATAGAATCTATTCTGACCAAAACAACAACAATCCACATAAAATATTGGGCAAATAGGTTTCCATAAGTTTTTTGGGCCTATAGAACCACTTGGAAAACCACCACTGGTTTTACTCCCTTTGAAATATTATATGGAAAAACAATAATTATGCCTATAGAGTTTGAACATAAAACTCTTATAACAACACTAGACCTTGGAATAGATATCTCTAAGGCATAGAAGGATAGGGTTATGCAACTAAATGCCTTATATGAGATGAGGAAATCAGCTCTCCCCCATATTGATATGTTGTAGAATCAGAGAGTTAGATGGCATGATAAATACATCAAAGACAAGAAGTTACATCCAGGTGATTGGGAACTTCTTTATGATTCCAGGTATAAAGACAACTTAGACAAACTTCAAACCCAGTGGTTGGGACCATATGAGATTGTAAATTTCTTCCCTAATGGTGTTGTTCAACTTACAACAATTGATCTTGTTAGGTTCAAGCTCTTGATCAATGGTCATCATCTCAGGCTATACCATAAGCCTCCCTCAAAGTAGGAGTTCATGCAACAATTCATTGAATACCAGAACTCTGAAGTTCCTATAGCCGAAGGAAGTAGACCAAGTATTCAACCTTCTAGCTAGTCAAAGGTATGCATGTAATCATAATAAAAATTTCCACGTCTTATGGGAATTAATTTCTCCATCATCACTAATCGCCCATTCATCTCCACATATCTCTCTTTCACATCACTCCACCATCACTTCATTTAATTTGTCTCAATCATACTTTTATGATGACCAGTACTTGATTCCACAATTTTTGGAAAATACATTCCATCTTTTCAGGTATGTGCATAAACACTAAATGTATATTAATTATCTTAAATGTATCTGTTTGATTATTGTACTTTAATATTGATATTTCACATAGGAAATCTTGTTAGTATGCCCTATTTATTTTCATAATTATATTCCAGCCTTTGCAGACACATGCTATTATTTAGGTTGGGGGGGTGTGAACCTACGTGTCATACATGTCATTAAGCCATTTCATGTGCCAACATGGCAATAATTTGAAATAATGAGTTGAAGTGGCATTATGCATGCATGATATGACATTAAGCCATCACCATTTTCTTTGATAATACCCCTCCTTTACTGCCTTAGCCGGAATCATAATGCCACTAAAAGGGAAAATTAAGAAGACATACAACATTGGTGTTATTATTGGTGAGAATTTCAGGAAGCAGAAGAGAAATTGGGTTTTCGGCTGAGATACTATAGGAAAGAAGTCTTTGCAGAGGCATTGCTGGAGTGTGAGTGGAGTCAATGGGAGGTCAGTTAATTAGAAATGAACCAACAGTTCACCAAGTAATCCTACAGGATGCACTCTCTGAGCCTGAATTTAGGAATTATCAATGGTTAGATTACTTTCTAAAGTTAAATAGTTTTAATAACGATATTTCCTTAGAATTTGCAAAAAAAATTTCTAATGGTGAGGCAAAGGTGCAAGGATTTAATTTTATAGCCACAAAAGAAAGGATTGTTGAAGTGATAGGTTTACCTGTTGAAGGAGAACCCTACCCTATTTCAATGGATGCTAGGTTAGCTAGAGAATAATTCACTGAGCCTAGTGATCCTTCACTTGTTATAGATAAAAAAGGAACAAGAATACTTTCTTTCTCGGAAACATGGAAGCAAGTTGTTGTTTATATTGTTAAATACATTATCTGTGAGGGTCCCCAGTCTTGTCTCCATTCTGTGAATTTCAAGCTTTTAAATCACATGAGACATGGTAAGAGGATGAATGTGTCAAACTTCTTGTAAAATATTCTTGCAATCATGGTTGTTGAGACACATAAAGGTAGGGAAAACTATGTTTCCCATCATTGTTTGATTAAATTGTCGATAGAAAAATCTTTGCAAGATGTGTCCAATATGTCATGGGATGATTTTTTGAATGTTAAGAAGTTCAGATTGGAAAATGTGGGTCCTAGGGGTCAACCCCTAACTCATAGGGCTAGTGGGAAAGAGGGGGTTATTAAATTTACTCTTGGAGATTCAACTTTTGGGGTAATTCCTAGCACAAACCCTCCTATAGTAGAACCTGTAGTAGAAACTATTTCCTCTGAATCTAACCATGCAGTTGAAGATAGTTCATCTCTGGACATAAGTGTTGATGTTTCTCCTAAACCACAGCTCACACTAGGGATGCTATTTGAAAAGAGGAAGCAAAATAGAGAAAATTAGAAATTTGCAAATGAAAGGTTAAGAAGAAAACACCAGAAAAGGTAAACCCTAGCCCTAGGAAGCGAAAAATTGAAGAAACTGAGCATCTTGTAGCCACTCGAAAAAATAGAAGTACTCCAACAAAATCAAATTTAACTAAGTCTACTACTAATGTGCCTCCAAGAAGGAGCCAAAGGCTCAGTGAGAAACCTGAAATGAATGTGGAAATTCCTGAAGAGTAGGAAAATATAGGATTGGCAGAACTTGTTGCAAAGCAAGTTGAAATCATTGAATATCAGGAACTAGTGCAGGGCAAGATCATAGTAGGGAAGCATATACCTCCTACTTTTTCATGGGCATTAGTAGACTTTGATTTATGGAAAGTAGAAAAACTCAATATACAAGAAGTGGTCAATAAGAAAAATGAAGTGATTGAAGAGAAGAATGTTGAGATTACTACATTAAAGATAAGGTAAACAATGTGGTAACTCTAGTACCACAAATTATGGAATGCAGGTCTCCCCCAAGGGTGTATGCATTACATTTAAGGGATCGTCATCTCACTTTTATGTTGTCAAGGGTCATTTCTAGTCTAAGCTTTTCCATTGAAACCCCACAACAATTTTTCCATATTTACCAGTCTTCTCCTTCTAAAGTTAAGAATTTATTGTGTGAGTTGTATTTGCACAACTATGTTGTCCCTAATGACCATGAATGGAATCCATTGTTATATATTGGGGATGTTCACTTGAGGGAATTGATGTCATGGACTCAAAATGAAATCAGTTGGGGGAACAATTCAAATTATATAGATAAAGAGAGCTCCATACCCCCCTACATTTAAGAGATGAATCAAGTAATCCTAAATAAATATGCTACACATGGCACATATTTAATTATAGACCATCGTACAAAGAGAGGATCGTGCAATTTAGGGAAGAAGCATACCAAGAATATGAAAAGGTAGTTGCCACTATAGGAAGGATAGTCTTGGGCTATCTATGATAGAGATGGAATGAATTTCCAAATCAGTTAAAATAGGTTGAACCCCATTCCCTGTAAAATTATCATGTAGCTTGCAAATGAAACATCTGGTATATACACCTTGGGAGAAAAAAGAAGAAATATAGGCTCCCATTAATATTTCAGCCACCTATTTTGTTATGGTTAGTACTAGAATATAGAACCTAACGATATAATATAGAGGTAGAGAGGCCAAGGTGGGGTAGATTGAAAATTAAGCAAGGGTTCTACTAGGATCCAAATTCAAGAACTAATCAAGGGAAAATAGAAATTGTTGATTTTAGGGCTTTAGTAAGACAAAGGAATTGAGTTCCCTCTATTGGAGGATCAAAAAATCATTAGGTTGGGGGGAGATGATGATTCCAAATAATGACTCATTTTTGTTAGGATTTATCATATGTTTGTTATTATTACTATGGGTTTTATCACATAGATACTAATACCTTCTATGTTATTTCCTTAAACTTATGAACTCTGGACATGAACTTATCCCTATGACTTTTGATAATATTAACCTTCTATGTGATATATCTATATTAATTTTACATGTGATAGGATGAATTTTATTCTAAGGTGATTATGGACATAAAATTGTCTTATGCACGCTAATATCATAATGCAGGTCTAGAGTAACATACATATATAAATGGAGCTTGCAAGGTGGAAGAAGTTCGTGCCAGCTGTTCGGTTGTTGAAGAAGTCAAATAGAGATGGAAATTGAAAAGGTTAATGGTTGGAAACTTCCAGCTCGTGTGGAAGTGATAACTTAACTTTAAATGACCATGTCTCTTAGTTGAGTAGATTTAGGACATGTTGTTATGCTAGATTTTCCTTGAGGAAAGACTTGTTTCACTAAATCCTGTGCATGCATAACCTCCTTCCTCTTTTTCATGCTTTCAATAAATGGAATCCTCATAGTTTATTGGAGTCGATTGCCTATTTAGATAGAGTTAGTTAGAAGATTTTCTTCTATAAATAATGATTAGATGTTCCTCTTCACAAGGTTGGATGTTTTGATATTGTATTTTCATATTCAGTCTCAAGGGATATAGTCATGTTGCTATTACTGTGTAATGATATTTTCAATGAATAAAATGCTACTTTAATTTGTTGCATCTGAGTTAGTTCTGGGAAGACTCATTCAAGGGGGGCCACTTGGTGAGAATTCCATCCATTAAGCTCAGTAGTTACTTTTATGTTCAACAATTAGTTATAGTCTTAGCAGTTGTCTATTCCTGTAGCCACTTGAACTTTGTTTTGTGTCTATTCTTGTAGCCAAGGAAGACAAAGTAACTTCTTGTCTATTTATTGAGAATTTTGTTTATTTAATTCATTTCAGTGCAGTTTAGTTGTTGGTTTATACTTAGTACTTATGTTGATTCCTTTCAAGCATTTCATTTTTAGTAATATTTTCTCTATAGTTATAGGATAATAATGATTACAATTGAGTCCTAGTGCATAGACAATGTCGACCCATTTCAATTTCACGTCCTTGGTTGATAATGAAATGAACCTTCATAATCAAAAAGATAACTACTTGGTGCAGATGTCTAATCTCTAATTTATAGCTTTAAGGTCTTAGTTATTGAACCAGTAGAGGAGGCCAACAGTTCATTTGGATTCTCTAGAATTATTGCCATTTTAATTTCTCTATGTGAT
Organism: Sequoiadendron giganteum; assembly: GCA_007115665.2. Classification (NCBI taxonomy): domain Eukaryota; kingdom Viridiplantae; phylum Streptophyta; class Pinopsida; order Cupressales; family Cupressaceae; genus Sequoiadendron; species Sequoiadendron giganteum. Next base: position 280,234,230 of record CM021106.1, read on the forward strand.
TGGACTTATTTCCAACACAAAAATGTTGTAGCATAAGACAAGTCCATATTAATACTATCACCCATTGAAGCTACCCACTTCTTAGAAAACAACATACCCCATTCATCTACATAATCAACTAGGACAATGTTAATTGAAAATAAATTACTAGGGTATGTAATAGGGTCATCCCATAATAATGGGTCCCAAACTTGGGACATCCTAATTTTTTCCTAAAATCGCATTTTTTATAAAAAATTTAATGATTTAAGCCTTTAGGGGTTCCATATAAAGGGTTTTAATTGAAGAGGGTAAGATAAGACCTCCTTGCATAAACCCCTTAGATAGAACCCCTATATTCTTAAATCATGTACCCATAATGAATTTTGCTTCATGCCTATCAAAATGCTGACAAAAAACCACTTTTTCTTTACCTTTTGAGAGATCAAATAAAATTGTTTAGAAATTATATTTTGTATCTATCCCTTATTATAGGCTTTCCAAAAATTATAATTTTGAGTCTTTTTAATTTTATTATTATATTTATATTTTATTTCTTGTAAATGTAGGTTTTTCACCAAACATCAAGGCATTTGTTTTACACACACAAAATAGAAAAATAGATAATTTTTTTTATAAAAAATAGGTGTTTGGTAGGTATTTATTTTCTTTTTTAGAAAAAAATAAATATTTTTAATACAAATAAAACAATTTTTGTGTTTTTGATTAGCGTAAAATAGGTTTTAAAGGGGCCCTAAAACCCTATGCAAAAGAAAAGGAAGCACGAAGAAAAAGAAATTAAGTTGCACCACAAAAAAACACTAGGTTGATTAAACAACAATTAGCGAACCATCAACAAAAAGAAAACAAAGAAGCCACAAGCAAAACAAAAAGGAAATACTAAGTAGTGACTAAATAATTTCTTTAACATCCTAGCTTCTTCCAAATCCTTGGATATCACCTTATTGTGCATTTCCATGATCTCTTCAACATCCTGCCTCGACACCACATTATTCTTTTTTTTTTCTTTGAGTACGGATACTCGGCCTAGCCCCCAAGTCAGCAACCTGCATACCCCTCTCAGTGTCCTCACCCCCATCCTGCTTTTTTGAATAGTTAAATAGGGATTTACCATTCCATTCCCTTGTTTTTTTGTTTAGAAACACCAAACCTTCAACAGAGGTCTCAAGCTTCTCCTTGCTGAGATTAATCAAAGCAATGAGATCTTTACACATCTGTCGGGAATTCCTTTCCATAGTGGAAAGCCTAGGACCATTATCTCTCTTCAAATTAGCAACATCCTCCACCATTAGGGTGAGGTTATAATTTAGTGACCTAACCATACCGAAAATAGATTATTTCTCCCTTAAGCTTCTAGGTGATCCCACAATGTTGGTTTACAATTTATGGGATATTCTGATTTTTGCTGAAATCACATATTTTTAGAAAATATAATGATTTAAGCCTTAAAAAATTTCATTTTAAGGATTCCAATTGAAGAGGGATTGATCAAACCACCTTAGATCAAACCCCCTTGGATAGAATCCCACTAGTTTTAAACTATACATATAACGAAGTCTCCTTTACACCTATCAAAATGCTGATTAAAAACCACTTTTGATTTAACTTTTGGGGGATCAAATGAATTCATTTAAAATTTATCTTTTGTAAGTATGTAGTCTTATTAGAAGCTTCCCAAAAAGTATAATTTTATTATTATATTTATTTTTTATTTCTTGTGAATGTATTTTTTCACCGAAAAATCAAGCTCTTTGTTCTGTACATGTGGAAAAATAGAAAATTCTCAAAAAAAAAAATTGAAAAATATTAGTGCACTAGATATTGAAATCATTGATCCAACAAAAAAAATAATTTTGATACATACAAAAAAAATTATGTCAAGTATATATTCTTCCTATATTTGAATTGTAATTGGTTTGACTTTGAAACTTGATTAAGGAAAAAATATTCAATAAAACACTATGAAACCAAATGAAAGCGCTAGATATTGTAGTTACAAATATAAATTTGAAAAAAATAGAATTTTATCCTTCATGGAAAAAAGCTATGTCGTATACAGTGAGCATCACTCCTTAAAAATGGTGTTTACTGAAAAACTACTTTTTGAAGGAGATGTAAAAAAAAGTGCAATTTTATTCCAAAAACTTTGAAAACAAATATTTAGAATCTACAAAAAAAATGTCACAAATCACTAGTTTACATAATCTTCAAATTCCTCATGGTTTAGCCGCTATAGCTGCCTAAAAGTGAAGATTTAGTTAGAAAAAATCAGTTCAATGTCTAATTTGGCCAAAAATTGTAAAACAATATTGTGGGATCACCCTTCTTAGTGTAGATATGTTGCAGTGATAAATCATGTCATACTTGCCATGGAGGTCCTAGACCTCTTGAACCAGCCACATGAGCAAATTAAAAAAAGACATTTTCCCCTTCCTTGACCAACCCAGAAGCCTGTGTAAATTCCATCGCACCCCAATACAAACCCCTCCCTTTATGGGAGCTCATGGTAGGATCATCTTCCTAGAGACCATTGGGAAAAACAACCTTTTCTTTGAATTTTTCTTTAGAAGTTGACACAGCAAGGGAATCCTCAAAATCAACAAAATTATTCACCTTCCCTACAGTTGGGACCCCCCATCTCCACCACAATCCTAAAAATTCTCCTCATTCACATATTTTTCCACCTCACCAACCTTATTAACCCCAATTCCCTCTCACAAATTTTCCATTGCATAGGAACTCATCGGCCCCTACTTTGAAGTCTTCCTTCTACTTGCTTTACTCTCCAAAACCACCTCTTCACAATCAACCTAAATTTTACGTTTCACACATGAGGAAGAGGGCTTAGCATTTTTTACATATATTTTCTTACCCCCAGTAGATGAGGTATAATCTAGGTCCATATGGTAACCATCCAACCAAGCAAAAGATTCATCCTCAATTTTTGTTCCAACATCATCTTCAACCTCCTCAAGTTGACATTTCCCACTCACCTTTGCCTTCTTCTTAGACTTTTTAGGCTTACCAAGAATAGGGGATGCAATCACATATTCATCTTTTATATGTTCCACAATCAATAGCCTCAAACCATCAAGTAAGAAGGGACTTTTAGGATTCTTTTTGAAGTCTACAATCCCATTCTCCAAAGACAAAAGAAGATAAAAAAGGAACAATAAAAGCTTACCATGTTGAAAATTATTTAGCAGCACGAAGTGGTGCCCATAAATATTCATGTACCTCCCATCCAAGGTAAAGTAATGCATCAACACCATGTCCACCTCACCCCAATTAAGCTTAATTTTGGTGCCATCAAAACCCCCATACTAGAGTCTAGCCATTTTTTCCTTCTCCTTGTCTCTTGAGAAATTCATTCTAGCCACCCCCAACATGGATTTATCTCTGAAAAATTTCCTCCCTTGAGTCGACATCCCAGTAACATCTGCAATAAAGTCCTCATTTATAGTGATGTCCATGCTAAACAAACTCAGCATCCGACTGTGCTAAGCTTCGACAAACTCTTGCGAGACACTCGACTCAAACTTGTGCAATTTCTCCATGAACGAAGTAACCCCTCCCTTCTGTAAAATCTCTGACACACCAACATTGGCTTTGATCTCATTACATGAGAAGGTATTTTTACTACACCTATCACCTCCCATATTTTCAATGGTGCCAAGTTCATAGGAAAGAAACCCCACAAAACACAAATGCAAATAATCAAAAAGGCCAAAGATAAAAATACACCTAGAAAGCATGTGGACCTGCCTTTTGAGGTACAAATAAAAATAATGGCCAGATCTCTCCTAAACATACAACTCATACTCCCACAATTTCCAATAAATGCCATAGGTATCAAGTGTCTTATCAGCATCAGATGATAATTATTAACACACCAACCCTTGAGATCACCTGAAGAAATGACCCCCTCCAACAAATTAGAAGCAATCATTATTTAGCAAGGATATAAGCTCCATCAACAAGTTATCATTAACCTCCCACGACCTAGACAATGCCATACCAAGATTTACCAATAAATCTACCACCCCATTAACCTCACGAAAGGCATGGGAAATATAAACTTCATCAAAATCATTCAACATAGAGAGAGCATCAACAATAAATATTTCAATAGACCAAGGAGGGGAAATCTTCCTAAGGCAATTAATAATATTCAAAGAATCCCCTTCTCCCTAGCTAATTTAATACCATGATAGGTTCTCACTGCTTCAACATAGTGGTTATCAAACAAGTTATGTGTTACAACATACACCTATGTCCAAATTATAATTACTATGACTTCAAAAATTAATTAAAAACAAAATATGAAACAAAAAATTATGAAAAAATATCCATGCACTAGATATTGATGTTTTTTATTATAGGTAAAAAAATTTTTGAAGGGACCCAAAAACCCTTCACAAAATAAAACACTTCAGCAAATAATAAAAAATGGAGCAACCAGCCAAAAAGAAGCCAAAAACAAACAAAACATCAGCCAAAAAGAGGCAAAGAAAAAAACACATGACTAGAGATTCTTCAAGATGTCTACCACTTCCAGGTCACTATCAATGAATTTTTGATGAACATTCATAACTTCCACTACCTCTTTAGCAGGAATAGCAACATTTTCATTCAATTTGGTTTTATTATGGGTTCTAGTTGAAGGACCAGTCTCACTCACCAATTTCTGCTGGGCTCCAATACCAGCCATAACATCTTTCATACCAGAATTATCCCCCAACTACTTCTTGGATTTCTTGTTTAGGAAACAAAAACCTTTGGATTCATTACACATAGCATGCTTGCTCACCTCAAGAACCTTCTCCAAATTTTATTTGACGATAGCAATTTTATGCTCATAGGAGTTTTTCATTTTAAGAGTATCAAAAAGTTGATTAACCTCAAGCTAGACCCTACTAGCTTAAGCCTAAATATTATGACCCCTAGAGGAAGAAGGCTCATCAACATTGTTATTTATAGCTCTAACCTTGACATTGGTAAAGTTCATCTCGTGGAAGACCCATTTAAAAAGATTGAACAAGGTTAAGGAACCCTCTTTCACCATACCAAGAAAATTAGGTATATCTTCCCTCCTGATATTGAAACCATCCTTGTCAACCATAATATTCTCTTGGGATTCATTGTCGGTAGTGTCATTGTCCATGGTCACCTTCCCTTTTTGACCGGAAATAACACCACTTTTAGCCATGTCCTACTCCATCATCTGATCTTCAGTACCCTATGAATTACCATCATTCTCTTGTGCCTCTTTCCTCTTAGGATTCTTACAAAGATTCCTCATCTTTAGCCCCTCTTTTTTCATCAATTTAGAACCAATGGAAACCCCCATCTAGACCTTGTAATGAGTGTCCTCCTTGCTTGAATTAGCCAAAACAACAACCTTCAGCTTCTTGCCTCTCATCCCCTTCATATACTTAGACTTTTGCTTGAAGTAGGAATGGTCCACCTCCTCCTCACTGCCCTAGATATTGATGTTACAAATCTATATTTTAAACTTATAATTTTATCCTTTCAATAATAAAATTTATGTATTATGACATAAACGTCACTTTTAAAAAATGTTTTGATTAAGGGTAAAAAACGGATTTTGATGGGGCCCAGAACCCACTACAAAGGAAATCAAGTTGCACTTATTATATACCATAAACCAACAACAGCACTACAAGAGCCTCAACAAGATAAGTTTGACTACATACTGAAAAAAAAAAATAAGAAAGGGCCTGAGACCCCTACACAACCTAATTTTAACCAAGACTAGCAACCCTTTTATCCGGACCTAGAAACCCATAAAAGTATAAATAACTTGCCTGCATTTCCCAGGCATCAGCACACCAATAGCTCATGGAATTCACCCCAGAACCAAAGGACATAGCCACCATGGAATACACCATAGAGCCAAGAAAGATAACTAGATTAATGGTGTATGACACCATCAAACCCAAATCAACTCACCCTGCTGGGACATAGAGAGAAACTTAGAATACCACCCAACCTGTAGTAAAACATGAGAAACCAAAGATCCCAAATCATCCATGCATAGCTCCAGCAATAGAACCTCCTTCAAAACACTCTGGTAATAGGAAACCAACTCCAAAAAAACCTCTATAGGAATGAGCTCCCCTCAATTGGAGAGGATGCTACAAGTACCAAGACCACTGCGACCAAAAATCACCAGCACCCTCCACCTCCACCTCCATAGGAGAATAGTCCACCTCAATAAGAAAATCTAAGGGGGGTCCACCTCCATAGGACTAGAGGAGAAAACTAACACAATAGCTGAGCAAGAAACCGTAGCATCCTCTAGTAAACACTGCACCAGAAACAAGTTGTGGATAGGAGAAGAAACAAAAATAAACACCATAGGTCCACCTTAACAAGAATGAGCTCCCCTCTAATGGAAAGGATGCTACAAGCAGCAAAACCACCGTAATCATAAATTCCCATCACCCTCCACCTCCACCTCCATAGGAGAACTACCCACCTCAATAAGAGCAACTAAGGGAGGTCCACCTGCATAAGACTAGAGGAGAAAGCTAATGCCATAGCCAAGCATGCATCTGTAGCAACCTTCAGAATACACTGCACCAGAAATAAATTGTGGAGAAGGAGAAGAGTCTCAAATAAATACCATATGTCCACCTTAACAACACTCACAAAAGAACTCATCTAGGTTTCCATAGAAAACAACCTAGCAACAAGCCAATCACTCACCCACTTTTGAGCCTTCACAAAAGGCCAATATAACTGAGCTGAAAAAATACAAACATGAAGCAACTCAACCCAAGAGAAGACCACAAACCCCAACATCAGCCACCTGGGGGGCAAGAGGAAAAACAACATCCTCAACAAAGAGGGTCCAAAGATACTCAACCAAAGAGAAAAAGGCCACAAAGAGCACATCAACAAAAAGAACCATAGGCCAAAAGATCACCAAAGGTAGAGTCCTAGTCTCAAAATGAACGAGAGCACCCAACCCACAATAGGAATAGAGGGACCCAAAAAAGATGAAAATCAAGAGAAGGGCCAGCATGGAAGAACACCAAGCAACCCCAACATGCCAGTTAGGGCCAGAGATAAGCCAAAAATCCCAACAACCAACCAAAGGGAAACACCACCACTCCTCAAAGAGGGGATAGGAAGAACCCAAAACACTCCAAGAACAAAAACCCCCAAAACAGAACCACCAAAAAAGCGGTAGGTAGAAGCGAAGTTTAACCAAAAAGAAACCAGAGGCAGAATGGGCCAGCAATAAAAACGACCAAGCCTTCCTATTACGCAAAATAGGAACAAAAAGAGGCTCATTCTACAACCATAAATCCTCAAATAAACCCACACTCACCCAGAACAAAGAAATCAGCCAGAGAAAACGCAAGCAAGTTGACCACACAACATCCAAAAGCTCATGGGGATTAGTAGGCCAACACCCACCAAAAAAAGCAGCAACTCCAAATGCAAAATCCATGGGGGATCTAACACCAAAATGCTCCCAAAAAATAGACATAGGAAGGGAGCAAAGCTGCCTCCATCCAACTCATCTCCATCGACACCATCCTCATCTATAGTGCCATCCTCATTTGTAGTTTTCAAACCATCGCCTCCTGCTAGCGCTCCATCCATCACACCGATAATCCTCTAATGATCACTTTGTTTTTTATTCTTAATAGATTAACCATTTTTATAAAAAAAATCCACAATTTATTCTTTTTAAATATATATATATTTAGAATCTACACACAAATCCTCACAAATAACTAGTTCACATCATCTCCAAATTATTAATGATTTACTTGCTATAGGTTTTCATAAAGTGAAAATTTCATGAAAAATATTGTTTTCAATGTCTTTGGCTAGAAATTGGAACACAGTATTGTGGGCTGACCCAACAAGCTATACTAGAACATCACTTACTATCTGAATCATATTCACTTTCTAAGAATCAATAGCATATAATTTTCCATAATATTTTGAAACTTGCAATCCTAGGTAGTTCATGACTTCTAATGGCATCACATTGTTGGATGCTCTAGAATCTAACATACAATTATGAATCAACTAGTCATTTATTAGCATAGATGTATAAAATGGATCAATTTTTTATTTATTACCTATGGAAATATTGCCCAAATATATATCTAGGGTCTTGTGTAGATTGAATTTATATGTAATTCCTTTGGGAACCTCTACAATTTCATTTGGTTGATAAAATTTAGTAGGGGTAGTGATGTACATCAATGCCCTTTCTATATACTCAAGGATCCTCAGTAGTTCCCTAATTGGCACTTTAAATTTTAATTGAATAAAATCCTGATCCATGTCAATTGGCTAGTATGTAGGTAGAGGAGTTGAAGGGGGCACCATAAAAAAATTAGTACTATGGATGATAGACATTATCTAATAATTAGCATAATTTTTCTTTATATTGGTCATTTTATCAACCTCCTCTACTGCCTTTTTTAATCATTTTTTGTTTCATTTCCCTTTTTTTTTTCCACTATCTCCAACAACCTTTAGATTTCCCATATTTTTTGTTGCGACATCAAAAATCTTTTTTTTTGGGAAATATACTTGTTCTAGGGGTGCATTTGGTAAATGCATATTTTTCCTAGGTGGAGATTTCCTTTCAGACCTTTTTTTTCTTCTTTTTGCATTGCATTCATTTTTCTTTCTTTTATTCAAATATGAATCTAACATGGCCAGTGCAACTATGCCATCAAATTTTTCTTTGGTACCTAATTTCCTATTCCTTAGCTAGTAGCCACTATGCACTTGTATAAAAACAACTTCAGTGAGAGCTTAGTGTCTTCATTAAAGGGTTTTTATCTATTATACCTCTATTGCATATGTTCCTTAAGCTTCTCAAAATAATTTTTCAATATCTCATAAGGAACATCATGGTTTTCAATAATCATTTTGAAAAAAATCCTCACCATCATAGGCATCCAACATATCCATGTTGGCATCATGTCTTAAAACATGGGTGTACCTTCATGCTCTAGGAATTCTTTCTCTTCATCAAGTGCGGTTGTAATAGCACACTTGGATTGATATTCAGGCAAGTAACCTATATCACATAAAAAATGAATCTTGTTTAAGATTCATGTGATCCTTTCTCAAGGGATCAAGGGTGTGTTTCTCTTGGTACCTTTGGTTTGAGTTCCTTGGTGTTATTTTTATGTCATTACCTCTAGGTCTCTTAAACCAATCATAATTGTTGGGCTTGTTATACATTCTTTGACCCTCATTAAAAATGTGTAGAAGCAACATTAGAGGGAGTAACCTTTTCATTTTTTGTAACTTTGTATGAGAGGTCCTTCATAGCTCCCATAAACTTTTTTAGCTTTTCTTCAATAGTGAGAGGATTGATGAAAGTTGCTACATTTGGTTTCAAGAATTTTATATCAGATCTTTTTCTATATTTTCCAAAGGATTTCAAAATTCTCTCTATTTTTATTTCCATTTCATATGCTTCCCTCAAGGTTTGAGGGTTCTTATCTCTCAAAATATAACCTAGCTTTGAATCAAATGCTCCATAATACAGAAAAAGACACATATGCTCATTTGGTCTCATTTGAAGAAAAAATTTCCTCATTTTCATAATGAACTTGTTGTTGAAATAAAAAACTAATTTATTTACCCCTTTTCTTATAGTATTCATCTCATGGATTACAAGTTTGGGATCCACTCTTTATCCATATTTCAATAATTGAAAGACTCTCATTAACTTATCCCATGTGTCTATGCTATTATCTGAAATCCATTTATACCATTCCTTTGCATTTTCTTCTAGTTATTGTACAAAGAGATTCATCAGGATATCCTCATCTTCTATCTCATATTTATTAGTTACATAAATAAAATGTCTCAACTGGTCTTCATTAATGATAGCATTATTACCTTGAAATTTTGGCATATTTCCTCTAATCTTAGCTAGAATTAGATTAGAATAATTAGGAATATCACAAAATTATATTTGTTTTTATCTTTCCAATCCCAATGGTAGTCTTACTAGAGAAAATATTTGAGCCTATCTTCTAGAGTTGACCCCAACCTTTTGTACTAAATTTTGTTGTACATTAGGAAATTTCTAATTTGAAACAACTTGTGCAAAATTTTAAGGTGGGGAGATATTTTTTAGTGCCTATTGAGCATTTTTTTTATTTTGATTGAGTTATAGGGATTGTTGAGAAATTTGGGCTTGCTACAATGCAGTTTGTGCCTCTATTTCATGCTTCTTTTATCTAAGATGATTAATAAGATCTATGTGTTGATCTAGCTCCCTTTCTCTATGCTCATTTTTTAACTGAATATTAGGGCCAAAATAATGGAATGAGGTTTCTAATTCTTTCTCTAAAGTTTGAGGAGTATCATGTCTATATTCCCTTTGTTTTTTTAGAGGTATAAGCACAAGATTTATTGGGGGTAAAATCAGAGGTGTGATCATATCTGTTTTTTTTCTACTAATATTTCTTTCCTTTTTGTACCTAATATAATCACATCTAAAAGTTCTTCTAGTATTTTTTGACCCTATTATCAACTAAATCATTTGATGTATATTGATCATAATCTTTAGAAACAGATCTTTTACCTAAAGTACCTACTCTTCCAATATTTTTCGATTATATGTAAAGGGGAATTACTTGGGATTTTAACCTTCCACTACTCTTTTATCCCTCTTACATCAAATGAAGAAACATTAGGCATCTCTTGATCTTTAGAGTGCTAATCTAATTCAATTTGTTTATGTTCTAAAATAAACTTTTGGATCTTCCTTTATACAGTCGCTACTCCTTAAAGGATAAAATATATAGAATCTATAAACTTTTGATTTTACAAACCAAAAACCAACACTTTCCCAGTTGCGCTGTGGTCACTAAGAAAATTGGGTAAATTCAAAATTATTCTTAATTTAAATAAACCCAACAATGACACCAATGTGTTTGTGTATGAGCTTTAGACCCCAAATCCATAAGGTTTGATAATCTCATAAGTGCTAGGGGTGTCAAACCTAGGAAGATCACCACAAACCTATCTTCAATTTGGGTATCTAAGGACCAATGGTGGAGGTGGGTAACACCTCCTTCACTTCTAGCTTTGAAAAACTAAGGTGGTTTCCTTGAGGTACTAAATAATGATTAAAAAATTTGAATACTCCCTTACAACAAATTATACCCAATGTACAATGTATCCCAATACTGGTGTCACAATATACTTCTATGCTAGTTTGAATATGTAAGGTTGAGAAACTTATTAAATAGATAATCATCCATATGGATATTTGAGAATTTTTCTTATGATAACCCCTTAGATGTTATAGACATTCAAACATGGTATTATAACACACAAACTAAGGAAACTAAAATAGATTTTAGTTGATATATATTTAGAGTGTATTGAGGATGATGGGGAGAAACAACTATTAATTCAATGTTTCCTTTATCTAATTGGGAAACTAAGTATTTGAATTTCAACAAAAGATGTAATAGCCAAAACCAAGATGATGTTAATCAATACATCACAAAATACTAGATTATCCAAAATGCAAAATAAATTTGGTCTCTACACATAAATTTAGGAAAACCATAAATATTTGTTTAATATAAATGAGTCTACTTTTTAATCCATGCACATACCCATAAACCTCCTTTATTATTTTGAAAGTATATCTTGCAAAGTATTACAAGAATTTTACATTCATCTGGTTGGTTAACTAATCAGAAACACATAAAGAAATGGACACCATGCACATGCAGATACTCAATCAAGGTTTAATCTACCTTTAATCACTCAATCTACAACAATTACAAGTGTTATTACAAATGTTGGGATGAACCCAGATCATTACAATGCAAAAATATTTATACCAAAAACTAGAACTATGAACCCTCTAGTTTTTCTAAATGTTTTCTTTTCTCTACTATCTCCTCTCTCTAAAACTATTGTCATGTCCCCCTTAGCGTGGTGACAAAGGAATATATATTCATGGAAAGAAGGTTTGTAGAATTCCAAAAGGTTGTGCCACATGGGAAATCTTAGCTACAACCTCCACCAATGCACAATAGCCAAGTGTCCACTATAATTTTGATCTAATTGATAGGAAATATGGAAGAACATTCTTTTGACTTGCATAATACATTTGCATTAATGGTTTATTTGTTTGAGTGCAAGAAATAGGAGAAATCACCCATGAAATCCATAAACTTTTCATCCTAGAGGTGTTGCACGATAAAATAATAATAATTAATGACGTGGGTTCCATTTTTCTTCATTTAATTCTCACTAATTTTTTTTTTAAATATCTTATTAGGTAACACTAGAATTAGGAACAACTATTTGTTGTAGTATTTTTATCATTAACGACAGTAGTTGAGAGTCAATATTTTCATTTTTACCTCTTGAAAAATTATGACCCCCTACATAATGTGGGGCCATGACCAAGATTAGGATGTAGCATGAGAATTTAGCCCATGTATTAAATCTTATCAACATAAAAAAAATGGCTTTATATGGCTCTATCAAAATTTGGGCCCTTAGCAAATAATCCAAATACAATCACTATCCTTGTAAGGTCCTATAGACCTACAAGTCCATGCAAAACTTCATATACAGAATATCAACTCCCATCAGCCCATATAGGAAGTCAAGACCTTACTGCCATTTCTTCATTATGTCTTCGCCTTGGATTTTACCTTTCTTATGTTTTACAAATGCACTAGAAAACATAAGAATATCCACATTGATTCAACCTAGAACCAGTTCAACAACTCATTCATGTAAAGCAATGTTTTTTTTGAATAAATCTATCAAAATTTACCTTTGATGAAAACCTACATGCTAGTGAAAATAGCCAAGAGCACCTTAAATATGACTAGTTAACTTAGCCTTCTCCACAAAGTCTTCTTTTTCTTTTTGGTCTTTGTGAGACTTCAACTTGCTATTGGACATATCAAAAACTTGGTCACCAAGTGAAAACTTAGAGAAGTTGGTTGTCATTAGGTACTTTTTTTAGCATCGAACAGGTTCATGCAAGAAATTGACTTCCTATTGAAATTGCAGGAAATTTTCTTCCAACTAAACTTCACCTTTTTCTTTTTATGTAGGGATCATGGTACCAACTAAATTTTGTAAAAGATACAATGGAAACTAGACATGCAATAATTTCACCAATAATCAAAATTAAGATGGTTCACATAGAAATGCTCACAAAATTTCCTAGGCACAAGTTTTCTAAAAATATGGAATAATACAATTGAATCAAATGAAAATAGACTTATTCAATTCAACACCAAAGTTCTAGAAGATGAACAACTAACCAAAAATCCACAAGACACATAAAACTTAATTGAACTAGATAAAAATTTAGCCAAAAGGGAGGTTCACTTGACCGATTGATTCTTGCAAGACCAAGAATTAGCCAATTTTAACCTTTTTTTACTTTTTCCTAGAAAACCTAATCGAATTGCACTTATTAAAAAAATCATCTTAATTGAACTTAGGCTAGTTAGAAGGAGAAAACCCACAAAAGCATAACTTTCACCCCTTAATGAATTTCACAAAACTATAAAATGAAAGTAGGTCTAATTTTTCATGCTCTATCCATTTGTACCAAGAATTTTAGCAAAAGACCATCCATAACCAAATATCTCAGATCTCTTATTATCATATGGGTAAATATGACTAAAGCACAAAATGAAACAATATTTTTTAGGGTGCCAACAAGCTCATGATAAGGTTTTTTTACCTTTGGTTAATGGAACTAATTATGAAAATGAGTTTAAAATACTTTTTTAGGTGGTTAAAGATGGCTAACACTCTAGATTTAATAAATTGATTTTCATTAAATTATTTATTTAGATTATTAGGAGAAGTGGCCAAGGTGAGGGTAAGGCATCATGAAGGAGGTAACATCTAGGACTAAGAAAAATCAAATAAAAAATAATAATTAATTAAAAATGATATGGAAATAGAAAATTGGTTTAGGAAAGAAAAAATTAAGACATGGCTAGGGTGTCTAGAAATAGCCTATGCACAAAAGGAAACAACACATGTAATAAATTTACTAAAATAAGTCCAAACCATGTAAAAGAAAATATTAGAGATGTAATTTTGGATCTTATCAAGGGGGTTATTTTTCTATAAAAAAAAATTCTTTCTCTTTTTATAAATGATATTTTGTAAATAGGTACCTAATTCAGCCTAGTTGCTATAAACCATTATTTTATCTCTCTCCCTAAGTTTTTCTTATGGGATGATTGGTACAATTTTTTACATGAATTTCATTTATTACTAGATTACATTATATGCACCTATTTAGGCTAAGTTATACGATCTTAATATAAACATACTTCTAATAATATTTATGTATAACACCCTGGTTAGATCCTAAGAAATACCTCTTGAGGTGAGGTGAGGAAGATTGGTATCATCTATTACATCTAGATTTTTCAAGGTTATCCATCTCTCATCCTTTTATGTTTATCTTCCACATTTCCTTTCATAGCCTTAATCATTAAGGAATTACAAGAAAGACTGCCATAGTATGAGAAAAGGAGTAGGAAAGGGAATAAACAAGAAATTTGACCATCAAAGAAAGGGAAGGTAGTCAAGAAACAAAATATCATACACCTTCACCTCCACCATCATCACAAAATATTACATTGGAAGTATTAATACAAATGAGTTATCAAAAGTGAAATACATAAGAAGAATCTCAAGAGGGAATAAGAAGGAAGAAAGTCAAAGCTTGGAAAATTTTAACCTACAATATGCAACTAGTGAGTCCTTTGGATAAGACAAATTAGGACAAGAAAAATTCCAAGAGGGGTGTTAGGAATAAGGTGTCTCAACCTTGGATAATTCCTATTCTTATTATTTGTTTTGTAAAATGTATTTCTTGCAAATAATGTAATTAAGTGTGAGTGTACATGTCTAGTTGGCATGTTGATGTGTCACTCCACTTGATGTGTCGGCATCTTGAATTGTGTGTAAGGAGATCATGGATGAAATGGTTATGACGGATTCCTATGACACGTAAGAGCTATGTCTGGAAGATTCAATGATGGGTGAAGACATGTGGCAACTGATAAAGTTGAGTACTGTACACGATAAATTTTCGGGTTCCTATTTTCTCAGAGAATGGTAAAACCCTAATACAGTTATCTTCAAAAGTTTCCCTAAAAAGGGAAGCGCATGATATAAGCATTTTTAGGGTTGCGAAGATGTGTGATGTGAGTTTATTGTTGGAACATTTTGATGCTGCCGCATTTTGTCTTCAAGTGTTGGAAATCTCCTGAAAGAACTTGCATTGCAAGTGTGTTGTAACCGTTGTGTTGAAGATAATACATTGTGCAAGTTTTGGAGTGCTGGGGTTTTTTACCGAAAGGTTTTCCCTGGGGTAAATCATTGTTTCATTCTTTATTTTCTATATGTAAGGTATATTGCTGCAATAGCATTGTTAAGTAGATTAACGAATCTGAAATTGTAAGGGTTTAAAACGAATTTGCACCATACTTTCCTTAAGAGATTAGTGTAGGAAGCTGTTTCCGCACCTGAGTTTCCTTACAAGGGGGTGCAACAAGTTAAAAACAAGCACAAAGAAAACAAACAAATATTAGGAGTAAAAGTGGAAAAAATAGTGATTAAGGAATCCACAAAGAAAAAAGAAAAACATGTAAAACTGGATGTGAATATATTATTTTAATTTATGTTTACAAAAGAGAGTACAAGATACAGTAAAAATATATCCCAATTCTATAATAAAATACATAGATAAAATATTAGAAATAATTATGTGTTATGTTGTAACTAACCCATTTTTATATATGAGATGATGAAGGGATTCCTAATAGAATTACACCAAATAATTAAAAGGGAAAATAAGAAGTATACCATAATTTAAGTAGAACCCTCTATTATGGAAATAAACCACTAGAGCTTAGTTAAGGAATCAAAACCTTCCCACTCAATAAATGAAGAGCTATACAGATAATAAGACATAGAATTGCAAGCTAAGAAAATAGTAGATGTTGTATATGTTTGAAATAAAGATTTGGATAAATTTACTAAAAGAATAGAAAGACATAGTAGAAGCAATTAGAAGTGCATATTAGAAGCTACTAGATAAAAGTGTTCTTTACAAATCATAAAAAATTTTAAATAGAGAATATTATATAGCATCTATGCACTCATTGTACCAAAACCAGAAAAGGAGTCCTAGGCGGAATCGATACATCACAATAATTCCCAAAAAATGTATTAAAGGTTATTGCACAAAAATAAAATAGTCTTCAAGAAAACTTAAAAATTATTTGTAAAAGGAAAAGATGAGTAAATTGAAAACCAAGATGACCAACAAAAATTTAACATACATAT
Source organism: Sequoiadendron giganteum (assembly GCA_007115665.2). Taxonomy (NCBI): domain Eukaryota; kingdom Viridiplantae; phylum Streptophyta; class Pinopsida; order Cupressales; family Cupressaceae; genus Sequoiadendron; species Sequoiadendron giganteum. The sequence goes on from CM021106.1 coordinate 280,250,619, forward strand.
GGTGTAATAAAATGGTAAATAAAAACATATAAAACCTAAATAGAAGTTAGTGAGTTACAAGCTGGTTAGAATGAAAAAATATAGAGGAAGAAATAACAAGGGGGAGAACAAGAGAAAAAATAAAATGATGAGGAAAAATACAATAAAAAAGTGACTAATATATCATGATTGGTGTAGACATGGAAAATATATCGACACACTTGATCCTGATTACTAACATGGTTTCGTCCTGAATCACCTTCTCAGCTTATCATCACTCTTCATCCATTAATTACATAAATTATTATTTATCTAATTAATTAATTCTCCTTTGTTGATTAAATAAATTAATTTAATTTAATTAACCCTCATATCTCTCCTTAATTAAATAATTCATTTTATTTAAAATAAAATTCTAAAGTCCTCTTATTAAATTAAATAAATTAAACCTTATTTGATTTAATCTAACTGTTGGTTGTTTTTACTATAACTAGGTTGATCTTCTAATCTACCTATGGAATTTCTAATCCCAATAAAGGGTTGCTAGAAGGACCTAGAGCAACTGAAGAGGATTTTAAACACCACCTACACTTTGGGCTCTGCAAGACCTGAGAGGGTGATCCCTTAATGTGTTTACAACCTCTACAACATTGTCATAAACAACATTAACACCAACAGATAATCTCATTTAATAGCTCAATAGAATAGGATAATACTGAATAGAATTGGTTGTTCATCAATAATATCAACTATTTGGAGCATAAGATAACTACAAAAACACTTCACAGTAAAAAAGAGTCATTATTTTCAATTTGTAGCAAGCTCTAGGTAAAGACAAAAAAATAATGAACCTCACAAATAAGTACAACTTAGATCAGTGCCATATATCCATTGGAGGAGTCAAATTCATAAGCATCTAAGGATTCAAGACAAATTCAACACACAACATATACTTCTTCGATGGCATTGCCTTACAATATCACCAATTTGTATCCTAACTCAATACTACTTATCAAATCCTTGTACAAAACATATAGACCTACAACCCCATTTAAGAATTTTAATTAATTCCTTGAATTAAAGCTCAAACAAGAATTGTACACACCACAACAGTGACATGAACAAACAAAAACCCTTGACCATTTTATTCAAAATTCATATATGCTTGTACAATGGAGAGACATGAGCTCGAATTAATCATTTCAATTAAAATTCTAGTATTGTCATAAAACATTAAATCTCCATGAGTTCAAATCCTGCAACAGAATGACTCAAAACCTAAATTGCATTCTCTCTAAAACAACTACCAGAATTTACAATTTTCTCTACAATTTCACCTAGACTCGACCAAAAATATCTAACTTGCTAACCCCTACTTTTGGCCTTGAAATCCTCCTCATAGAGAATGAAGGAGCAAACAAGCATCGGGCCAAAATTTACACGTGTCACTAGCCAATTGAACCACCATGTGACACTTCAAAAATTTGTTACAATAGTAGTCTCCCTGGAGAATCTTCTTGTTCATCATGCCCATTGAGAAAGGTTGATGCAGCAAAAAAACTTCAAGAATTTTGCGCCTAATATTTTCACCAAAAAAAAGTGGAATTTTTTGTAACTGCAATAGCTGATTTGTTAACCATTAGTAGCCTACTCCATTTCATTCTGCCTCACTTAAATATACATTTACCCACTGTTGGTACTCTTCATAAGTTGCCCAATTAAAACTAACTACCTCATTTATCTTGACATTAAATGGTGTATACTTGACTGCCACTTGATTTGCTTCTCTTTCAAATGAATCCAAGAATGAGCTGGTGTTGATAATTTTGTCCATACAAATCACCAATAAATCATAATCTGAGTCATCACAAATTAATCTAATTTGGGCATTGATGACCTCATTTGCTCAATCCTGCCACTATTGAAGTGACCTTATATTCCCCTGCTTATAAATTATGTTAGGTAACAATGTGTCACTCCAATCATCAAAATTCTTTACCAATTCTCTGATCTTCCTACTCAAGTCATCTGGCAAGGCCTGAAAACCTTGCAATGACTTAACTAACACTTGAGTAGGCCGTAATGATTGGGGCATATTATTTATATCAAACCTTGAGGCCTTATACATTATGTCTAAGTCATTGGCCCTAAGGATCCATTTTTCAATTAGTGGTATTACTACCTCCTGATCCCTATCAATGTTCTTTATTGCATCTAATAATAAAGAATATGAATACAAGGATGAAAATTTGTCATCAAATTTCTCATTCAAATTCCTCAATACAACATTAACAATCTCCCCTTGCTTTAAAAGTACTCCCTCCTTACTTACCTTCAAGGATGCCTCTAACTCTATAATTTTGTGCATTAGTTTCTTCTTTGTTGGATCAACAAAGCACTCTAATTATTCCTCTATTGGTTGCAAAGTAGGGCTGAGGGAAGGAGCTTGGCTAGGAGACCCTGGTGTAGAAACAATAGGAGAAGCAGGAGGCACTGACCCTGATGTGGAAGGCAATATTTTAATCCTTGGAGCACTTGATGTCTCCCCAATCTTCTTGTACTTCAACCTGTCCACCTCAGTCTCCAGCTCAACATTCCTTTGTTGCACCTTACTGTATTCTCCAATTATGAAATTATAATTCTCCATTAGGCTTTTCTTTTCAGCCTCCTCTCTTTCAGCAATCTTTTGGGTCGATTTGGCCACATTCACAGTTAAATTAGTGGCCTTTGTGGTTGAGGTATTTGAACCTCTCTTTATTATCAAACCACATCTTAAATTTGGGTTAATATCAGTAACATTGGGATTTCTCCCTTGGGGGATAAAGCCCAAATTGCCAAAGTCTTGTATTCTTCACTGAAGGAAGAATATTGCAATGCTACCTTGACCTCTTCTTCAGAATCCTATAGGGGATGCTTGGACTTCAGGATAGAATTAAAACCTATTGCATCTACAATGTCCCACTCAGGAAAAATCAAGACACTAGCTTGATTTACCAATTTTCTACCGTCCTCAGGAGTAATGCTCTTGAGTTCATCCATTAATTCAGCTTTAACTTCATCATCATACTCCTGGTCTGACCTATCAGGTCTCAATTATCTTCTCCTCTTTCATTTTTCCTGATACTCTTCCAATTTCATTTTCCATACTAATTGCAAGAAGACTGGAGTTTTTACAAATGCATTATCATCTAGAAACTCCTTACATCTTCCATTCTTACATCTTCCTCACATTTTCCTTTCATATCCAAATTGGAGAAAACCAATTCAACTGGCCTAGGAGGAGAAGGCATACCCATCTGCATATCCTAGTCAATGACAACAATCTCACCCAGCAAGTCCTCTTGTGATCGCTCAATCTTTCGCCTCTTGGGGCTTGGCTCTAATGGTGGTGGTGAGGGACTATTTCTGGGTGATGATTCCAAATCAATAATCTTAATTGCCCCAGGTTTTTTGAGCTTTGGACCTAGTTTTGCAGGCAATTTCATTAATTTTTTTCCTTTTCTATCTTCTTCTTCCTCATCACTGCTATCATTTATTTTCCTTCTGTAAATAGGCCAATTCTTTGAAGGTTGGTAGGCTGGCCTCTCTTCAATTGGCCTGACATCTTGCTCCAGTATGCCTAGATCCAACTCCAAGTTTATCTTCTTGGTCATCAAGATGCCCATGATTTCTTTGAATTTGTCCATCAAAAAGTCAATTTTCTTATGATATCGATTGAACTCCATCAATGGATCATACTTTGGATCCATTTTGTGCACAATGGCCAATATATTGTCATAAGCTATCCATTTATCCTTGTTCAATTCCTGCCTACTTAGATCAAACTCATTTCTAATCAGGTCCTCAGGGAAGTTGAACTCATGCACAAACTTACCACCTTTTATCCTTTGTTTGAAAAGGGTGAAGAAGCCCTCACGATCATGTTGCTGCTTAGGACCACACCTCAAATGGTATTGTTAAAAAAAAATTCCAAAATGTACCCAGCCTCCTTTCGAAAATACAAAATCTGACTCCATAGTATAATCTAGGAAAAACATTCCTTTACCTTTTCCAAAAAGGTTGTCCTCATGGATACAACAAATTTTCCACATAACTTCTACAAATCCCACTCTTGGTGGCACATTGTATGGAAATATATGATGAGTCCCTCAAAAACCATACACCCTCAAGACTGTGTTGACTGGGTATGGAATAATATCACCCCAGTTGTGGCAAACCTTCAACTCTAGCTTCCTCCCCTTTGGTCTAAGGAAATCATGCAACTCTTCAGGAATTCTAGGCACATTCACCATTAGCCTGGCTCTCAATCTGGAAGCAAAATAGTTGTCAAACTACACATAACTGGCACTCTCTCTATTATATGATAAATATGTAGTCCATACCTGCACTAGCAACCTTTCTCCATTAACCAAATGCCTTAACTCCACCTTCTCAGAGAATGATTCAGCATTCTTATACAAGAACATATACATCAGCATGGAATACCGAAGAATGGAGTGCCTGCATCATTTTGCTGCAACTTCAACAACCCTTCATGTATCTTTTTGGCCAAAAAGGAAACAAAATCATATATCACTGAGAAATTAGGGTGTTGTATTTGCACCCCCATGAACATGTAAGCAATAGGCATCACCGTGTTGGGGTTAAAGCCCAAAATCTAGCACAATGAGTAAAAGGTGGCCAAGAAATGGTTTGCAAAGAAGTTCAGTCTGAAAGGTTCCTGATCACTAGGACTAATATAGAATTTTGAACTTCTTGCCCTAGCCAAATGAGATGGGAGCAACTTAACTCTGAAAAGTGACTTCAACCTCCCATACTCCAGTTTCATCTCCTCTAGATCAATAGGAACCAACAACATACTAGGCTCACTAAGATCAAAAACCTATTGAAACTCTTCTTTGTTAATGCTCAACATAACCCTTCCATCATTATCTCTAATCACCTGTGTAACAGGTTCATATCATGCAGCTACTTCCCTAAGCAATTCCACATCAAGGAGCACATTCAGTACCACCAGCTTCCCCATATCATACATCCAACCATTCGAAAAGGGGTGGGGAAAATTCCTTTTTCCAAACCATAATTTGAACATCTCTAAACCTGTAAGGGGAACCCTAGCATCGGCTATGTTGGAACAATTATATACTAATCCCTCCCCTAGGGTTTTTCGTCGCATCAAGACCAACCCCTTCTTCCTATCATTCGTTGACAAGGGAAATTGATCCAAGAAATCATCATATAGGTTTTTATTTAAATAATCAATCTAGCCAAAATGTTGCTTTGGTGGTGCCATCCTAGATAAACTAGGGTTTTCTTTCTACTTCAAACTTCAAACAAACTAGGGCTAAACAAAAATATGAACTTATAGAACAAAACCTTGCAATTTCATATTCAAATATTAGTCGTTGATCCTTCACTTTGGTCAGATCATCGAATGACTGCCTTTAAAAAAAATTGACATGATCTCCATCACAGCAATAAGTGCCCACCATACTATGTGTTTCCAAGGAAATCCACGACGCCCTCGCCCACAATATCATGATCGATAAAAACCTCACAACTTCTGATCAGACAATGGTGGGAAATTATGGATCTCAACCATCGGCAATCCTGCTCGTTCAACACAGTTGCCAGCTTTGTCAGTAACCATCGAGTACCTTTCTTGCCGAGATTATAACATCTCCATTGATTTAAAGCACACGCATCTCATAACTGCTTTAGTAACCCACTGCATAATGTGTTAAAGCCGGATAAAATGTATTAAAGTATTTCTATCATCTCTTCGGGTTCACCAGATGAGACACGTGGTGCTCGCCTGTGATATCATGATCAACCAAAATAGTGTGGTGGGGTCATCACGAGATGGCGGCGAATGGCTGAGATCAAATGGTAATTGATCTATGGTCACACAAATTTTTCCCCATGTAAAATATAAAATATTTATCAAAAGCACAAGGGGACATCACTAGGTCGATGAAAAACTATGACATAAGTTGTTTTTAAATGAGGGAGCATCGGACCATCCTATCCTTAGGAAATAATAAAGTCTAGTGAAGGAAATAAAATGACAGATCAAAAAGGTCCTAGCCTAGATGAAGCAATGGGGCATAAGTTATTTTAAAACCCCCTTCAAAAGGTAATGACCGAATATAACCCAACCAAGACATAAAATAAAACACTTAGGGTTTTACATGAAAACAAAGATAAAACCCCAAGCTTAGGCTAAACATTAAGTAGGACCAGGAACATAAGCAAGATAAGATGGAAATTATAGAGAATAAAATTTGAAGTTCCATTAGTGGCTCTAGTTGGGGACATTCATTCCACTAGAATGAAGTGAGATTTTAGAATCTCAGGTTGAGCAGACCAATTGCAGAGACGACCAAAATGGGATTCTTTGGACCAAACAACCCAGCAAGAAAGAAACCTACCACTAACATATGTACAAACCTAAGCTACTATTCATGGAAAAACATATTTCAAGTGAAGTATAACTTCAAGAACTGTCCATGAACTGGAAGTTCAATAATATCCCATGTCATATCTTGGAGGAAGTATGAATCTTCACCCCACTTACTATTGATCATAAATGGACCCAACCAAATTGCATCAGATTTTCCATGTTTTCCTTTATCTTCTAATTTGGCATTCCACGTTAGGGCCAAATTTCCATCTTGGAAGCTTCTTGCAGTTGCCTTTTTGTCATACAAGTTCTTTACTTGCAACTGTAATTTTGCATTTTTCATTTGAGCCTCCCTCCTAGTTTCATCTAATTCTAAGAGAGCTTCTACTCCCAATTGCATTTCATCATCTATTTCATTGTCATACATCTAGACAAACTTATACATCTCCATCAGATTGTTCTAGGAAAACCTTGCATTTATCCCATAGACCAAGTCAAATGGGGCACTAACAATTGCTTTCTTCATAGTTACCCTTTCTTCCCAGACTGCTAATCTCAACTTAGAATCCCAAGCCCTCTTATTTTTATTCAAGATTCTCTTAATGTTTTTCATCAAGCTTTTGTTGCTTGATTTTGCTTTTCCATTTCCCTGTGGGTGATATAGCACTGATGAGTAAGAAATTTGGATCACATGCTTCTCACAAAATTCAGTGTATTCCTCATATTTGAAACACATTGCATTATCTAAAATAATCCTTTCTGGACATCCAAACCTAGTCAATATGTTGCTCATCATGAAGTCAATTACCACTTTACTGGTTTCTTTCTTTGTTGGAATTTCTTCCATCCACTTGGTAAAATAATTAGTGGCCACCAATATGCATGAGTGACCTCCACTAGATTTACATGTTATTTCTCCTACAAAATCAATCCTCCATTGCTAAAATGGAGATTGCACTGCAACTGGTTTTAGAGGCAAGTTACCAGAGAATTTTAACTTACCAGAGAAACATTGACAAGCATCACATGTCTTTAATAATTGGTGTGCATCCTTAAAAATAGTAGGCCACCAAAATCCAACCCTCATTACCTTATGTGCAGTTGTTTTGGCCATGTAATGCCCTCCACAAACCCCACTGTGCATCTCACTCATAAGTTCTTGTGCTTGATCTTAGTCTACACACTTTAACATGACACCTTCTCCATTTCTCCACCACAACTTACTAGCTATGATAACATACTTGATAACATGTAATTTCAATGTCTTTTTTTCATTTTCACTCAAGTTATCAGGACATTTCATCTTTTGTAAATAATAGATCACACCTTTATACCATTCAAAATGTTCCATATCACATATGTATGATCTATTTTCCTCTTCTAGAAAATTTATCCGATTTGCTTCTAGATTACTTTGGGCCATAAGCTTGGCCAATCCTTGTCCTCTCACTAGCTTAGTAATCTGGATCTCAATGTTGAATTCCTAGATCCTATTGATCCATCTACACCTTCTTCCTGATACTTCCTACTGTGTGAAAAATATCTTTGATAGCAGCACTAGGTACATATGCAATTAGAGTAGCTCCCATCAAATAAGGCCTGAAAGCTTTTATTGCCTTTACCAATGCATATGCCTGTTTTTCATTTATATCATACTTAAGTTCCACAACTTGTAAAGATTTGTTGAAAAAGGCAATAGGTTGTTCAAAACCCCTTCTACATTCTTTTGCAACAACACAACTGCAATTGTGTGGAAAGAAGCAAATGAAAAAATATGTAAGGGTTTAGAAAAATCAGGGGTTCTTAACACAGGAGCCTCCTTTATTGCTTTCTTAATGGCCTAGAAGGCCTGCAAAGAATCCTCTTCCCATTCAACCTTAGCTCCCTTCTTAAGGATCTTAGAAATCGAGCGAACTGTCTCAGCAGAATTTCTCACAAACCTCCTTAGGAAGTTTATTTGTCCAAAGAAATATTGTATACCTTTGACACTACGGGGTTGTGGGATTTTTTCTATTGCAATTACCCTCTCTAGATCTATTTTGACCCCATCCTTGGAAACAATTTTCCCTCTCTTACCCCAAATGCACATTTCTTCGGATTTAAAGAGATACCATACTCCAATGCTCTAGTAAATGTCTTCTCCGGATGCTCACAATGATCCTCTTCTTTCTTGGAATATGTTGTCAAGTCATCTTGGTAAATCACCAAAAAAAAGTTAATGAAATCTGAAAATGCCACATCCATGGCTCTTTGAAAAGTAGCCCCTACATTCATTAGACCAAAAGGAATTCTTACATGGATATATGTTCCCCAGGGTGTAGTGAAATTTTTCTTAAACTGGTCAGACTCCTTGACCATGAGTTGGCTGTAACCAGAGAACCCATCCATCATAGACATCAATTCACAGCCTGTCACCCTTTGCAACATGGCTTCCATATTTGGTAATGGATAGTTGTCTTTTAATGAAGACACATTCAAATTTCTAAAGTCTACACATAACCTAATGTCTCCATTTTTCTTTCTCACAGGTACCAAGTTTGACACACATGATGAATGTTTGATTGGCTTGATGATCCCTACATCCCTTAGCTTCATTAATTCTTCTTGCATTTTGGGGGCCAAGGTAGGATTAATAGGCCTATGTTTTTGCCTAAATGGTTTGGCACCATCACTCAAAGGAATCTCATGTTGGAACAGATCCTCACTGTATGCTTTAAGATCATCATAGGACCATGCAAACATGTCTAAACTTCCTTAATAAGTCAATTAGCATCCTTCTCACCTTTGGTGACAGTTTCTTTCCAATATACACCTTTTTTGGTGATGGCTCTATTCCAAGATTTATCTCTTCCAAGTCATCAAGATGGGAAGCAGTATGATTAGCCTTTGTCCTATCCTGATTATCAAATACTCTTTCTAACACAACTAAACCCTTTGGAATTGTATTTTTTTTTAACTGAATGAGCTCATTTCCAAACACAGTATCCTTACCATCAATTATTTCCAAAAAATATCCAAAGTCAATTTCTTGACTTTCATATTCATCCACACAATTCAGAAAACCCTAGTATGTCATCATCATTATCAAAAACTTGCCAATTTTTTATATTATCAGGAACGGATGGCCTGGTTTTCACTTCAACCTTTGAAATTCCAGCATAATTCATATCATATAGTTTTAATACAATATTTGCTAATAAATCTGCCACTTTGTTGTGGCCTCTCTCCATCCAGCCTATACCAAATGTATCAAAGTTTTCCAATTCATCCCAAACAACATTCCTATATTGTTTCAACCTCTTGTTCTTTGATACATACTTGGATCTAACTTGGGAAACCACAAGATCAGAATCTCCAATTACCTTGAGTTTCTTGATCCCATGTTTTTCAACCAGTCTTAACCCTAATAACAGGGCCTCATATTCTGCCACATTATTGGTGCATTCAAATGACAAAGTGAAAGAGAACCTAAATGTCTTTCCACTTGGTGATCGTAAAAAAACACCTGCACCAGATCCTTGTTTTGAACTTGCACCATTAAATTACATAGTCCACAAGTCATCACATTCTAACAATTGCTTCACTTCTATATCAATCAGTGCAATAGGCTTATCACAATTATCAGGGAATTCCTCAGCCCTGAATTTATTTATGCCACTGTCAGTAAAACATGTCATATTCTCAGTTGGGTCATGCTCAATCATATGGGATACTTTTGACTCTCTTTCAATCTTGGCATCCTTACCATCAATGTAGAAAGTAGAAAATGATATATCACAACGCTTAAGAAAAAGGGGTTTATATTTTTGAGGCACATGTTAATGGAATTCTCTAAATACATAGGGGGAATTTGTGACACAATTCCCTCCACTTCTTTCTCTTTTGCTTCTCCTTCATGCTTTGCTTCTTTACAACTACCTTGTTCAATCTTGTTACTAGCAACACCTGTGATCAAGGCTATTGTCTTTTCCTTATGCTCATTTATTCTCATCATTTCTAGCAAGGGTACAGTAACTTTAACCTGAGAAAGCACTTGAAACATATCTACAGGTGTATATTTAGGCATATCAGATACCATACCTTCATCATTTTCTTTCTTCTCTTGTTCCTTGCTCCCCTCAAATTTCTTTTGCTTCTTATCCTCTGAAGTAGGTTCAACAAACTTTTTAATCACTTTAGTCTTCACCAATGATGAAGCTACATCTTCTTGAGGCTTTGGGGTTTCATTTTTTTGATCCAAATCTTATCATTTTTAACCTCTTTAATTTTAACAATATCCCTTTTGCTATCAACCCTAACACCCTTATCTTTGTCCTTTTGTTCTTTAATAAACAAGCCAATAGGTTTACCATGTTCACCACCCACAGTTTTGTTTCTCAGCTGAAGTGAAATTCTCATTTGAGAAGCCATTTCCTCAGTTAACCTTGCAATCTCTTCTTTTGATGGTCTCCTTAAGGACATTGAGTCATCAACCTACTCCATATTGCAAGCATTATGGTCAAAGTCATCATCTTCATCAGAGAAAACATGTTGATGGTATATCTCACTTCTCTATCTTTGATTATCCACATCAGCTCCCTGTGATTCATCATCAGAGGAACACTTTTCCTCGTCAATGTATGATCTGGCCATACAAATATCTACATCACCCTGCTTTTTTTCAGGAATTTTTTCATGAGTGTCCTACTTTGTTCCCTCAACAACAAGCAACTGAGCAATACCATAGTAATTTTGATCATGTGGATGTTCACACACCTCACACCCTGGTCTATGTTGTACCATATTTACTAAATGCTTCTGCAGGGGGTCTAGTGTATGTTGCTCATTTTTAGGTTTTTGGCTAGGCAAGATTGGTTTCCCATCTTTCCAATTTGTGTTATAAGGATAATTTTGCAACCTAGGTGGTCTTTCATTCTTATTATACTATTGCTTTTCATCTCCTATACCTTTCTCTTTCTTGGAAATAGTATATTTTATCTTTCAAGGTACTCAAGACCTTATCTCATTTCTCATCATCCTTAGGTTGTGCAGCAGAAACCTTTTCAGTCTTATCCTTAGGATTTTTTAAGAGTGTGGGTTCTTCTCTCCTACCATATTTCCCTGAACCTCTCCTATTACTCTCAATATTTATAGCCACCCTGAATGCATCCCTCGTAGTTCGAGGGTCTTTATCTCTAAGGAGATATGCTATTATAGCATCAAAAGCATTGAAATATGTAGTTAGATAGACATTTTCATCAAGCCTCAAAACCTGGAACAACTTATACATTGCTTTTTGGAATCTTAAGTTAAACTCTGTCACAAGCTCATTTAATGACTTCTTGATGTTATTAAACTCATTCAGCATGAAACTAGCATTGTTTTTATCATCGTATTGTTCCTTGAAACAATTTTAAAATTCATCCCATGAACCAATACTAGCATTAGGTAGACTTATGTACCAATCCCTTCCATCTTCTACCAAATATTGTACAAATAATTTCATTACAACATCTTCATGCTCCAACTCATAATCATTTAGAATATCCATCAAATCTTTTAGGTGTTCCTCTATTGTCACAACATTGTCACCAGCAAACTTACTCATCTTTTCTCTTAGATCATCAAGGGGGGGGTTTGGGTAACTAGGAATACCATCAAAGAATAATTGTCTATACCTTTCCAATTGTATAGGTCTTCTTTGGAATAATCCTTCAATCTTATGAGAATCAACACCAAATCCTAAAATTTGTACCTCAGGGCCATCTTGATTTAGATTTACAAACTTAGATGCATGAACCTTCGGGCCTGAATTGTTTGTGGTGGAATCTAGATTGGTTTTAGGACCATGTTTCAAGGCATCTTGGTGACTTGATGATGTTGAAACTTGTGTAGCCTCATCCATGTTTGACATCTTTAGGAAACTTATTTTCCTCTTCATTTCTGCATTTGCAACCTCAATCTTTGTCCTCTCCAACTCTTATGCAAGAGCCTCACCCTCCCTTCTAACCATTTCTAAGGAAGTTTCATATTGTAATGGTACATGTTGGGGTAGGTCTCATTTAGGAGGGTGGGAGGTCACCCTTTCACTTATTTTAATCCCCTCGGCCTTTTTTTTCCATTGTTTAAGAGAGGTTTAGGGTGTGGGTTACTCGATTGAGACTTAACAGGGTTTGAGGGTTTTGGGTTTGTAGGTTTTGATTGGGCATCAAATTGACCTATAGGACCTACTTTAGACACAGGCTTTATCTCCTTATCAATAATTTCATGTACAACAAGGCCCTCAACATCTAACTCAGGTTTTTCTTGGTTCAAGAGCTTCATTGTTGCCAACTATCTAATCAACCTAACCCTTTCAATCACAGCATGCATCAATTCAGTTTCCTTCTCATTTTCCTTTTCTATCCTGAGCTCAGATTTCTTTTGGATCTCCCACCTTAAGGAGTAAATGTCTCCAAAAACATCATCAAGTTCAGGAAAAGTCGTGTAAGAACTCGATGTATCACTTAGATCTATTAGATTGACCTCTTCAAGTACATGTTCAAATAATAAATGTGTTCCATCATCCTAAGTAGGAGGAGGAGGCACATCATTGGTTCTTTCTCTGTGATGTCTTCAACTTCTACTCCTACCTCTTCTCTTTTCAGCATATTGGACAGTAACAGGTCCTTTATTTTCACATGTTACATCCTCCTGAACTGGTGTATTAAATAGTGCATCAAAAAATCCACAACTATCTGATTCTGAATTTTTGGACACTTCTTCAAGATTTTCAGGGATAGGGTGTAAAGTCTTAATTATACCTTGGTGTACAGGATTTTGTGATGTGGGAGAAACATTATTAGATTTTGGTCTCTTCTTTATCCAGTCCTTCTTCATTTTAGGAAGTTCACCTTCCAATTTCTATTTTGGGTGATTCTTCATGAATGACCTGGTGTTCTTCATTCTATGTACTTGTCCAAAAGATCCTTCACCTTATATTAAATCTTCAAAATAAGATGGACACTAGTGCAGAGACTTCAGAGTCACCACCCAATTATCTTGGGAAAACCAAATATCCAGAGATACTTGGTGAATTTGAAAAACCTTTGGAACTTTGTATTGACAATGTACAATGTATTTTACCAATGACTTCAAAATGTCTTGAACAATAGAAGATATGGATAAACCCAACATAGAATCATAGGCTTGGCCTTCAAATCATAGAAATATGATGAAATCTATGCAAAATGGATAACCGACACACTGACAAGAAATATTGAAATTAACATCCCCAGTACAGTCACTATTTTGTTGGTTGTTTTTACTGTAACCAGGTAGATCTTCTAATCTACCTATATAATTTCCAATCCTAATCAAGGGTAGCTCGAAGGACCTAGACCAAATGATGAGGATTTTAAAAACCTCCTACACTTTGGGCTCTGCAAGAAACAGGAGGGTGATCCCTTAATGCGTTTACGACCTCTACACCATTATCATAAACAACATTAACAAAAATGGATAATCTCATTTAATAGCTCAATAGAATAGGATAATATGGAATAGAATTGGTTGTTCATCAATAATATCAACTATTTGGAGCATGAGATAACTACAAAAACACTTCATAGTAAAATATAGTCATTATTTTCAATTTGTGGCAAGCTCTAGGTAAAGACAAATAAATACTGGACCTCACAAATAAGTACAACTTAGATCAGTGCCATATATCCATTGGAGGATTCAAATTCATAAGCATCTAAGGATTCAAGATAGATTCAACACACAACATATATACTTATTCGATGGCATTGCCTTACAATATTACCAATTTGTATCCTAACTCAATACAACTTATCAAATCCCTGTACAGAACATATAGACCTACAACCCCATTTAAGCATTTTAATTAATTCCTTGAATTAAAGCTAAAACAAGAATTGTACACACCATAACAGTGAGATGAACAAGAAAAAACACATGACCATTTAATTCAAATTTCAGATATGCTTGTACAATGGAGAGACATGAGCTCAAATTAATCATTTCAATTCAAATGCCAGTATTGTCATAAAACATTAAATCTCCATGAGTTCAAATCCTACAACAAAATGACTCAAACCCTAAATTGCATTCTCTCTAAAAAAAGTACCAGACTTTACAATTTTCTTTGCAATTTCACCTAGACTTGACCAAAAATATCTAACTTGCTAACCCCTACTTCTGGCCTTGAAATCCTTCTTATAGAGAATGAAGGAGAAAATAAGCATTGGGCCAAAAAGTACACGTGTCACTAGCTAATTGGACCTCCATGTCACACTTTGAATTTTTTTTCAATAGCAGTCTCCTCGGAGAATCTTCTTGATCATCATGGCCACTGAGAAAGGTTGATGCAGCAACAAAACTTCAAGAATTTTGCACCTAGTATTGTCACCAAAAACAAATCTAGAATCTGTTGTAACTGCAATAGTTGATTCGTTAACTATTAGCAGCCTACTCCATTTCATTCCTCCTCAATTAAATATACATTTACCCACTACTGGTACTCTTCATCAGTTGGCCAATTAAAACTAACTACCTCATTTACCTTGACATTATATGGCATATACTTGACTGCCACCTGATTTGCTTCTCTTTCAAATGACTCCAAGAATGAGTTGGTGCTGATAATTTTTTCCATATAGCTCACCAATAAATCATAATCTGAGTCACCACAAATTAATCTAAGTTGGGCATTAATGACCTCATTTTCCCAACCCTGCCACTATTGAAGTGACCTGATATTCCCCTGCTCATCAATTATGTCAGTTGACAATGTGTCGCTCCAATCATCAAAATTATTTCCCAATTCTTTGATCTTCCTACTCAAGTCATTTGGCAAGGCTTGAAAACCTTCCAATTACTTAACTAACACTTGAGTAGGCCTTAATGATTGGGGCCTATTATTTATTTCAAAACTTTAAGCCTTATACATTATGTCTAATTCATTGGCCCTAAGGATCCATTTTTCAATGAGTGGTATTACTACCTCCTGATCCCTATCAATGTTCTTTATTGCATCTAGTAATAAATAATATGAAGAATACAAGGATAACAATTTGTCATCAACTTTCTCATTCAAATGCCTCAATACAACATTAAAAATCTCCCCTTGCTTTAAAATTACTCCCTCCTTACTTACCTTCAAGGATGCATGTACCTCTGTAATTTTGTGCATTAGCTGCTTCTTTGTTGGATCAACAAAGCACTCTAATTCTTTCTCTATTGGTTGCAAAGTAGGGCTGAGGGAAGGAGCTTGGCTGGGAGACCCTGGTATAGAAACAATAGGAGAAGCAAGAGGCACTGACCCTAATGTGGAAGGCAATATTTTATTCCCTGGAGCACTTGATGTCTCCCCAATCTGCTTGTACTTCAACCCGCCACCTCATTCTGCAACTCAACATTCCTTCGTTGTACCTTGCTATATTCTCCAATTATGAAATTGTACTTCTCCATTAGGCTTTTCTTTTTAGCCTCCTCTCTTTTAGCAATCCTTTGGGCCAATTTGGCCAGATTCAGAGTTAAATTAGTGGTCTATGTGGTTGAGGTCTCTGGACCTCTCTTTATTATCAACCCTCCTCTTAAATTTGGGTTAATATCAGTAACATTGGGCTTTCTCCCTTAGAGAGCTAAAACCCAAATTGTCAAAGTCTTGTATTCTTCATTGAAGGTAGAATCTTCCAATGTTGCCTTGACCTCTTCTTCAGAATCCTACAGGGGATGCTTGGAATTTAGAATAGCATTAAAAGATACTACATCAACAACGTCCCACTCAGGAGTAATTCTCTTGAATTCATCCATTAATTCAGCTTTCTTTTCATCATCATTCTCCTGGTCTAACCCATTGTGTCTCAATTCTCTTCTCCTCTTGCATTTTTCCTAATACTCTTCCAATTTCATTCTCCATACTAATTGCAAGAAGATTGGAGTTTTTACATATGCATTATTATCTAGAAACTCCTTACACGCTTCCATTCTTTCATCGTGCACACATTTTCCTTTCATATCCAAATCGGAAACAACCAATTCAACTAGCTTGGGAGGAGAAGGCATACCCATCTGCATATCCTAGTCAGTGACAACAATCTCACCCAACAAGTCCTCTTGTGATTTCTCAATATTTTGCCGCTTAGGTCTTGGCTCTGATGGTGGTGGTGAGGGACTATTTTTGGGTGATGATTCCAAATCATTAATCTTAATTTCCCCAGGTGTTTTGAGCTTTGGACTTGGTTGTGTAGGAAAATTCATTATTTGTTTTCCTTTTCTAACTTCTTCCTCATCACTGCTATCATTTCTTTTCCTTTTGTAAATAGGCCAATTCTCTAAAGGTTGGTAGGTTGGCCTCTCTTCAATTAACCTAACATCTTGCTCCTATATGCCCAGATCCAACTCCAGGTTTATCTTCTTAGTCATCAAGATGCCCATGATTTCTTTGAAGTTGTCCATCAAAAAGTCAATTTTCTTATGATATGGATTGAACTCCATCAATGGATCATACTTTGGATCCATTTTGTGCACAATGACCAATAGCTTGTCATAAGCTATATATTTATCCTTGTTCAATTCCTTCCTACTTAGATCAAACTCATTTCTAATCAAGTCCTCAGGGAAGTTGAACTCATGCACAAACTTACCACCTTTTATCCTTTGTTTGAAAAGGGTGAAGAAGCCCTCTAGATCATGTTGCTACTTGGGACCACACCTCAAATGGTATTGTTCAAAAAAAATTCCAAAATGTACTCAACCTCCTTTCGAAAAGACAAAATCTGACACCACAGTATAATCTAGGAAAAACATTCCTTTACCTTTTCCAATAAGGTTGTCCTCATGGATACAACCAATTTTCCACATAACTTCTACAAATACCACTCTTGGTGGCACATTTTATGGAAATATATGAGGGGTCCCTCGAAAACCATACACCCTCAAGACTAAGCTGATTGGGTATGGAATAATATCATCCCAATTGTGGAAAACATTCAACTCTGGCTTCCTCCCCTTTGGTCTAAGGAAATCATGCAACTCCTCAGGAATTATAGGCACATTCACCATCAGCCTCGCTCTCAATCTGGAACTAAAATAGTTGTCAAACTATAGATAACTAGCACTCTCCCTATTATATGATAAATATGCAGTCCATACCTACACTAGCAACCTTTCTCCATTAACCAACTACCTTAACTCCATCTTCTCAGAGAATAATTCAGATTTTTTATACAAGAACATATACATCAACATGGAATAGCAGAAGAATGGAGTGCATGCATCATTTTTCTGCAACTTCAACAGCCCTTCATGTATCTTTTCATCCAAAAAGGAAGCAAAATAATATATCACTTAGAAATTAGGGTGTTGTATTTGCACCCCCATGAAAATGTAAGCAATAGGCATCACCGTGTTGGGGTTAAAGGCCAAAATATGGAAAAATGAGTAAAAGGTGGCCAAGAAATGGTTTGCAAAGTAGTTCAGTCTGAAAGGTTCCTGGTCACTAGGTCTAATATACAATTTTGAGCCTCCTGCCCTAGCCAAATGAGGTGGGAGCAACTTAACTCTGAAAAGTGACTTCAACCTCCCATACTCCAGTTTCATCTCCTCAATATGAATAGGAACCAAAAACATACTGGGCTCACTCAGATCAAAAACTTGTTGAAACTCTTCTTTGTTAGTGCTCAACATAACCCTTCCATCATTATCTCTAATCACCCGTGTAACAGGGTCATATCATGTAGCCACTGCCCTAAGCAAGTCCACATTAGGGAACACATTTGGTACCACCAGCTTTCCCATACCATCCATCCAACCATTCGAAAAGGGGTGGGGAAAATTCCTCTATCTGAACCACAATCTAAACATCTCTAAACCTATAAGGGGAACCCTAGCATCGGCTATGTTGGAACAATTATTTACTAATCCCTGTGCTAGGGTTTTTCCTCACATCAAGACCGACCCCTTCTTCCTATCATTTGTTGACAAGGGAAATTGATCTAGGAAATCATCATATAGGTTTCTATTTAAATAATGAATCTAGCTAGAATGTTGCTTTGATGGTGCCATCCTAGATAAACTAGGGTTTCCTTGCTACTTCAAACTTCAAATAAACTAGGGTTAAACAAAAATACAAAATTGTAGAACAAAACGTTGCAATTTCCCACAATTCAATTAACCTATAGCCCGAAAACAATTATCAACAAGCCCTCCAACAAGCACACAAAAAAATTTCCCCCAAATTCAAATTCAAATTAACCAAGAGATACATAAATCAACTCATGGCTTTGTGTTTGCAGAAACCCAAATCTTTGTTGTAACAACTCGTAAATTCATCCTTGGCCTTGTGACTACTCCGCAAAGATGTTTCAATGCTTTGTGCCATAATAGGGTGAGAGAATGGTCACTTTTTTTTATCAAATCATGCCAGTAGACGTCTGGTTTGCCATTAAAGCTTACTCACGCACTACACCAATGAATCCAATCACATTTGATGTAGATTCAAATATTAGTTGTCGATCCTTCACTTTGGTCAGATCATCGAACAACTGCCTTTAAAAAAAACTGACACGATCTCCATCACAGCAATAAGGCCCCACCATACTATGTGTTGCCAAGGAAATCCATGTGGTGCTCGCCCACGATATTGTGATCGATAAAAACCTCGCAACTTCTGATCATGTGATGGCAGACAACTATGGATCTCAACCATCGGCAATCCTTCTCATTCAACATAGTCTCCAGCTTTGTCATTAACCATCGAGCACCTTTCCTACCGAGATTATAACATCTTCATTGATTTGAAGCACATGCATCTCATAACTACTTTAGTTACCCGCTACATAATGTATTAAAGCCAGATAAAATGTATTAAAGTATTTATATCATCTCTTCGGCTTCACCAAATGAGACACATGGCGCTCGCCCATGATATCACAATCAACCAAAATAGTGTGGTGGGGTCATCAGGCGATGGAAAGGAATAGTTGAGATCAAATGGTAATTGATCTATGGTCACGCAAATTTGTCCCCATGTAAAATATAAAACATTTATTAAAAGCACGAGGGGACATCACTAGGCCGACAACAAACAATGACATAAGTTTTTAAACAAGGGAGCACAAGACCATCCTAGACTTAGTAAATAATAAATTCCAACAAAGGAAATAAAATGACAGATCAAAAAGGGCCCAACCTAGACGAAGCGATGGGCATAAGTTGTTTTAAAACTCCTGTCAAAAGGTAACGACCGAATATAACTGAGCCAAGGCATAAAATAAAGCACTTAGGTTGTTACATGAAAACAAAGATAAAACCCCAACCTTAGGCTAAACATCAAGTAGGACCAGGAACATAAGCAGGATAAGATGGAACTTATAGAGCATAAAATTTGAATTTCCATCACTAAAATTATCCCCTTTTGTTAAATAAGTCAAAACATTTATTAAACCTTTCCTCTCAATTTCTGATTTAAATAAACTCATGAATTTAAGTCTAAATTGTCACATCTACTAATTCCTCATTAAATTAATTAATCTTTAATTAATTTAATCCTAAATCATGTCACATTCTCTAGAGAATGCAACTTTCACAATAAATCAATTACTTTGATTTATTAAATTGCCTATTTTCTCTCAACATGGGATAAAAGAGGAATATTCCCTCAAATTTGAATTCAAATCCAAATGGATTTTTCCTTCCAACAAAAAATTCACTCCTCTTACATGTCCTTGTGCATTGAGCCAAGTGGCATTTATTTCATTCTTTTTTCCCTCTCACATGTCATTTCTCAAATTTCAAATTCCACCTAATATCATTTATTGACACTTTGATCAAAATGTGCACAACCTTCACCCATTCACATCTTGACAAGTGGCACATGGCCATTGAATGTTGAATGATCCCACATTGCTCAAATCTTTCTCATTCTTCCAATTTTAAATCTATAATTGAGAGACTCTTCCTTTCATTCTTCATCCACAATTTGAATGCAAAGTTATTATATTCAATTGAGAGCAATTAAATTCATCTTCTTGAGCATTTTCCATCACCATAGCTAGGTTATTGCAGATTTTAGAAAGGAGCCATATTTTTCTTCACCATCAAGTGGATCAACCATCATAAAGCTTATAAAGGAGTTGGGAAAGGGCCAATTTCTACACACAATTGGCACCAATTCCCCCATGGGATCAAGAGTTTGCATCTTAGAATAGGATATCATTGCTTTCTTTGTTCATTTCTTCATTTTCTTTCTTATTTAAGCATTGCAAATGGATTTCATAGGGAATCATTGTTCTTACTTTCATTTGATCTAACATTGTGTTTGTTTGCTGCGTTTGTGCAAGTATAGGATTGGGGTTCACATTTTGGCGCTAGAAGGAGGGCTGATTCGGAGAAATTCATAATGTTTTTCCAAAAATCTGCGGTTTTTTTGACATTTTTTGTGCCTATAGGAAGTTGCACCGCTATCAGTCAAGCAACGCTATATTTCACCGCTCCAAAATCCAAACTCCGTCGTTGGAGTCTTCTCACCCACAAAATTCAAA
Source organism: Sequoiadendron giganteum (assembly GCA_007115665.2). Lineage (NCBI taxonomy): Eukaryota > Viridiplantae > Streptophyta > Pinopsida > Cupressales > Cupressaceae > Sequoiadendron > Sequoiadendron giganteum. The sequence goes on from CM021106.1 coordinate 280,271,529, forward strand.
TTTCCAAACTGTGTCATGGGTTTTTAAACTCCAAATTGCACCACTAGGCCCAAATAGCATCACCTTTGCGCTCTTTGTCCTACTGCAAAGTGCTGCTCTCAATCATCAAATTTTTGAGCTATTAACTTGTTTGTTGTCTTTGTATCTTTTGGTTTTAATCATTTTTTTGAAGGTTAGGGCAAGGAGGAAAACAAAGTGGAAGGTGGCATTATGACATCATTGTCATCTTATACCAAATTTTTTTAAACACTTTAGAGTTTTTTAACACTCTTAGAGATTTTTTTATCTTTAATGCTTTAGGGAACACTAAATTTCCTTTTGGGTTTTAAAAAGAACAATACAAATTTTCTTTCAAAATTTGCAAACAAAGGGCTTAAAAAGAACTTTAGAACAACTTACTAGATTTGGTTTAAGGTTAACAATTGAACAAAGCAAATCCCATATTTGATTTGGTGCTATAAAAATAATTTACTTTTGTTTTGAGGACTTAAAATGAACAAGTGTTATGTTTTTTTGCAATTTCTTACTCAAAGTAATAACATTGAAAGGATGTATGCACTTCTCTTGCACCTCATGGTGATCTTGAGAATCAAAATCCCTTTTGGTGATCTTAAAGTTGAGCAAAGTGATTGCCTCCACATTTCATTTTGGGGATTAAAATTGAACAAAATATCTTGCGAGTGTGAGTGGAACATATGGCAGGTGTTCTCTCTTTGTTTCTCAACAAATATTGATCAAACTACGGATATGTTTGCTCACTTTTTTTTACTTTAGAGGGCCTAAATTGGTGGAAAAAAGTACTCACCCCAAGGGAATGACTCAAGCGGTAATCAGCTAAAGCCAGGCTCTTCCAAACCGCTATATAAATTTGTGTTCATGGTGAAAGCCATGGACAATGGGAAGCGGTGCATGATAACTCTCCCCTAGTATCCATGTGATACGTAAAGCCCTCGTTCTAAGGGTTGGGAGATCTCTCACAAGGATTTTATCATTACACCCCCTAAACTGGATTCCCTTACTACAAACATTTGTTTAGAAGCCTAAAATCCTTTTTTATTTATTGGTGCTAAAGGTCATCTTCTTTGAAGTCGTCCCACATATACATGCGGTTTTGTTGTAGAGATGAAAAGTATGCCATGGGAGATTCATGGGTACTAATGCTTGGCTGACCTAAGAAGTGTGTGTCGTGGAGGGGAGCTTGTGTGGTCAAGCATCTATTCATCCACACTAAATATGTGTAGCTGGAGTAAAATCCAAGGGGGAATCCAAAACAAATATTGTCCCTTCATCCTAGGATTGTGCAATTTTTGAGTCAGTTAAAAAACTTTGCTTGGGTCTCAAAATAGATTGAAAATGAACATTCACAAATCATATTCAAATTTCAAACCCTTAAGGAAGGAAAAATACCTTTGACCAAATCCAAGTGTTGTTTCTTTCCCTAGGGATTTTATCCTTACAGGTTTCTAAACATTTGGATCTATGTCATAATTTTCCCATACTAAAGACAACCTGGGAGACTATGTCCTTGAAACCTTGGTTTTCACATAATGGACCTTGTGGAATGAAAGGAATTAAGGCATAGACATTTAGTTTGAAATCATAATCGAGAATTTGTTTTTGGTAAAAAGAACTCATTAAACAAAGATAAATACAATTAGACCTCATGCATGTGTTCTCTCAAATGATTCCCACAAAATCAAAATCCAAAATACAAGGCTCAAAAAGATCAGCCCAAAAGCTCATGTGGAGCATCTTGAAAGACTTCTCAAAGTAAGAGAAAGATTGGTTTACAACTTCTACAAGAAGGCTTCAAAGTTTTTCTTGTCTCACTTAGGAAGTATGGCATGTTCTTCAAAACCAAGGTCCTACAAGAAGTATTTTTACCTAGGTCAAGTATAGGATCAAAATCATCACTCTCGCACGTCTCTCAACAATCAAATTCAAATCCCATTTCACCAACAAACTCTTGAAAACTTTGAAACATCATTCATGCTAAACTTATAGGCAAAATCATCATCACCTTGTTTGAATTAATACACTTAGTCAAATCACCCTCTTGAGAAAATTTACCTCTAAGATAACACAACTTCCTGAGGTTTACAAGTTCATAATAACTTCATTTGGCTTAACACACTTATTCAAATCACCCTCTTGTATGAGTTTTCTCTAGGATAACACAAATTCCCAAGGTTTACAAGTTCATTACCATCTTGTTTGGCTTAACGCACCTAGTCAAACTATCCTTAATTAAAAATCAAATCAATTCAAGCCCTAAAAATCTAGCATCACCCACAAATTTCTTCAAGAGTTTCATTCATCTGCATCATCCATCTTCCATTTATCTCACCCCCATCATCAATTTTGATCTTTAGCCTATATTGGCTCTTCTCTTTTGTGCCTAAGATTAAGATCAAGTGATCTCTATTTTATGGTTTAAACAAGATCTCAATACAAGAAGAACATGGAAATCACTAAGGAAACATTACCTTCAAGTGACCTAAGTCAAACGGCTCCTGAGAAGAATCTATTAGGATCAAGTAATCCTCCAAACAATTCCTTTCTACCACCATAAAACCCTCAAGAGGAGGGTCATATAGAGGACATCGCTGACAACGACTTGGGAATGATGTAAGAGGAATTAGCTGAGATGGTTCAAAATCTTGAGAATCATAGAATTTTCAATGCCATGTTGAAACTTAATCCATCTCTATATATACGTATGTTGATGAAAGAAGGGGCCAAACCCCCTTCTGACTTTGACATGAGTACCAATATGGAAGGACCTCTTGTGAGCATACCCCCAGTATTACTCCCAAACATCACTTAGGATATTCCCCAAGTCATATCATCAATCAATTCAACCCCACCAGTTGTTAACAAGGGAAGCACCATACTTCATGAAATCCAAAAGCATCACCTTGTAAACAACATAGAAATAAATACAAACATCACACTGGATCACTCTGTCCTGATAAATTCATTACACCTGTATGTTCCGCTTACTTTCCATAATCATGCAGACTCATCTTCATTTCATGCAACACCAATCTATCCATTGGATATACAAACTTCTCTCCCCATCATTTCACAAGGAGAGGGTGGGTTACTCAGGACAGGGGCATTCATTGATCCTTCCTCATCATCACTCTTCCAAGGGAACACACCACCATTCCCTCCATTACCACTAACATCCGTATCATCTTTTGGGTTGGGTCTTCCCCCCCTACCTGCCACCAATCTGCCAAACCAAAGCAATCTAAGAATCACATCAAACCCCCTCATTTTTCCATTAGTATCGCAACAATAGATGGCAACCCCTCAAGCAACCCCAACGGTCAACACATCCACCATTCCCCAAATCACTCAAAGCATGGTTTCCCAAGGACCAAGCATCTCGAATTAATCATCCAAAAGCCAAACCCTGATCACCAACACGACCCTTCCGCTCACCACAACGGTTAGCACCATCCTCAATCTTCCCCTGGTACTGCCAAAATTCAACATGATGAACTCATTCATCACCAAGATTCAATTAGTTCAATAAGCCACCCATCAAAGGGTTCTTCAACAAAATCAAAAAGTTGCATAGCTAGATGCTCAACAAGCACAAGCGCAATTAGTCATCCAACAAGCCGCACAAGTTGCGCAAACAGCACAAGCAGCCCAAAAAGCATAGGTTCAAGCTCAAGCCCAGCACTAGGCTTAGCAGGTGCAAGCACAGTACCACACACAACTACAAGCAATCTATCAATAGGCATACCAACAAGCCCTACAATATTTTTAGGCACAACAACAAGCTTTGTTGGCGCAACAATAGGTAGACCAGCAACAAGCTTTGTTGGCGCAATAGCAAGTAGACCAACAACAAGATTTATGGGAACAACAACAGTAGGACCAACAACAAGATTTGTTTGAACAACAGCAATAGGACCAACAACAAGTGTTGTTGGTACAAATATAGGCATACCAGTAGGCCTTAAAGCATAGTTGAGCTTGCAACAAACCCCCATCAATACCCCACCCATCAATCAAACACCACAAACACCTCAAAACATATTCATCCCACCTCCTGACTTGCAAAATGATGTTGCAACATAGATCAAACTACTCTTGCAGCAAGTGTTGGAACTTCAGTCAGGAAAAACAAACAAAACGCCAGGCAATTTGTGCCCCTATCCTTTTGATAAGATTCTTACAATGGTACCATTCCCAAAGGGATTTAAAATCCCCAAATTCGATAAATATAATGGGATGGGAAACCCTAAAAATTACATCAAGGAACTTCAAGTGCATTGCATGGAAGTTGCATAATGTGACTATTTCCTTCAAGTCTAATTGGTCCCGCCATGGAATGGTTCTCTTGTCTACCCATAGGTATCAAAACATTCCAGGAAATGGTGGACGCATTCCTCAAAAACTATGCATTCAACATGGGTACGGATGTTATTCTAGAGGAACTATCAACACTCAAACAAGGAAAAGGAGAGCTATTCACCTCCTTCTTGCAAAGATGGCGATCCAAGGCCACCCAGAGCAAGTGGACCATGCCAAAAGAGCAACAAGTTTGCACTGTCATATCCAATCTGGATGAAAACTTGCTATTCTATCTAAAAATGCAATGCATTACAACATATGATCAATTGATCCCAAAGGTGCTCAACATCGAAAGAGCCCTCACTATGTGAGCGGGTGCATCTACATTTCCTACACAATAGGATAACTGCCCATCCACCAATTATAACGATAAACCTCGCACATGGTCAAGGAATAGAAATTTCATAAACAACGGAGTGGTCGATGCAAAGGTTGTCATCAGTGCTTCCAACAAAAATATTCAAACCCATCATCAACCAAACAATCGCAACTGCAACAATGTGTAACCCAATACGGTAGCACAACCACCACCACCTCCAAACAATCAAATCAATAATCTCAACAATCAAGGAGGACAACCTCCTCGAAAAAATTATCCCCCCAAGCGGAAGTTCACAACCCTTGGGGAGCTAATTGAATCTATAATGAAGAAACTGGTTAAAGAGAACCTTATCAAAATCTTCACTTCTGAGCAATATGCAGAACCCATGACAAAACCACCATGGTACAACGAAAATCTCTTTCCAATTTTCATAAAATCAAAGGGCATACAACCACAAATTGCATGAGATTGAAAAACATCATCCAATATCTCATTGAGGATAAAATCATAAATGTCTAGCAAGCCGCTGGCAATCAAGATCTCAAAATATACATAAATCTGATGCCTAATCACAATCAGGGAAATAATCAAGGAAACAATCAAGGAAATAACCAAGGGAACAAAAATCGGAAACAAAAGTATGTCAGTGCAAACCTTGTATACGAAGACATTGTTTCATGCATAGATGAAATGGTAACTATCATTAGGGTCAGAGGATCCAACGTTGATTGTGGAGAAGGAGCCAACATTGATTGTGGAGTCACCACACATGGCGGCAAGGTTACTATTGTAGGGGCATCACAGCCATCGAAGAAACCCATCTCAAATCAGAAAGTCGTTCCCTATGATTATAATGCCATTGACCATCTGCAAAGAACTCCCGCTCAGATCTTTATCATGCAGTTACTAAAAATTTCCGCTGCCCATAGGAAAATCGTTGATGAAGCATTAGTCACATCCACTATCTCTACTAACCTTGATATGGAACAATTCCAGGCTATGGTTGGTAACATTGTCACCCCAAATCTCCTCACCTTCTTTGATCAAGAATTCCCCACCCAACCATCTCACAAATGTGCACTTCACCTTCAAGTCCTGGTTCACAAGAAAAAGGTCAAAAGGGTCTTGGTGGCTGGAGGCGCAAGCCTCAATATTTTTTTTCTTAAACTTATAAAGATCTTGGGAATCTCAGAAGACTCCATTGACAAAAAAAAAGGCATTACCATTAGAGCATATGATGACCAGGAAATAATGTCTCAAGGCACTATCAAGATCCCAATCCAAGTAGGGCTAGCTACTATGGAAACCACATGTCAGGTCCTTGACCTTGATTTTCCCTACAACATCCTCCTAGGACACCCATGGATCCATGGAATGAAGGTGGTCGCCTAAACATTCCACCAATGCGTCAAATTTTCATACCAAAATGACGAGGTCACAATACATGGTGATCCTGAGTCGTTCGCCTATTACAAAAAATTAGAAGCCAAGTTCTATAAAGTTCCCCAAGTGCCAAAGAATGATGAAGGCCCCTCCACTCCATATATAGACCCATCTAACCTTGCCTCCACTTCTGCGACAGAGACACCATCCATCCCTGACATATCCAAAATCAAGCTCATGATCCAAGATAATGTATGTGGAGATTATAGAATGAAGAAAAATGCTTTTGTTGTAGGAGAGTTACCTCAATCTCCTAGGTCACATGGATGACCTCAACCAGTTGAAACACTTGCCCACACTTTTAGGGAAAATGCTTCCAGATTCCATTGTTTGGGGGATCTAAGTCAAGAAAATGTGGACAAAAGAGACATTTCAAGCTAACTATACCAAGACAAAAGGCTCGCACCCACCCTACCCATGGATGAAGCTAGTAGAGGACTACAAATGATGCTTGGTATGGGCTACAATAGAAATGAAAGCCTTAGAAGGAACAGTGATGGATGACTGGAACCCATCATTTTAGAAAGACAAATGAGAAATCTTGGCCTTGGATTTTCCCATCTAAGTATAACCGTACATGGTAGAGGTACCCCTATTAGAGCAATCAGGGCTCCCCCTTAGTTATCAACAACCACTCTTCAACTACTCGTATCAGTAGGTCTACCATTAGATAACTTTACCTTTGATGTCACCGACATCTATAGTAGTAGTGATGATGAAGAAAACATAATAGGCCTTCCCATTCTATTTGAAGACTCCTCCTTACTTATGATTAGCACATCATCTTTTGAGTCAGATCACCAACCCCATAAGATAAACCTCGTCTACCCACAACTCATCGAGTATGACCAACGAGGACCACGGGTTCTAGACACATTCAGAAATGATGAGGCACTCTTAGAATTATTGGGATTATGGGATACAGTTCAAGAGGAGATCATAAGGATGGATTTGATATCACACTAGACACACAAGCATATTTCAAGGAAACAATTGAGTCCTTCAGTCGCAAAAGAAAAAGAATTAGAGTAAGCTCAGGGTTATTGAGTGAAAACCACACTGTGGTACTCTCTAATCATAAAATAGTAAAAATAAAGGACGCATCCAAGAGTGAAAACCTCTCTGAGGTGCCAGAGGATGAAAGATTCAATCTCCCCCTCACTACACTTCATCAAGAGAAATTGACAGTCTTAGCAGAACAGTAAAATCCTTTCAACTTGGGTACGGAAGAGCTACCACACATCACTTTCTACGTTGAGTCACTTCTATCAGAAGAACAAGAACTCTTAGCAACATTCCTAAGAGAAAGAAAGGTGAACTTTTCATGGACCTACGCTGATATGTCGAGTCTTGATCCAGAAGTCATGGTTCACCATTTAGTTGTCTACCTAGGAGCAAAGCCAGCGAGATAGAAGTTGAGAAAGATGCACCCTCAGATAGCCTTGTTAGTCAAAGTAGAACTATAGAATCTCTTGGACACAGGATTCATACGCCCGATTGACTATCCTAAATGGGTGTCCAACCTAGTACCTATTTCAAAGCCGAGTGGGGGTATCTGTATCTGCACTGATTTTAGAGACCTAAAAAAAGTGTGTCCTAAGGATGACTTTCCACTACCCAACATTGATATGATAGTGGATATGAAGACCGGACACGAGATGCTATCACTGATGGATGGCTTCTTAGGGTACAACCAGATTATGATAGCAAAGGAGGACCAGCACAAGATAGTGTTTACATGTCCATGGGGCACCTATTGCTAGAACATGATGCCATTTGGGCAAAAAAATGTGAGAGCAACATATCAAAGGGCCATGACACTAATGTTTTATGACATGATTCACAAGACTATGGAAGATTATGTGGATGATATATTCGCGAAGTCAATAAAAAGGTAGAACCACATAGTAGCTCTGAGTTCCATTTTTCACAGACTGGAAAAATACAAGGTTAGACTTAACCCCAAGAAGTGTGTATTTGGAGTGCAATCTGGAAAGCTCCTAGGGTATATAGTATCAATGAGAGGAATCGAGGTAGATCCTTCCAAGGTCAAGACGGTCCTTGAAATGGAAGCCCTTAGAACACTAAAGCAGCTGAGAGGCCTACAAGGAAGGCTCCAATCCATTCACAGATTCATAGCACAACTGGCACATAAACAGATCCCATATTCTCATCTACTCCACAAGGTAGTAGTATACAAGTGGGATGACAAGTGTGACTAGGAATTTAGTAAAATCAAAGAATATCTACTTACACCACCAATGTTAATGCCACTAGTTCTAGGAAAACCACTTATTCTATACATATCAGCCACAGTGGCAGCTCTTGGTGCACTCCTAGATCAACAGGATGAAAATGGAAGAGAAAGAGCAATATACTACATTAGCACGACAATGGTAGGGCATGAGTTCAACTACACACCAATAGAAAAAGCTTTCCTAGTAGTTGTGTTTACAGCCCAGAAGTTTAGACACTACATGTTGGCTCATCAGATCAAGTTGATTGCAAAGATAGATCCATTAAAGTATCTAATCTCTAAGGCCACTCTCACAGGATGAACAACCAAGTGAGTCATGATATTGACTGAACATGACATTGAATATGTAGAGCACAAGGCCATCAAAGGACAAGCGATTACGAACCAACTGGCAGAGGCTCCAATTTATGTCGACAACCCACTTATCTCAGAATTTTTGGATGAGTCAATTTTCAACATAATTATAGAAAATCATTGGAAGATGTATTTCGATGGGTCATACACACAACATGGGCCAGGAGCTAGAATCTTCTTCATCACTCCCCAGGGAAATTGCATACCCAAATCCTATAAACTATCTTTTCCATGCACAAACAACAGAGCAGAGTATGAAGCTCTCGTCATAGGCTTAAGGATTGCAATACAATGGTAGATTATGGCTCTCAAAGTCTATGGAGATTCACAGCTCATCATAAACCAAGTCAATGTTGAGTAACAAAAAAAGGACAACAAGCTAACTCCATACAAGAAATTAGTGGAGAGCCTCAAAGAATTCTTCATTGATGTCACCTTTGAAAAACTACTGAGAGAAAACAACAAAGTAGCAGATGCTATGGCCACAATTGGATCACTCTTCGAAATCCCAAACAATGTTCCTAATGGCACTCTAAAATTTTGAAAATTTGAGATGCCCATTTCAAATTTTTGCTTCTAAACTTTCAAAAGTGCACTTGAAGAATTTGCTTAAATTGTCAGTATTGTGAAACAACTTCCTGTTTGAGCTTGGAATTCACTACCACTTGATTGTCATGTCAGAATGAATGTTGTTCTGTATTCTCCATATCAAGATGATCTCACATGTCAGTTTTTAGAGTCTTATGATCTGATTTTCTATTTTTAACAAATCAAAACCAAATGCAGTTTATTCATTTTTGCATCTGCATTCCTGACAACATTTCAGAGAGGCTAACTTCGACCGTCAGTATCTTTTGACCGGTGATGATTCAAGAAAATTCCTTTTGTACACGTGCTCAGGGTACCTAAATGATCCACTGTGTCTGGTGGCAGCTCACCATGAGTTGATTCACTATTTTTACAAATTGGCAGTTGAAAGAGTTTTAGTTGATTCTGAACAGGCTGTTGTTTTAGAGAGTGCAAACTGAGCAACTTGGCCAGTTAATATCTTTCACCTCGTGACATGTTTTTCTGAGCCTTTTGTTGTGTTGTATTCTCAGGTCAAATGACTACCTGCTTGCAATTTTTGATGGCTCCAGGGGGTCGTTTGACTAGTTTCCTAGATTGATTCCTGAGGCAACTTGACCAGTTTTCACCATTCTGCAAAAGGGACTGAAAACAGTTTCTAATGGTGACCCAATTTATCATTTCACTTCCTAAACATTCTGAAGCTGCCCCAGGGTTAATTGAGTGTAAAATTTGTTTGAAAATTAAAAAAAAAATTAGTCCAACCCACATGGGGCCCGACATGTTTTGCATAATGATGAGGTCCTTTCTAAAGTAAATGGACAACTCAAGGTTTTGAAGCACTCTTTTGTGAATCAAAGAAATGAATGTACATTCTCCGATTTTCCTAACAAATGCAATATCTCCAATATTTGACAAGAGAATTAATGGTATTAATATTTGGTGAAAAGCAAGATTAAAGCCATTATTTAGTTGGAAGTGGACATGTTTCAAGTGTTCATACTGACGCAATGAAGAACAATTGTGACTGTGTTTTCCATGGAAAAAGTTGGACAAGGGTATCTTGAGACATTGCAATCATTGTAGTTACTCAATTCACGGGGATACCATTCAAGTTTCATTGTGTCTTCTCTTAATGGAACAAATATCACTGCTAATAACTCTGAATTAATGTGTGTGAAGCAACAAACTCACAATCTAAAAGAGCTTTAGCTGCATTGTAGGGTGTGGAACTATATGCAAATAATTGGAAGCATAGACAAAGCTAAGTCCTCAAAAAACTTCCAAGCAAATGAAATTGAAGTGCATGCTAAAGGCAGGGAAATATATGAACAATAGTTAAATGAAAAAGGGGAGCATAGAGGAAGCACCCAATATAAGCAAAAAAACTCAGAAACTTTAAGCAAGTGTAAGAAAACTTCAAATGAATGAGACACTGTGAGAAGACAAAGGCACACAAGAATAAAGGGATGGCAGAAATGCCATCACTACAGGTTGAAGTTTGTTACAGCATGTTGGGACACCATTGCACATGGCCAAATTAATACAATAAATAAAATTATTGCTAAATGAGCAATGCAATGAGAGACATGCGCATTTGGAGAAGAGGCCCGCGCACTGTTTTCATAAGGATCACCATGTAACTAACAGGGAAAGATACCATTGTGGCGGCACAAGAGGAGGAGCAAAATGCGTACAAATTGGATTTGTTGAAAAGGTTTTAGAAAATTTCAAGAAAATGCATTTTGGCAGTTGTAGTGCCAAAAATTTGTGAGCTTCCTCACTTTTCCTGCCCACGCCATTGAAAATGGAGGAGATCTCATTATGGTAGAGCCTCCCAAACTCTTATTGTTGTGGATTCAAGCTTTGATGGAAACCAAACATTGTTTGTTAATGTGTGGGAAGCCATTGTGCTGGTTGAGGGCGCACAACCTACTGGAGAGAGTGCCTAAATAATGTGGTCTCATGGAATGCTATTGTTTCCGCCATGAATGCCAGGCAGAGCTCAAATGAATGCAGAGGAGGATTAGGGAAAAAATATGGATCAACGGCCGACAGTGAGGAATGAGCTACGTAGCATAATCTCATGAACCTCGCACAAGAAGGGGTGACGTGAGTTGAAAACCTGTGAGGCTCGTGAAATTAAGGCACGTGGAGTATGGGCCTCGGTTATTTTCAACGCACGGGTATAGTCTTAATTTGCCTGATGCAAATATTAAAATTTTGAAATATGGGTTCATGGGCGAATATTTTTAGAGGTTCCAGGTAAAATATTTATTAAAATAGGCTTATTTTTAAGTTGGAAATTATATTTGAATTTCTCAAATATAATGTGGGGTGAAATATAAAAGATGGGATGAATATTTTACTCAGTGAGTAAAATAAAATATAAAACAATGAGCAAATATGAAGTGGGTCTGGGTGAAATAATGCAGGGAGGTAAAATAAAAGATTCCCTTCTACTTTTAACGACACATCATATAAAATGAAAAGATTTTAAATGTTTCCTGATAAAATAATGGGGATTTAATCTTTTAAAGAAACTTTTAATGAATGGTGCAAAATGGGATCAATGGCATAGGCGTTGTAATTTTATTTTACCAATAAAGTGAATTGGGTATTCATTTTATAAAGTATTCTTTGCTGGGAAGGACTTTCTTCATGGGGATTTTATTTAAAAGTGAAGGTGCACGAGAATGTTTTATGGAGGGAGTAAATATTCATTGTGTTGAATATTTTATTGGCTCAAACAAATATAACATGTTGGACAGTAAAGTAAAGTTGGAGCCAAAGTATTAAAGTTGTAAAACTTTAATATTTGTTGGGAAATAAAATAAAACTGCAACATTATAAAGTAAACAGAAATCAAAGGAAATATAAAATGCTTTCATGGGAGAATAAAAATAAAAAAATTTCATAGGTATTTTCTAGCAGCTGGGTAAAATGATGAAATTCTCCACATGGGCAGATTTTTTATTTGAAAGCAATGATGAGCAAAGGCAGTTTTGGAGGTAGAATAAGTTTGTTACAGAGAGAGGAGAGAGGCTTTGCAGATTTGTTGATCAAAGGTGAATGAAGATTCCAAGTGGCAATTCTGAATTAGTTTTAGGGCTTCTTTTGTTTCTTCCATTCTTCTATATCTTCTCTTTTTCTCTCATTGTAAAGGGTTCTGAGTTTTTGTATTTGGGTTGGGTAGATAGAGAATTGAAAATTATGAGTTATGTCTTGAGTCTGTAAGCTATAATTTTTTGTATTCATGAGTAAATACATCCATTTTATGCAATTAACATCATGAAGGTGTTTGCACATTCATGAATGTCTTCAAATTGTCTCCATATTTGTACACTTTTAGTCATGTAAATTCAATAATACAAAGTGTCTTTGAGTTTATCATCTCAAATTTCATGAGATTGGTTTGTATGTTCATTGTTCCATTTCAAAGAAATGGTGAAAATGCTTTGAGCAGGTGATTGTGATTTCAGGTGTGCAAATGGGATTTGATAAGGAGAATTGGATTGACAATAAGAGAGGGATTGTTAGTGCAATACATTAATAGTTGATGCAAAGCATTAGCAACTTAAAACCACTGGTTGAATGTCATTTGTTGATGAATTCCTTTTATGTGTTTGACTTCATGGCCCAGAATTGGCACTAATTTATCTTGCAGCTAATGCATCTCAGAAACATTTTATAAATGCAAAATCATTCTAATCTTACTGTGTGGTTTAGTGTTTTTCTTTCCAATGGCTGAGAGAGGGTTGAGTTACTGATAATTTAGCCAAGTTTGAAGTTGTCAATGATTCCCTTATTGTGTCTTCATTGAGAATTATCTGCTTTATAAACCAATGCCAGTGTATGAGTGAATTAAGTTTTTGGTATTGTATAGGTTTACCCAACTTGGTCCTACAAATCCAAAAGTGTATGAGATGTCAGTCTTTAACTGAATCTTGTTAGTTGGCCACTAGCCTTTGTGGTTCTTTATTATAAAGGTTGGCTACCCCTTAGAGAATTGCAAATCCTAGCTGGCTTGCATTTTAAAACACCAACAAAATGGTGACTCTACTGGGGAGAATTTGTGAAAATTCTTATTATAGAATCTAGCCTTAAGAGTCATTGCATAGAGTCAAATGATTTCTCATTCTTATTTTAGTTCAAAGTTTGAAGGATTTCAACCCTGGAGAAGAATTTGTTGCAGTGAACCTGAACAGTTTTGTAATATGTGGTGCTCTGTTGGTGAAAGGAACTCAGAAGAAGTTTACATGTGAAATAACTTCATACTGCTTGAATTTTAGTCCTATTTGAAAAGAGGTGGCGACTCTATTAATAGAACCTGTTGAAAATTTGAAGAAATTTCTAGATCTACAAAGATTACCAATTAGGAAGACCACTTGTAGCAGCTGCAAAGTTTCCAGGTATTCTTCACTCTTGGTTTTCAAGAAAATTGTATATGAAAACCATACTTGAACATCTTAGACAAAACTTGGGTTCCCTATTGAGTGATTACCACTAAAAGAGGGAAAGAACAATAATACTTCATTTGCATACTTCTGAACTGTTATTTGCAGCCTATGTATCTTGTTGGAGAAGTATCTCTGTTCTTGAAATTTTCCCACTAAATAGATATTATGTATAAATGCATTTGAATCATGCATTATGGTATTCTACGATTGTTATGAAAGGTAGAAATAGGGCAATGAATGATCAACTGTAGAGTTGATATGTAAAATTTGAAAAAGGCATATCAAGATGCCTCAATATATGCACTCTAGTATGATTCTGGATGGAACTATGGTTTGTGATCAGTCCCAGTCAGATTGTCAAAGAAGTTTCAGAACTAGAAAGTACAGAGCTATCAATTTCAATAGCCTTAGTGGTTACCCAAATGACATTCCAGCTAAAGTCAGAAATAAGTTACCAAGATTCATTGGTGATAAGTCAGAATCAGCAATTAAACATCTACAAGAGTTCAGTAATGTGATGGATGATTATGAGATTGATCATGAGGATTTGATCATAAGGTTATTTGTTTAGTCCTTGAGAGGAGATGCAAGAGAGTGGTTCTCTTATTTACAAGCATCTTCTATCTATTCCTAGGAGGAATTCAAAAAAGTGTTCCTGGAGTAGTTTGGTGAAAGGATTAACCCTATTTTAATAAGGAAAAGGTTCATGAACATGGAGAAAGGGAAAGATGAGTTAGTCCCATTTTTTAATCTCAGGTTTTCAATGATCATCAAAGAGATACCTGAACACATAAGACCAAATGATGTTGAATGTTTGGTCGTGTACTTGGGAGCATCTGACAAAAAAATGAGTTACCTATTAAGAGATAAAGAACCTACAACCCTACATCAAGCATATCAATTTTTTATAGATATTGAGAACAATTTGAGGTTCTCAATGATGAAAGGACATAGTGTTGTGAGTGTTGGTCATCGCAACACACCTCAAGCAAATAAAGCTCAAGAATCAGATAATAAAAATGCCGGTTGGGAGGCTAATGTTGCTGCTCTGATTTCTCCATCATCATGTGCAGATCCTTGTGAACTCCATGTTGAAATGTGTACATCAAAAAATGAAGGTTCGTGTTGTATGGATGAAGATACTAATTGTGATTAGTTCACAATCAATACATGTGCAGATCCTTGCAGCAGCAATAAAGATGAAGATATATGGTATGATGAGAAAATAAATATGCATGAAATTTTTTCTTGCAATATCTTGTGTGATGAAGAAATGAAAGAAATACCAGACATCTTCCCATGTCCTATTTTGGTTCGTGAAGATAATGCAAATTTTGATGACATCTCATCACAAATCAATGATCAAGACATTGAAGATAGGAGTTCAAGCACCTACTCTGAAGAATCTGAGTATGCTTTGCATGGTGATAAGTCTTTTTGTGATGAGGATGATGGTGAAAGACAAACTGATTTCTCTCCTGATGATTATGAAAGCTCTTATGAGAATGAATTAGGG
>CM021106.1:280286921-280310392 GCA_007115665.2 Sequoiadendron giganteum
AACCTATGTGAAATATGCAGATTCAAAATAGATTTCCTGATAAACAATCTACCCACAATGGAAAATAGGAGTGGATAGACAAAATGACTACAACTACACCTACTACACAAAAGAAAAGATTTGAAGATATTTTTTTTGCTATGAATTCTACCCTCTGGGATATGGCAGATCAGTGCCTTCTATCTATTGGGCAATGGAGTCAAAAATAACAAGAACTCAAGGTGTTTCCCTCTCCGACTTAATTCAAGTTGTTAGGAAAATTTAAAGTATGAAATTCTATGACTAGCATATTATTTCACCCAATTTATGGCTTGCATAAATTATGCTTGAATGTTTTCCTACTAGGTTCTTCTTTAATCATCCAACAAAAATCCTAAAATCACTCTGACTTGCTTAAAAGAATTTAGTTCTGACTTTGCAGACACCTATTAATCAAACCACACAAAGTGAAAAATGCACCATGATAAACCAGATATATACTTGTTATCTTGATTTAAATGAGTTATAAAAAATTAATTGGAGACAACTAGATAGGAAATTCAAAAATTATATCATCTTAACAATTGAAAAATAATTTTGCACTAGTTTAAAATTGTTTTCTCCATTACACTTTGTTTCAAGAAGGAATGTTCCTCCTTTACCTCCCAGTTTTGTTACTGTTTATTTTTGAAAACAATCTCTCCCTTCTCCTCCTCATTTTACAAAATGTTTATACATCATATTTGAAGAGTCACGACCCTTCACTTTACTCATTGCAACCGTTTGCATTCTACAAAAAAAATTAAAATATTTAATTGAATTGCCTTATCGGCAAATTAAATATTTTAACTATAGTTTTTCCCTTTAATTTTTCTTTAATACTTTTATCGCCCTTTATATTTCATTTCCCCATGGCTTTTATTTCATTTACCACTCTACTGTGGTCAACTTGTTGACCAGCCACGGTATGGCGATGGTCATTCATTGCAACCTTTGACCACCTTACTGCGGTTCTCCTTCAAACTCCATGTGGTCCCGCGGTAACAATATTCCAACTGTCTACCTCGTTGTCGCTTCTATCCACCACGTTACTGTGGTCTTTCCTTTCACCATGTGTGGTACCGTGGTATCCTCTTTTCTAACCGCTATCTGACTGTTGCTTCCCTACTTAACCGCTTACCGCTCTATCGCGGTCACTGGTTTGACTACCAGTGGTACCACAGTAGCTACCCTAACCGCGAGCCTCCTTCTACCGTAGTCACCACGGTTAGCTTCCTAACTATCAACGGTATCGTGGTGTGATTGATCCTGAACGCTACCTCTAACCGCTCGCCACTGCCTTCACCATTATTGTTGTTCACCACAATCACCACAGTCTTCCTTGGAGCCCCCCACGGTATCACAATGACTGTCTTCTTCGTTGCTTCATCGGTTATCTCATCACCCACCATGACACCGTGTTCAATGTTTTGACCGCACGTGGTTGCACGTAAACACTTTATGCCTGCACCCTAGCCGCTACCACCATACTATGAGCCCATTGTGGGAGGCCACGGCAAAGACCATGAATATAGCCGTGGTTAAAATATATGAGTCAAATTTGGCCTTTGGCATGGCAGTAAAGGTATTTGAATACTATAGATGGGAAAAAATGAATTTATATAAAAAGGTAGGAAATGAATGGGTTCAAACATGCAAAGAACTTTAGAATTTAAATGGAAAATTTTGGGTTCTAATAGTGGCTTCTGTTGGGGATGAGTGGTTTAGCAAATCACTGCAAGAATCCAGAATGCAACTAGGAGAGAAGATAAACACACGAATGGACAAGAAAATGAAGGAAATGGATGATGGAGGGAATGAAAGAGTGAAGGAGATGGAAAATGGAAAGTGGAGCATGGAGAATGGAAGGTGAAAAATGACCCTAAGCTACTATACATGGAAAGAAAGCAATTCTTTCAAAAAAGGAATTCTTGAGAATGTCCATGTACTAGAAAACCCAGACCCTTCCAAATTCCTAAACTATTGTGCATGGAAAAGAATATTTAAAGAGGATTACTAAGAATTGTCCATGTACTGGCAATCCTTAGCCCTCTGCTGATCCTCAAGAGAAGAAATGCTATAGGAACTGCCCATGTACAGGCAACGCCTACTCCCCTCCAGACATGTTTTGCAGGAAATAAGAATCTTCACCTCCTTTACCAGTTATCACAAAAGGGCCAAGCCATAAAACTTCAAACTTTTCATCCTTCCCCTTCTCCTAACATCGAGCATTCCACATCAACACCAAGTCATCTTCTTCAAAATTTCTCTCCTTGGCCTTTTTATCAAAAAGGTATTTCATTTGTGACTACAATTTCACATTTTGCTTCTAAGCCATTCTTCTCACTTCATCAAGCTCTGAAAGCCACTCCATTCTTTCCTCCATTGGATCAAAAATATCCAAGCCTTCTTGCAGAATAAAGTTATAGACTAGAAAAAGGTTCTGCGGTGGCATCCTTGCATGTGTCCTATACACCAATTCAAATGGAGATTTTGTAGTTGCCTTCTTCACTGTAATCCTATCTACCCATACAACCAATCTCAACTTTGAATCCCATGCCTTTTTATTTGTATCAAGCATCCTCCTTACTATCTTCAAAAGACTTTTATTACTTGACTCTACCTGACCATTGGCTTGTGGATGATATGGAGCATAATAAGAAACATTAATGCCATATGTTTTGCAAAAATCTCTAAACTCATTAGATCTAAAACACATCCCATTATTTGTGATCAATCTGACTAGGGTGCCAAATTTGGTTATAACATTATCCATCAGAAAGTTCATCACCACTTTGCTTGTTGCTTGCTTGGTTGGGACAACCTCCACCCACTTAGTAAAATAATTTGTGGCCACTAGTATCCATCTATGTCCTCCATTTGATATTTCTTGTATTTCTCCAATGAAATCAACTCCCCATTGGTGAAAAGGTGTTTCTACCTGCAAAGGTCTAAGTGGCAATGCTCCTTGATACCTCAATCTCCCTAAAATTTTTTGCCAAGCCTCACATTTCCTCACATGTGCAAAAGAATCATTGAATACCCTAAACCAATAATAACTAGCCTTGAGAATCTTGTGTGCAATGGTCTTAGTAGAATAATGGCCTCCACATACCCCTTCATTCATTTCTCTCAAGAAATATTTTGCTTGGGATTCATCTAGACTTAACAGCAATATACCATCCCTATTTTTCCAGAATTCTTCCCCTTCTATAAAAACATACTTAGAAGCCTGCAATTTCAAAGTTCTCCTTTGATTATCATTCAGCCCTTCAGGGAACTTCATGTGTTTCAGATAATACATCACATTTGTATACCATGGAGTATGCTTAATACTTGTTATGACTTCTTCCTTACCTTCTACATTGCAGATTTGGTTTGCTTCAATATTTGTTTCTGCCATCAGCCTAGCCAAACCCTGTCCTCTTACCAATTTGGTAATCTGAATCTCCATATTGAACTCTTGGATTTTATTAATCCATCTGCATCTCTTCCCTATCACTTTTGTCTACACCAGGATATCCTTCACAGCTACATGTGGGACATAAGAAATTACCTTAGCTCCAACAAGGTAAGGCCTGAAAGCCTTTGCTGCTTTGACCAGTGCATAAGCCTATTTTTCCATAATATTTGTGTACGTTAGAATGTGTAAATCAAATTGAATCTATACTAATACACCAATGAAACATTAGATTGAAGAAATTAAATTAAAGAAAGTAAATGCAAACTCTAAACCACAGTTTCTTCAAATTCGTCCCATTGTCCTCTATCTCCAAGGATTTGTTTCAAGATGCTTGCTCTCAGTTTATTTAAAATAGCAGCTTGTAAAATTGGCAGCTTGAGAGAATGAGATTATTAAAAATGCATATGCATTGCTACACGATTAAGCTATGAAAATTGAAATGCTATGAACGCTAAGATGCGACTATAGTAACTACGCATGAAAATCTAAGATTCGAGGTCCTTTTTGACTCACAAGAGAGTTGTATTTATATATTTTTTGAAGGTAGGAATTCAATTGGCCAAGATCGACGGTCGAGTTCAAACCTGTTAAAATGAGCGGTGAGAGATCGAGAGTTCAAAAAGAAGATGGAATTCTAAGAGAAGGATGGAGAATGAAGAGACAAATTGAAACATGTCTCCCATAATTAAATAAATAAATATTCAATTATGTGTGCAAGAAATATGAAAAGGTTTTAATTTAATATTGAAAATATTTAATTATGAGAGAATAGAAAATCCCTTTTAATTAAATATTAAGAATATTTAATTTTGTAGGAAGAGTGAAAAATTTGGAAATGTGTTTTAATTAAATATCAAAAAATATTTAATTAAATGTGGAGAGAAGAATATCATTTAAATTTAGAATTTAAACTTGTGATAATTAATGTAAATAAATTGTAAAATCTATTTAATTAATTAAGAAGAAGATAGCATTAATTAAATAAACTTTATTTATTTAATTAAATTAGCGGAATTGGAAAATGAACAATATAAATAAATAATTAAATTTATTTATATGTAGATGACTTAAGAATATTAATTAAATAATTCATATTTAATTAATTAACAGGCTTGGTTAACCGTGACCATTTTTAGATGTGTACATTTTGCCCCTCTTTGAAGTGATGTGTTTTATGCATTGCTTCAAAGAATTTGCCCCTGAATTTGGAAATTACTGATGCTATATGCCCCCTTAGGTGATGAATCAGATAAAGATGATTTTTGGAATTTTTTTTTTACTAGTTTTGTTCTCTGATTCATCAACTGATAAAGATGATTTGATGAAAACCCCTATTGAAAGATTGATATGAAGATGAAGAACTTTAATTTTTCCCCGATTGATGATGCTTTTTGATTGATAAATTTGCTTCCATGCGATATGAAAAAAAAATAGTAGATTTGATTTGATTGATAAATTTGCTTCCATGCGATATGAAAATCAAATAGTAGATTTGATTGATTGATAAATTTGCTTCCATGTGATATGAAAAACAAATAGTAGATGAGATTGATTGATAAATTTGCTTCCATGCGATATGAAAAACAAATAGTAGGATTGAGATTGATTGATAAATTTGCTTCCATGCAATATGAAAAACAAATAGTAGGATTGAGATTGATTGATAAATTTGCTTCCATGCGATATGAAAAACCAAATAGTAGATGAGATTGATTGATAAATTTGCTTCCATGCGATATGAACAACAAATAGTAGGATTGATAAATTTGTCCTCATGATTGATGAGAAAACAAATAGTAAGTGATTTGATTGATTTGATGGAAGAGGATTGATACAAGAATTTGATGAAGATGATTGATTGGTTGAATGAGTTTGATTAGAAGAAGCGATGTGATTGATTAGAAGAAATTGAAATAAATTATTGGATGCATCGATGTGAGGGACAAGAAAGGATGATAAGCGATAGGAGATTGGTAAGAGAAAATGAGAAGAAAGAAACACAAATAGATTCAAAAATGAGTATGATGTTGCCCTAGTCAAACTACAAGCCGAGATGGATTGGTGATGATGATGATAGTGTTGTTGATGAGGGAAGGATTCAGCTCGGAACAACACAAGGATAGGGAAGGATACATCTCGATGATGATGATGATCAAGGCTTGCAGTAAGGCTAGGAACAAGACCAAAGGTATGATTAAATGATTTGTGCTAGATTGAATGGATTGATTAGATGAGATTGGAAGAAATGATTGGATGAAATGATTGAGATGATGCAGATGAGATGTGACAAATGTCCAGTCATACTCAATCGTTGTCTAAAAAGATATTAATAATGTGGCCAACCCTCAAAAATCTATTTAAACAGCCCTCGAAATGTAAATGAATTATGCAGCCCTAAAATGCAATAATGAATTATGCAATCCTAAATGCAATAATGAACCATTCTCCTTGTTGCCATTTCATGTTACGTTTAGTTTTCATCATTGAGCCTTTTGATATGTTGAAAGTTAGTACAAGCATCAAAGGGTATGTTAGCACCAATGATGACCTGAGTACTGCTTTCATAATGTTTGATGTAGCAAGTTAATACAAGCATCGAGGTATAATTGAACCAAGATGACCTGAGTATTGCTTGCATAAACAGACAAAAGTTAACCATTTTCCTATGCAAATTCTGAAATGTCATCAATGATACATTGTAGAGCATGTCCCGCGACCAATTTGCACAATACTAATGATTAACTTACAAACAAGCAAGCAAAGAAAAATCATACTTCTTCCTTGTGATTCTAGTTCAGTACATCATTGAACCACTCCAAAGATATGATGTCATCAAATATCAAAACAACATTTTGCAACTTATGCTTTTAAGTTTGTCATTCATTTAATTCAGATTAAGATCATCCAGTTTGTTTTAGTTTCAATGTATGACATGTCTCAAAGTTGTTTTGACCAGGCTTGATTGGATATTCGATTGTTGATCTGATACTTGATAATTGATACATGTTGCTTGTTTGCTCAAAAAAAAAGTTGATTTCCCCCAACGAGTTCAGGATTTTGCCCCTAGTCTAGGGTGAGACACGACCATTTTATTGATGAAAGCATATGATTTATTGATTTTTCTTTGGATTTTAGGAATATTTTGATTTTTTTGAATTTTGATGTTTTTTTTATTTTTTTGGATTTTGATGATTTGGATATGGACATGCATGATGATATCAGTGCTTTGTTTTGAGATTTTGTTGAAAACCAAGCTAAGGTTGATTGATCAGATTGATGGATTGATAGTTTGACTAAGTGTGTTAAGTCAAACAAGGTGATAATGGATTTGTTAATTTGGCTAAGTGTGTTAAGCCAAACAAAGATGATAATGAATTTGTAAACCCAAGGAAGTTGTGTTATCCTAGAGTAAACTCATTCACAAGATGATAGTTTGACTAAGTGTGTTAAGTCAAACAAGGTGATAATTGATTGGATTCGATTGATCAAGATTGATGAAGCTTGATTTGGAACAAAATTATTTTGATGATTTGATGTGACACTGACACGCAAGTTAGATGTGACTGATATGAATTGTTCAGATTGATGTTCGATGAAATATAATGCTTGATAAGGAGCGTCTTCCTGTCAAAATATGTTATAGGCTAGTGATTTGGATCTTTTGGCTCACAAATGCTTGACCAATTTGATTTTACGTCTTCCAATGTTTAGATCATCACATAAGTTGGAGGATATATATCAAGATTCATTCTTGAAGCAAGATGTAAATATTTGCCCCCAATGTCTAGCAATGTATGGAATGGCCATGGGTGGATTCTTGAATAGGTGTATGGATAGATACTGTAAGCATGCAAAGGATGCCAAGGATTATCTTGTGACAAGATAAGTTGTTCGAACATAGGAATGGTCACTTGGATAGTGCTTCAAGGCTTAGATAACATTTGGATTGGATAGGATCAATGAAAATGACCCATGTCAAGATGTTTATCATAAAAAAGTGTAAAGTGTTTACCAAAATATGTCGGGATCAAGATAATGTAAATAGATGGTAATGAGCTGGATAAACGGTTCATGGATGAATGGATGATATGGTTGGAATGTTGTCTTTATTATGGATGCGATAAGATGCTTTCTCCTGAATTGGTGCACGTAGATGCTCGATTCTACACATGACGCCTATTTGCCAAGTTTTCATCATGGTACCTGTCCAAAGCGCCATCGAAATGGTTTTCGCTAGAGGACGATTTTTCTCTTTACTGTTTCCAATCCTTTTTTCTGATCTTTTTGGATTTTTTGTATTTTTGATTTTTTTGTTGTCACCAAGATGCCTGTTTGTCAGGTTTTCATCAAGGTAACCATTTTTTTCAAGACATTTTCTATTTTTTTTGTTTTTTCTGAGAGATTTTAAGTTGATGCTGAACCACCTGGTGGTGCTGATGTTGATGATTTTTTCATAATGTGCCATTGGTATCCTACTTGAAGAAGTTGTTTTGCCAAGATACATGCATTTGAATGCAACTTTTGAGATCTCTGATCTGCTTTGCTGATACCAGAGTTAACCTCATCTTTGTGCGCACATCGCAATAGAGTGCCTTCTGAATCCTTATGATGAAGGGTCGCTGCCAATACATGGTCAATGTGAGAATTGGATATCATGCGTGGAGGCATGGATGGAGTGTGTTTAGGAGTAAAGGATGGATTGGTCGATAGTTTGGAACCTTTGACTCTCCAAACTTGGGAAGATGAGCAATAATGGGTGGATATGAAAGTATGCATGGAATTTGGACCAACTACTTGATACACTTTGTATGTTGCTTGAGAAGCCTTCTTTTTCCTTTGTGGACATCTTTGATGGATACTTTTTCCTTTTTGATTTTTCCCCATAGTTTCTTTGACTAATGGAGTTTGATAGGGATAATTTTTCTTTGTATTCTTTGGTATCCATATGTATTTGATTTGTCCTATATGCTCTTTAGCTTCTTTTTCCTAGATAACATTCTTCATGCTTTGATTCAAGTCTTTCTTCTGATTTTGGTCCCAATTCGTGGATGGGGTGATGGGTGGATGAAGATTCATGACATGGTGGGTTGTAGTATTGACACTAGTTTCATCATAAGGATTCTTTGTGCTCCCTATGTTGATGTTTGCTTGAGATGAAGTTGCCCCCAGTTTTGTGGAAGTATTACTGATATGTTCATATCCCTTGATTGTCAAGTAACCAAGGCCTTGATTCTTAGGATTTTCAATAATCTGTACTGGTTCCAAGATACCCTATTCATGTAGGCCTAATCTTTTTCCTTGATAATTCATCTGTTGAAACATTTTATTTGCAAAAGGATATGATTTCCCTTGGAAACAAGGTGTTGCTCCTTCTCTACTCTGTGGTGGATCTTCAAAGGTGATAGCTCCTTTATTGATAAGATGATTTTCCCTTACAAAGGTGAGTGATCCAAATCTATAAGTGATAGGATCCTTTATCTGTGGGATAAATTCCTGATTTATATCCTTAGCTTGATCTTGTGAAATATCAGATTCTACTGTTTCTTCAAGAAGTTTTAATGATTCATTGTCCACATAAAATTCTTCCTCATGATTGATTCTTGATATGCTTTCACATGATGTTTCTGATTCACCACTTCTGTAGAATTCTTCATGACCTATTTCTGACATGTCTCTGGATTTTTCTATTTCTTGATCATGTGTACAAATGTTAAGAGTAGGGGACTCTTGTTCCTCAGTAAGAGTATGAGACTCTTGTTTTGAATGAAGATCATCTATGTGTCCATCCAAAGAAAGCATCTCATGGGTAGATGGATGAGTATGTGCTATACGGACATGGTCATCTTGTATGGATAGGAGAGTGTCCATTATATCATTGTAGTAGCTTGGAGATACAAATTCTTGATCTCGGATGATTTCAGAATTGCTTTCAACATGCTTTGGATCAAGTTCTTGACATGGGTCAATTTCAAAGAATGGATTGCTTTCTTGGCTATCCTCATTAGGCATAGGAAGTTTCTCAAATGTCATCAGGTCAAAGGATGTCCATATATTTTGGAAAGGATCATTGCTAGACATTGGTGAAAGATATTGATCATGCTTTGGAATAAATTTTTGAGATATGTCCTCTAACTCATTAGCTGATGTAGATACATTGTCAACACGATCATTGGTGGAAGGATTTTGGATTATGTCAATAGGATCAAATATCCTCAACACTCCTTGAAATAGATCTTTGTAGGAGGGGTCTTGATCATAACTAAAAAATGGCTCTTGACGAATGTTGATTTGATCACTAGATGGGGTAGACATATCTTCACAGTGCTCATTGATGGATTGATTTTGATCATTGTCTCCAATAGTTATGGTGGAGAAATTGCCAATGTTTTCAACCATATGATCAAATGATGTTGATATTTCTTGAAGAGGTGTGATGATCCCTTGAAATGAGGATGATGGGATACTTTGATCTTCACTTGGAAAAGAATCATTAGATGAAGGAGATGGAGTAGCTTGATCATTAGATGGAAGGGAAGATTTGGATAGGATGGAAGAATTGTCATGCTCTTGGGATGTGATTGAGTCATGAGAGGGTATGGATTCATAAGATTGGGTGGAGGAAGGACTTGGAAGAATATCTTGTTCTTGAGATGGAAGAGGATTATCATGGGTGAATAATGAAAGGAGGGGATCATCATATGATTCTTGAGATATGGGATCTTGATCAAAGATTGGAAGGGTTTTCAGAATTTTGGTATCATGGGATGAAGTGGAGAGAATTTTTTGATCGAGATGTGTAGATTGAAATGAATCATTAGATGTAGAGGATATGATAGAAGAAGGTAATTGAATGGGATCATTGAATTGGGTGGAAGAACCATGAGTGTCATTTTGAATTATGGGGGATGAAGATAAATGCATGGCATGACAAGATTGGTCAATGTTATTTGATGGCTTAGATTTGGGCTTCCCCTTTAACCTTTGCAAAAATTCAGAAACATTGAATTTGGTTGATGTTGTTTTTGGAGGAGAAGAGGTTACATTCATATTTCTGTCAAAGGAATTTTTATTTGCGCCCCCTTTTATTTCCTTGACTTCCCTTTGGAGTTCTCTTAATTGTTGGGTAAGAGTACTAAGATCGTTTAAGGGAGTTTCATTCTTTTTAGGATTCTCTTTAATTTTCTCCATATTGTAGTCAAAGGGCAATTTGCCACCTTTCTTTGCCAATAAAAGAAAGTATTTGTCTTTATTTTTCTCTAAGCTCTTTTCCATAGCTAAGAGAAACTATGGATCTTGTTCAGCTTCTAGAAGCATTTCTTCTGTTATCTCTTGATTTGAACGATTTCCATAAAGCCTATGAACAAGATTTTCTTCCCTATCACCCATGTTTTAAATTTTTTGGATGATCTTAATCTAATTTAAATGTGAAAAACACAACATAGAGAAGCAGACAGTTGTTTTGTTAATCCTAGAATCTAAACAAAGAGTGTATGTTCTTTGCGATTTCCATAGGTTTTGAACAAGATAAGCATATCAATCAAACTCTCTTAATTTGTCAAATAGGTCATCATAGTAATCATAGCCCACAGCTTAAAATCACGTCGACTCACACAGCCATGTCACCCCCTAGAGGGTGACCATGTATTTGTCTTTTCTAGGTGCGTACTCAACGTGACGGAAGTGGATACCGAATCCCTTGAGCAAACAATCTGTGGCAACTATATGGTGAGCGTCTTGGGGGAAAATTCTTCCCTCCCCTTGCACCGTGATTAAAATGATGTTTGGATACTGACACAGCTAGCTTTCTACACTATGGTTCTTGGTAAGTATTTCCGTTCAGTGTGGCAATAGATATACTCCCTTGAGAGACCTCCCAACCTTTAGAACAAAGGTTTTGGGGATGGTTATCCTGCCTACTACTATCAAGTTGGATTTTCATCAACAACTTGCTTTTAATTAAAGTGGGTTGGAAACCTTGGCTTTAGGTGTTCCCACTTAGGTCATTCCTCTTGGGTGAGTACTTTTTCCCACAAGAGCAGGCCTTCTAAAGGATGTAATAAAGCATTAAAGTGCAGAAAATAAAAGGTAAGTTTGGTGTTCTGATCACCCAGTTAAGGGGAGAGCATAAACCTATTACCCACAATCACAACAAACAATAATGGTTCAATTTTAAATCACCAAATTGATAAATTCTCTATTCTAAGTGAAGATTTTGCTTCACTAAAAACATGGAATTTATTTTAACCAATAGAAAATTTATGTTTGGTGACTATCCTAGGATTGGTTAATTCAGATTTAAATGTATATCCTAGGTTTGCTTCATTTTATTCCTCATACATCAATAAAACCTCTGGCCACGGTCACGTTGGATCTACACAACAATTTAAGAATGAGATTATAATTGCTCCCAAAGTGTTTAAAAACACTTGATACAATAGAAAGATGATTTCATAAGAAGTTTTTCCTTTGTTTCCTCTTCCCTTTTTCATTCTCTAACCTGCAAAAATTCTCCAAATGTTAGATTAAACAAAGAAACAAGAAGGTATAAGGGTTACATGAATCATTCAACATAAAAATCCTAAAAATTAGACCAAGTTATAGTGTGATTTGACTTTAGATTTGGAATTTATAATTTTAGCTCAAATAAAATTGATAAACACCTACACCATTGGATAGCTTATGAAATTCTACCCCATTTCAAAAAAAAATCGTCAAAAAAGACCTCCGTATGACCAAGATATTGCTATTTTAAAAACTGACTGTAAAAATGCAAAACAAAGGTCTATGTGCTAAAACAGAGCTCATATGTGCTAAAACAGAACCCAGATGTGCTAAAAGAAGGCTCGTATGCGCTAAAACAGGTTGCAAATGCACTAAAACAATCTCTAGATGCGTGAAAACAGTCTCTGGATGCGCTGAAATAGTCTATGGATGCGCTAAACCAAGGATCGTATGCGCCAAAGCGAATTTTCCAGTCCGTCACCTATAAAAACATAAGATTTTCTGCAAGAAAAAGATTAATACAGGGGGATGCCCCATGGTGGGCACCAAAAATGTGTACATTAGAATGTGTAAATAAAATTGAATCTAAAATAATACACCAATGAAACATTAGATTGAAGAAATTAAATTAAAGAAAGTAAATGCAAACTCTAAACCACAGTTTCTTCGAATTCGTCCCATTGTCCTCTATCTCCAAGGATTTGTTTCAAGATGCTTGCTCTCAATTTATTTAAAACAGCAGGTTGTAAAATTGTCAGCTTGAGAGAATGAGATTATTAAAAATACATATGCATTGCTACACGATTAAGCTATGAAAATTGAAATGCTATGAATGTTAAGATGCGACTATAGTAACTACGCATGAAAATCTAAGATTTGAGGTCCTTTTCAACTCACAAGAGAGTTGTATTTATAGATTTTTTGAAGGTAGGAATTCAATTGGCCAAGATTGAGAGTCGAGTTCAAACCTGTTAAAATGAATGGTGAGAGATCGAGAATTCGAAAAGAAGATGGACTTCTAAGAGATGGATGGAGAATGAAGAGATGAATTGAAACATGTCTCCCATAATTAAATAAATAAATATTCAATTATGTGTGCAAGAAATATGAAAAGGTTTTATTTAAATATTGAAAATATTTAATTATGAGAGAATAGAAAAATCCTTTTAATTAAATATTAAGAATATTTAATTTTGTAGGAAGAGTGAGAAATTTGGAAATGTGTTTTAATTAAATATCCAAAAATATTAATTAAATGTGGAGAGAAGAATATCATTTAAATTTAGAATTTAAACTTGTGATAATTAATGTAAATAAATTATAAAATCTATTTAATTAATTAAGAAGAAGATAGCATTAATTAAATAAACTTTATTTATTTAATTAAATTAGCAGAATTGGAAAATGAACAATATAAATAAATAATTAAATTTATTTATATGTAGATGACAAGAATATTAATTAAATAATTCATATTTAATTAATTAACAGGTTCGATTAACCGTGACCAATTTTAGATGTGTACAATATCATACTTCAATTTTGACTCCTGCAAAGACTTACTGAAAAAAGAAACAGGTTGCTCATGACCTTCATCATTTTTCTGTAACATAACAACTATGGTGTGAAATGAAGCAAAAGAAAAAATCTGAAATGGTTTAGTAAAATTAGGAGACTTCAGGATAGGGGCTTCTTTCATAGCTCTTTTTATAGATATGAGGGCATCCATAGCTTCAGCAGTCCAGTCCAACTTTTCTCCTTTTTTCAACATCTTAGATATAGGTTTAACAATCTCAGCAAAATTGGACACAAACCTCCTAACAAAATTAATTTGTTCAAAAAATGATTGGATGGCTTTGATAGTTTTGGGAATGGGAATTTTATCTATGGCATCTACCCTTTTAGGATCTACCCTAATCACATGTTTTGACACAATATGCCTCAAAATTTTACCCTCTGTGACAATAAAATGACATATTTTAGGATTAAGACTAATACCATATTCCAAAGCTTTGATGAAGATCTTCTCCAAGTCCCCCACATGATTCTCTAGCTTTTTGGAATAAGCAGTGAGATCATCTTGATATACCACCATTATATCATTGATTAGATTTGCAAATGCCACATCCATGGCCGTTTGAAAGGTAGCTCCTGCATTTGTGAGACCGAATGGCATTCTTACATAGACATGCGTTCCCCATGGTGTAGTGAATGTTGTCTTGTGTTGCTTAGATTCTTTGACTTTGACCTGGTTATATCCAAAAAATCCATCCATCATTGACAATAGCTCACATCCTATTACTTTGTGCAATATTTCCTTCATGTTTGGAAGAGGATAATTATCTTTTAGGGAACCAACATTCAAATTTCTAAAATCTACACACAGTCTTATGCCCCCATTTTTCTTCCTGGCTGGAACCAAATTTGAGACCCATGTTGAATGCCTAATGGGTTTAATGATACCTCCATCTCTGAGCTTTGCTAGTTCCTCTTGTGTCTTAGGTTCTAGAGTTGGGTTGATAGGCCTCTGCTTTTGTCTGAATGGCTTTGTGTCTGGTTTAAGTGGAATTTCATGCTGAAAAAGATCTTCTCTATATGCCTCCAAATCCTCATAAGACCAAGCAAACACATGTTTGTATTTTCTAAGCAATGTAATCAACATTCTCCTCATAGTTGGGCCTATTTTCTTTCCAATATAAACTCTTTTTGGTGCTAATTCAATTCCCAAATTTATTTCTTGAATATCTTCTTTCTTAACAGGTGATTGCTTCATGAGAGAACAATCACTCCCATCATACACTCTCTCTAATTCCACAAGCCCTTTGGGAAGCTTGTTAGTTTTAAGCTGAAAAACTTCCTTCCCAAATACAGTATGTTTCCCATCCACTTTTTCTACAAAATCATTGAAATCAATCTCCTGTGCCTCGTACTGATCTATACAATGAAGAAACTTCAAAAGTTTAGTATCATCATTAAAAACCTGCCAGCTATATATGTTATTAGGGATAGCAGGCCTTGTTTTGAATTCAACCTGAGACACTGCTGCCAAAGTGATATCATATTTCTTTAAGGCTACACTAGCCAAAAATTCAGCCATTAAATTTTTAGATCTATCTATCCAATCAATTGAAAATGCATCAAACAGTTTCACTGTATCCCACACAACATTTATATATTATTTCAGCCTCTTGTTCTTGGCAGCATACTTTGATCTAACTTGTGACACAACTAGCTCAGAATCTCCCAAGACAGATAACAACTTAATCGTATGCTTGACAACCATGTTCAAACCAATCAACAAAGCTTCATACTCTACCACATTATTTGTACATTCAAAAGCCAGCAAAAATGAATATTTAAATGTTGTACCTTTAGGTGATATGAAAACTATCCCAGCTCCATTAACTTCTTGACCCCATCAAAGTACATTTTCCACACACCCAATTGATTTCTAGAGACAAGCTTATCAATTGGATGAGTATTCACTAATTCTGGCTGAGACAATTCTACTCTAAAACTCCCTAAATCCACATCACAAAAGCAATTAAGTTGTTCCTGAGGAACATATTCAACAATTCGATTCATCCTTGGTTCTCTATACAATTTTACTTCTTCAGCATTAACTAGTATTGTGTCATATGATAAATCAAACTACACATTACCCCTAACTACTACAGTCCATTGTCTTGACAAAAGCATTCCAAACTAAGGAGGTGTATCAATCACAATTATATCAATATTAGAGGTTTCATGTGGGTAGGTTGCTAATTTTACTTCTACATATTTCATAATCCCCACTACTGGGATAGGCATACTATCCATGGCATAACACTTACCACCCTCAATATCTATCCACATACAAAGTTGTTTCATTACCCCTACTGGCATAATGTTCATAGAAGCACCTAAATCTATCATGCAATTTCTTACCAATTTACCATTTATGAGTAGGGTAGTAAAAAATGGATCAATTTGTGGTGTATTCATCAATGCATCATTTAGGCCAACTTCTGAAACTTTTATCTTTCCTTTCTTATCAGCAATTGCAAGATTCTCATTTTGTTCAAAATTTACGTTTTTATTCCTCCCACCAGACATTAATTGAATAGCACTTTCCCTATACTCTTTAATTTTCATCATTTCAAGTAATGGGAAAGACATTTTTACCTGGGATAAAGCTTGCACAAAATCAAAAGATGCACCTTCAGCTCTAATCACCTTCTTTTGCTCTGTTGGTTCACCTTTGTTCTCCTCTTTCTCCCTTTTTGATGTCTAATCTATCTTTTGTTTGTCTTTGGGGAATTCTTTATTTTCTTCTTTGGGGACATACTTCCGTTCTTTTTTATCAGGGTGCTCATCATTTTTATTTTTTGATATGTCATGGGACATCTTCTTATCTTTCAAAAATATTCTTCTTGGAACACTTTCATTCTCATTCACTTTTCTACTCCTCGGCCAATACTTGCTTTTAGCCTACTCAACTGCTACAATAATCAATCTTTTAATTTCTTCCTCAGTTCGTCTCCTCATATTTCCCCTATTAGTCTAATATGTTGTAGTAGGAGGACCTTGTTCATCATCACATTCTTCATAATCAGAAAACACTTGTTGTTCTGACATGTGAATGTTATATTTCTGATGATCAACATCATATTCATATCCTCCTTCTGAAGATGAATACCCTTGCTCTGCAGAGTAAAGAGTATGATAAGTCAAATAGATATTATGGTCTTCTTCATTATTATTTTATGCTATGTCTTTTCCCGACACTGACTGAGCTACAACACAATGCTCTAAAGAATGTGGCAAGTCACAAACTGAACACCAAGGACTATTATCAACCATGTATGTCCATTTTTTCTTCAAAGGGTTAGGTGTCTCTTTATTTCTTGGTCCATCCATCACTAGCTTTCCATTTCTCCAATTTGTATTATAAGGCATGTCATGTAGTCTAGGCCTTTCATTCCTATATGTGTTCTCTCGTTTATTTGGAGGAGCATATTGGGGAACCCTAGGGTTATCCCTCTTGGCAATCATCCCTGCAACTTTCCTATTATTTTCAATAGTGAGTGCTATCCTTTGAGCTTCAGCCAAATTTCTAGGACCCCTGTTCCTAAGCTCATATCATGTCTTAGGATCAAAAGCTTTTAAATAAATACTCAATGTAGTAGGATCAGCCAATTTAGATCCAAGAGGTATCTTATAATGCAATTTAGAAAACCTCTGGTTGAAATCATAAGATGACTTGTTTTGATGCTTTTGAATAGTCACCAATTCATGCAATGCAAATTCAAGTGCATATTGATTCCCATACTACTCAAGAAATTGTTCATAAAACACATGAATAGAATCTATTGGCAAACTATTAAACCAATCTCTGGCATCTTCAATTAGTGACATCATAAACAACCTCATCTGCACATCTTCATACTGCATATCCAAATCTTGCATAAAAGGATTAAAGCTCCTTAAATTCTCTTCAGTTGCAATTGCACTACTTCCTATGAATTTTGGGACAAGACTTCTCCAACTATTGTCCATAGGATAAGGACATATTTTAAATCCAGCCAAATCAAACTGCCTGATCACGGTTGTATATTGTGGAGGAGGATTTTGGTAGTGTTGATGTTGGTACAAAGGATTATTATTTGCCACATATTGCTGAACTTGTGGGGGTACATGTTGTTGATAAGGAGGTGGTTGAACACCTTGATGTTGTGGTGGAGTATTTTGATGTCTACATCGATTCCTTGGCTGATTTTGGTGGGCCTATGGGGAATTTGATGGACCTGCATTACTGTTCCCCTGTCTATGAGATGGCAAATATTTATGCAAATTAGCCATTTGAGTATTGATTTGAGCTTTCCTCAATTTCAACTCTTCAAGTTCTCTAATTGCTTGCAACCTCTTCTCATATTATATTCTTGCTTTCTCCACCTCTTGTCTCTCATGTTCCAGTGTTGCATTTATTTCATCCCTAGCCATAAGTTTGTAATTCTCCTCAGATGTTGCTTCGTATCCAAGTCCATCCTCAAGAAGGGTTTCTTTCTGATCATATTCAAGTTTTCTTCTTTCTCTTTCAGCATCACATTCAGCCATGAACTCCTTAACTTTCTCAGGGTTTGTTTGATAGGAGGGATTCCTCTATTCCTCAAGAGTATGAGGTTCTCTAGAAGGTTTGTTCTCATTTTCCAATGTACCATATGAATTATGTGTCTCCAATGGTTCTTTTGACGTTTTGTTCTTATTTGGTGCACTCATGTCATCATATATTTTCTTACCCTTATCATTCTATAGAGTCCATTTAATTTTGTCATTAGGACCATCACCATCTTTGTACAGAGACCTTCTTCCCTGCATGTTGTGAGCAATTGTAATAGTCTGAATTCTAGGATGATTTCTTTCTAATGTATATTTCAAATTTTCAATTTCAACACATCTGTTCATTTAGAGTCGCCACTCACTTTCTAAAAGTGAGAAAATCTGCAATTATTTATTCCCAATGGAGTCCTCTACAAAATACTAACTCTATGATGAAGGCTTATATTTAGTTTAACATTCCCCAGTAGAGTTGCCAAATTGTTGGTTCTAAAAAATGCAGGTTTCAACCATCAGAGTTTGTCAGGCCCTTACAACATTTTTGGACAACATACAAGGCCAATTACACAATTAAACCTTCTACTCTTTAGGTTCTGCTAGACCTAGGTGGGTGAACCTATGTGAAATATGTAGATTCAAAATAGATTTCCTGCTAAGCAATCTACCCACAATGGCAAATAGGAGTGGATAGACAAAATGACTGCAACTACACCTACTACACAAAAGAAAAGATTTGAAGATATATTTTTTTGCTATGAATTCTACCCTCTGGGATATGGCAGATCAATGTCTTCTATCTATTGGGCAATGGAGTCAAAAATAACAAGAACTCAAGGTGTTTCCCTCTCTGGCTTAATTCAAGTTGTTAGGCATATTTAAAGTATGAAATTCTATGACTGGCATATTATTTCACCCAATTTATGGCTTGCATAAATTATGCTTGAATGTTTTCCTACCAGGTTCTTCTTTAATCATCCAACAAAAATCCTAAAATCACTATGACTTGCTTAAAATAATTTATTTTTGACTTTGCAGACACCTATTAATCAAACCACACAAAGTGAAAAATGCACCGTGATAAACCATATATATACTTGTTATCTTGATTTAAATGATTTAAAAAAAATTAATTGGAGACAACTAGATAGGAAATTCAAAAATTATATCATCTTATCAACTAAACTCAGAAAAGATTGCACCAGTTTAAAATTGTTTTCTCCATTACACTTTGTTTCAAGAAGGATTGTTCCTCCTTTACCTCCCAGTTATGTTACTATTTTTTTTAGAAAAAAATCTCTCCCTTCTCCTCCTCATTTTACAAATTTTTTATACATCATATCTGAAGAGTCACGACCCTTCACTTTAATCATTGCAACCGTTTGCATTCTACAATAGAATTTAAAATATTTAATTGAATTGCCTTATCGGAAAATTAAATATTTTAACTATAGTTCTGCCCTTTAATTTTTCTTTAATACTTTTACCACCCTTTATATTTCATTTTCTCATGGCTTCTATTGCATTTACCGCTCTACCATGGTCAACCTATTGAGTGTTCGTGGTATGGCGGTGGTCGTTCATTGCAACCTTTGACCGCCTTACCACGGTAACCATATTCCAACCGTCTGCCTCGTTGTCGCTTCTATCCACCGCATTACCACGGTCTCTCCTTTCACCACGTGCGGTACCACAGTATCCTATTTGTTAACCATTGTCTAATCGTTGCTTCCCTGCTTAACCGCTTACCGTGCTACTGCAGTCACTGGCTTGACTACCAGTGGTACCATGGTTGCTACCCTAATCACCAGCCTCCATGTACCGCAGTCACCGTAGTCAGCTTCCTGACTATCGGTAGTGCTATAGTGTGACTAATCTTGACTGCTACAACTGACCGCTCACCACTGCCTTCACCGTTATTTTTGTTCACCGCGATCACCATGGTCTTCCTTGGAGCCCCCCACGATATCGTGGTGACCGTCTTCTTTGTTGCTTCGCCGGTTATCTCACCACCCACCACTACACCATGGTCAATGTTTTGACCGCACGCGGTGGCGCGGTAAACACTTTATGCCTGCACCCTAGCCACTACCGTCATACCGCGAGCCCATTGTGGGAGGCCGCAGTAAAGTGGTAAAGACCATGAATATAGCCATGGTTAAAATATATGAGTCAACTTTGGCCTTTTTGCATGGCGGTAAAGGTATTTGAACATTATAGATGGGGGAAAATGAATTTTTATGAAAAGATTGGAAATGAATGGGTTCAAACAAGCAAAGAACTTTAGAATTTAAATAGAAAATTTTGGGTTCTAACAGTCCCCCAAGCTATTATCTTTGAGAATGGGACACCTTTCAAGAATCAGGATGTTCATGACCTTTTCCACAAATTCAATATCCAACATCACTTTTACACTTTGTGTTACCCACAAGGAAATGGCCAAGCAGAAGCCACTAATAAAACTATCTTGAAAATCCTTAAGAAAACAATCAATGAATTTGGTCATGACTGGCATCTATAGCTAAATCCCACCTTATGGGCCTACCACACCAGCATCTACATGCCAACAAACACCACCCCATTCTCCCTGGTCTACGGATCAGAAGCCATCCTCCCAATCGAGATTGAGCTCCCATCATTAAGGATATCACTGCAAAAACCTCATTACAGATGGGGAATATCGGGTTTCAAGGTTAAATGAGCTGGAGTTATAAGATGAATGGTGTATGGATGCCCTCAACCATTTATAGGTCTATCAGAATTTCCTAAAGAACAACTACAACAAGAAAATCAAGAGACGAACCTTCCAAGTTGGTAAACTAGTGCTGAAGGAGAATCAGAATAATGTGTCAAACCCATAAAGCAAAGGAAAATTTGAGCCCAACTAGTTGGGACCATTTGTCATCATGGAAAGCTATAAATCAGGGGCATACCATTTATCAATACCAAAAGGCGAACCCCTAGAGGAACCCATGAATAGTTGTCATCTCAAAAAGTTGTATGCCTAAAATCTTGCAAGGTATAGAACCAAAAAAGTACAAAAAAAAAATCAAAAAATGTCCTGAAAAAAATGGTCACCCAGATGAAAACCTGGCAAACGAGTGTCTTGGTGACAACAAAAAAATACAAAAATACAAAAATCCAAAAAAAATCAAAAAAAGGATTGAAAACAGTAAAGAAAAAAACCGTCCTCTAGTGAAAACCACTTAAGTGGCGCTCTGGACAAGCACCTTGGTGAAAACCCGGCAAACAGGTGCCAAGCATAAATAAAGCACCCTCCATCCACTAAGATCTTCATGGCTTATTTTGTGCACTCACCTATCCATTACATTCCATCTATCCTTCCATCATTCGTTCACGTCCATACCATAGCTTGATCTTGTGTTCATATCATGTTCCACCCTAGAACTACTTAGCATATTCCTAAGGTTAGTTTGTCCCGCCTTTATCGAAGTAGTTTATAGCATCACATTGGGGGCATGTTCATATACCTACATCAGATTGGATTCATGTATATTGTGGTGATCTTCCTTAAAAGCAAAAAAATTCAAAAATCTATCAAACCTTCAAAACATCAAAAAATTAAAAAAAAAACCAAAAACATCCAAATCATATCAAAAAATCCAAAACATGTCAAAAACATGTTAAAATAAAAAATAGAGTCATCCCGTCGAATTACATTGTCTTTGAGCTTGAATGTAGACAAAGTTGATCTTTGATCATCCCCCGAGAAATTTTAGGTTAGTTCTTTAGGCGTCTGTCGCAATGGCAATCCATTTGCCCATCTCTCTTTTCATCAATCGAGTCTATCATCATTCAAACTACGTGGTCTCTATGTGTATAATGTAGGAAAGGCTAATATATGGATCAGCTCCCAAGACCCCTAGGATAGGTCTTTAAGTCAGTCTCTTGGTCAACATCTTGAAAATAAAAAAAAATTTGTAAAACATCTCAAAAATTAAAAAAATAGCCTCAAAACATTTCAAAATATCAAAAACATTCAAATATTTGAAAAGCCCAAAACGGTGCATCTATCTCATCTCACTTTCACCCGCAATAATCATCATTCCTAATAAATCAATTTTTGCCTTCATCCTTTGGTGAGTCAGTCAGAAGCAAAGTCTAGCAGGTTCAAAAGTAAACACCTAATTGACAAAGTCTCAAGTCTAGATCAGTAAGTCAGCAAGTTGATCAACTCGGAGTATCAATAGCTTATCATCCAATCAATCTTATCAAAACCCTGATCACAACATGTCCTAGGATGCATCCTTCCTACATTGGACATCAGCATCAGGTATCACCTTAGTTTAGCCTTGGCTAGCGGTACGAAGAACAATATCTTGTTTGTTTACTTTATCTGGTCTTTTTGACTTATCTTATTTTGCACTCATTCCAAGGAACTCTCGATGATGCCTAAACAAAATAGGTTTAGAGAGAAAGGAATGGGGCAATGATAATTATCTTTTTTTATCTACTATGCTTGTTGGATACTCTTGTAAAATAACTTATTTCATGCGTACTTTGTTTGGTTTGTAGGGAGGATGTTTTAGGTATCTTGTTGACCACATAGGAAGGCTTGCTTTTCTATGTTTTGGTCCGAGATGTTTAGAATATCTGAACTACATCCTAAATGAGGTTTCGTATGCTAAGTGTGAACAAGAATACTCATATCTGACTGTCGAGTCAAATTCCATCACACTAGGTACCACACCATCCTGGTTCTTTATACCTTGATGCATTGTACATATGTGTGTTATCAAACATAAAGTAATTGGCCCTTTGAAAATCCTAACTTCTGGTAAGAAAATCATCGACATTTAATGACTTGTTGGATCTCTTTTCTTCTATCTTCTTTCCATACTAACATTGTACCATGACACTTAATCGAAAAATCACTAATGCATCCACAAAATCATCAACATAAATTCATATCATATCATATAGATAATACCACATCATATCATCTTGCATTATCATCATCTTAAGTTATGAGGAATAATATAGATTTGTTATTCTATCGTGAGAAATCATTACATTACATTCATCTCATATAATACATTGCATGAATCATTAAGGGCATAATAGAAATCATTACCATCCATTATCAATACATAATAAAATGCATAGAAAAAATACAAAAAGAAATACATCCATAATCATCATCACATCATAGGGAAACATACATCATATTGCATGAACATAAAATAAAAGAATTTCATAACATCTCATAGCACACAGGAAATTAGAATGCATTCATACATCATACATCATAAGACATCTCATAAATAGGACCATATCATATATATCATCACAAAAATATACAACTGTCATAGTACAAAGGATCGGATCAAGTGTATACATCAAAGTACATGATACAGTAGGGGCAATAATC
>CM021106.1:280310492-280324054 GCA_007115665.2 Sequoiadendron giganteum
TGTGTCTACCTTCTTTTCTAGTGATTGCAGTGAGTTTGAGTGCAACGATGACTTGAAGGATTTAGACCTTCATGCTGAGGAGGTTGAGAATCTTATGTCAAAAATGAATATAATGGAAAATCCATTATTTGGCGAGCCTCCATCTTCAGTATTTGGTCTACTCTCAAGAGATCTGGAATCTTGTTATGCCCACAAGGGGCATACATCCGCAATTGGAGCCACTGATGGCAGTCTCAAATTTTGAAAATTTGAGATGCCCATTTCAAATTTTTGCTTCTGCACTTTTACAAGTGCACCTGAAGAATCTGCTTAGATTGTCAGTTTTATGAAACAACTTCTTGTTTGAGCTTGGATTTTGCAACCAGTTGACTTTCATGCCAGAACAAATGTTGTTATCTATTCTCCATATCAAGATGATCTCACATGTTAGTTTTCAGAGTCTTATGATTTGATTTGCTATTTTTAACAAATCAAAACCAAATGCAGTTTATTTAGTTTTGCATCTGCATTCCTGACAGCATTTCAGAGAGGCTAACTTTGACCGTCAGTATCTTTTGACTGGTGATGATTCAAGAAAATTCCTTTTGCACACATGCTCAAGGTACCTAAATGATCTACTGTATCTGGTGGCAGCTCGCCAAGAGTTGATTCACTAATTTTATAAATTGGCAATTGAATGAGTTTTAGTTGATTCTGAACAGGCTGTTGTTTTAGAAAGTGCAAATTGAGCAACTTGGCCGATTAATATCTTTCACCTCGTGACATGTTTTTCCAAGCCATTTGTTGTGTTGTATTCTCAGGTCAAATGACTACCTTCTTGCAAGTTTTGATGGCTCCAGGGGGTCATTTGACTAGTTTCCCAATTTGATTCCTAAGGCAACTTGACCAGTTTTCACCATTCTGGAAAAGGGACTGAAAATAGTTTCTAATGGTGACCCGGTTTATCATTTCACTTCCCAAACATTTTGAAGCTGCCCCAGGGTTAATTGAGTGTAAAATTTGTTTGAAAATGAAAAAAAATTTAGCCGGACCCACATGGGGCCTGACATGTTTTGCATAATGATGAGGTCCTTTCTAAAGTAAATGGACAACTCAAGGTTTTGAAGCACTCTTTTGTGAATCAAAGAAATGAATGTACATTCTCTGATTTGCCTAACAAATGCAATATCTCCAATATTTGACAAGAGTATTAAAAGTATTAATATTTGGTGAAAAGGAAGATTAAAGCCATTATTCAGTTGGAAGTAGACATGTTTCAAGTGTTCATATTGGCACAATGAAGAACAATGGTGACTGTGTTTTCCATGGAAAAAGTTGGCCAAGGGTATCTTGAGACATTGCAATCATTGTAGTGACTCAATTCACGGGCATACCATTCAATCTTCATTGTGTCTTCTCTTAATGGAACAAATATCACTGCCGATAACTCCAAATTAATATATGTGTGAAGCAACAAACTCACAATCTAAAAGAGCTTTATTTGCATTGTAGGGTGTGGAACTATATGTAAAGAATTGGAAGCATAGGCAAAGCTAATTCCTCAAAAAACTTCCAAGCAAATGAAATGGAAGTGCGCGCTAAAGGCAGGGAAATATATGAACAACAGTTAAATGAAAATGGGGAGCATAGAGGAAGCGCCCAATATAAGCAAAAAAACTCAGAAACTTTAAGCAAGTGTAAGACAACTTTGAATGAATGAGACACTGTGAGAAGACAGAGGCACACACGAATAAAGGGATGGAAGCAATGCCATCACTACAGGTTGAAGTTTATTACAACATGTTGGGATGCCATAGCACATGGCCAAATTAATACAGTAAAGAAAACTTTTACTGAATGAGCAACACAATGAGAGACATGGGCATTTGGAGAAGAGGCTCACACACTATTTGCATAGGGATCACCATGGCACTGACAGGGAAAGACACCATTGTGGTGGCATAGGAGGAGGAGCAGAATGCGTACAAATTGGATTTGTTGAAAAGGTTTTAGAAAATTTCAAGCAAATGCATTTTGGCGGCTGTAGTGCTAGAAATTTGTGAGCTTCCTCACTTTTTATGCCCGCGCCATTGAAAATGGAGAAGATCTCATTATGGTAGAGCCTCCCAAACTCTTATTGTTGTGGATTCAAGCTCTGATGGAAACCAGACATTGTTTGTTAATGTGTGGGAAGCCATTGTCCTGGTTGAGGGCACGCTACCTGCTAGAGAGAGTGCCTGAATAATGTGGTCTTATGGAATGCTATTATTGCCGCCATTAATGCCAGGAAGAGCTCGAATGAATGCAAAGGAGGATTTAGGGAAAAAATATGGATCAACGACCGATAGTGAGGAATGAGCTACATGGCATAATCTCATGAACCTTGTACAAGAAGGGGTGACGTGAGCTGAAAACCTACGAGGCCCGCAAAATTAAGGCACGTGGAATGTGGGCCTAGTTTTTTTTCAACCCACGGGTATAGTCTTAATGTGCCCGATGCAAATATTAAAATTTTAAAATATGGGTTCACGGGCGAATATTTTCAGAGGTTCCAGGTAAAGTATTTATTAAAATAGGTTTTTTTTTTAGTTGGAAATTATATTTGAATTTCTCAAATATAATGTGGGGTGAAATATAAAAGATGGGATGAATATTTTACTCAGTGAGTAAAATAAAATATAAAACAATGAGCAAATGTGAAGTGGGTCTGGGTGAAATAATGCAGGGAGGTAAAATAAAAGATTCCCTTCTACTTTTAATGACACGTCATATAAAATGAAAAGATTTTAAATGTTGCATGATAAAATAATGGGGATTTAATCTTTTAAATAAACTTTTAATGAATGGTGCAAAATGGGATCAATGGCATAGGGGTTGTAATTTTATTTTACTAAGAGAGTGAATTGGGTATTCATTTTATAAAGTATTCTTTGTTGGGAAGGACTTTGTTCATGGGGATTTTATTTAAAAGTGAAGGTGCATGGGAATGTTTTATGGAGGAAGTAAATATTCATTGTGTTGAATATTTTATTGGCTCAAACAAATATAACATGCTGGACAATAAAGTAAAGTTGGAGCCAAAGTATTAAAGTTGTAAAACTTTAATATTTGTTGGGAAATAAAATAAAACTACAACATTATAAAGTAAACAGAAATCAAAGGCAATATAAAATGCTTTCACGGGAGAACAAAAATAAAAGTTTTCCACAGGTATTTTCTAGCATCTAGGTAAAATGATAAAATTCTCCACATGGGTAGATTTTCTATTTGAAAGCAATGATGAGCAAAGACAGTTTTGGAGGTAGAATAAGTTTGTTACAGAGAGAGGAGAGAGGCTTTGCAGTTTTGTTGATCAAAGGTGAATGAAGATTCCAAGTGGCAATTCCGAATCAGTTTTAGGGCTTCTTTTGTTTCTTCCATTCTTCTATATCTTCTCTTTTTCTCTCATTGTAAAGGGTTTTGAGTTTTTGTATTTGGGTTGGGTAGATAGAGAATTGAAAATTATGAGTTATGTCTTGAGTCTGTAAGCTATAATTTTTTGTATTCATGAGTAAATACGGCCAGTTTATGCAATTAACGTCATGAAGGTGTTTGCACATTCATGAATGTCTTCAGATTGTCTCGATATTTGTACACTTTTAGTCATGTAAATTCAATAATACAAAGTTTCTTTGAGTTTATCATCTCAAATTTCATGAGATTGTTTTAACTGTTCATTGTTCTATTTCAAAGAAATGGTGAAAATGCTTTGAGCAGGTGATTGTGATTTTAGATGTGCAATGGGATTTGATAAGGAGAATCTAATTGATAATAAGAGAGGGATTTTTAGTGCAAAACACTAACAGTTGATGTAAAGCATTTGAAACTTAAAACCACTGGTTGAATGTCATTTTTTGATGAATTCATTTTATGTGTTTGACTCCATGGCCCGGAATTGGCACTGATTTATCTTGCAGCTAATGCATCTCAGATACATTTTATAAATGCAAAATCATTCTAAGCTTACTATGTGGTTTAGTGTTTTGCTTTCCAATGGCTGAGAGAGGGTTGAGTTACTGAGAATTTAGACAATTTTGAAGTTGTCAATGGTTCCCTTAGTGTGTTTTCATTGGTAATTATCTGCTTTATAAAGCAATGTCAGTGTATGAGTGAATTAAGTATTGTGCATTGTATAGGTTTACCCACCTTTGTCCTGTAGAGCCAGAAGTGTAGGAGATGTCAGTCTTTGACTGAATCTTATTAGATGGCCACTAGCCTTTGTGGTTCTTTATTATAGAGGTTGGCTACCCCTTAAAGAATTGCAAATCCTAGCTGGGTTACATTTTAAAACACCAATAGTCCCAAAACAAGAGTTTCTGGTAGAGCAACTTCTCATACCTGCATTCGAAGTACCAGAGTGAATTCATGTGTGAAATCGTTGGTCCTGGTAATCCTTGGTATCACGA
This sequence comes from Sequoiadendron giganteum, assembly GCA_007115665.2. NCBI lineage: Eukaryota > Viridiplantae > Streptophyta > Pinopsida > Cupressales > Cupressaceae > Sequoiadendron > Sequoiadendron giganteum. Next base: position 280,314,917 of record CM021106.1, read on the forward strand.
CATCTACACCTACTTGAGAATAGGAGGAGTCCTAGCTAACATAACCCCAAACCTCAAACGAGCCTTTGTCAAAAGGTCCATACATTTTTTCATCCTAGGAGAAACCCTCTATTGTAGGAGCCTTGAAGGAACCCTATTGCATTACTTAAATCCTGAGGAAGCCTTGACTGCTCTGACTAAGGTCCACAATGGAATTTGTGGTTCACACTCAAGTGGTATAACTTTGGCTCAAAAACTACTGAGGATCGGGTATTACTGGCCAACAATGGAAAGAGAGGCACACGAGTTTGTCAAAAAGTGTTTATAGTGCCAACAACATGGAGACCGTATTCATGCACCAACTCAAAATCTTCATCCTATTGTTAGACCATGGCCCTTTTCATAGTGGGGGCTCGATCTCATCAGAAAAATCATACCCACCTCATCCAACGAACACAAATTCATCATCACCACCATGGAGTACTTTACAAAGTGGGTCAAAGCCATCCCAATGACCTACATAACTAGAAAGAAGATATTAAAGTTCATCCTGAACTATCTCATTTGCCGATATGATGTGCCTATTGGTTATAAAAATGCAGGTTTCAACCATAAGAGTTTGCCAGGCCCTTACAACATTTTTGGACAACATACAAGGCCAATTACACAATTAAACCTTCTACTCTTTAGGTTCTGCTAGACCTAGGTGGGTGAACCTATGTGAAATATGCAGATTCAAAATAGATTTCCTGATAAACAATCTACCCACAATGGAAAATAGGAGTGGATAGACAAAATGACTACAACTACACCTACTACACAAAAGAAAAGATTTGAAGATATTTTTTTTGCTATGAATTCTACCCTCTGGGATATGGCAGATCAGTGCCTTCTATCTATTGGGCAATGGAGTCAAAAATAACAAGAACTCAAGGTGTTTCCCTCTCCGACTTAATTCAAGTTGTTAGGAAAATTTAAAGTATGAAATTCTATGACTAGCATATTATTTCACCCAATTTATGGCTTGCATAAATTATGCTTGAATGTTTTCCTACTAGGTTCTTCTTTAATCATCCAACAAAAATCCTAAAATCACTCTGACTTGCTTAAAAGAATTTAGTTCTGACTTTGCAGACACCTATTAATCAAACCACACAAAGTGAAAAATGCACCATGATAAACCAGATATATACTTGTTATCTTGATTTAAATGAGTTATAAAAAATTAATTGGAGACAACTAGATAGGAAATTCAAAAATTATATCATCTTAACAATTGAAAAATAATTTTGCACTAGTTTAAAATTGTTTTCTCCATTACACTTTGTTTCAAGAAGGAATGTTCCTCCTTTACCTCCCAGTTTTGTTACTGTTTATTTTTGAAAACAATCTCTCCCTTCTCCTCCTCATTTTACAAAATGTTTATACATCATATTTGAAGAGTCACGACCCTTCACTTTACTCATTGCAACCGTTTGCATTCTACAAAAAAAATTAAAATATTTAATTGAATTGCCTTATCGGCAAATTAAATATTTTAACTATAGTTTTTCCCTTTAATTTTTCTTTAATACTTTTATCGCCCTTTATATTTCATTTCCCCATGGCTTTTATTTCATTTACCACTCTACTGTGGTCAACTTGTTGACCAGCCACGGTATGGCGATGGTCATTCATTGCAACCTTTGACCACCTTACTGCGGTTCTCCTTCAAACTCCATGTGGTCCCGCGGTAACAATATTCCAACTGTCTACCTCGTTGTCGCTTCTATCCACCACGTTACTGTGGTCTTTCCTTTCACCATGTGTGGTACCGTGGTATCCTCTTTTCTAACCGCTATCTGACTGTTGCTTCCCTACTTAACCGCTTACCGCTCTATCGCGGTCACTGGTTTGACTACCAGTGGTACCACAGTAGCTACCCTAACCGCGAGCCTCCTTCTACCGTAGTCACCACGGTTAGCTTCCTAACTATCAACGGTATCGTGGTGTGATTGATCCTGAACGCTACCTCTAACCGCTCGCCACTGCCTTCACCATTATTGTTGTTCACCACAATCACCACAGTCTTCCTTGGAGCCCCCCACGGTATCACAATGACTGTCTTCTTCGTTGCTTCATCGGTTATCTCATCACCCACCATGACACCGTGTTCAATGTTTTGACCGCACGTGGTTGCACGTAAACACTTTATGCCTGCACCCTAGCCGCTACCACCATACTATGAGCCCATTGTGGGAGGCCACGGCAAAGACCATGAATATAGCCGTGGTTAAAATATATGAGTCAAATTTGGCCTTTGGCATGGCAGTAAAGGTATTTGAATACTATAGATGGGAAAAAATGAATTTATATAAAAAGGTAGGAAATGAATGGGTTCAAACATGCAAAGAACTTTAGAATTTAAATGGAAAATTTTGGGTTCTAATAGTGGCTTCTGTTGGGGATGAGTGGTTTAGCAAATCACTGCAAGAATCCAGAATGCAACTAGGAGAGAAGATAAACACACGAATGGACAAGAAAATGAAGGAAATGGATGATGGAGGGAATGAAAGAGTGAAGGAGATGGAAAATGGAAAGTGGAGCATGGAGAATGGAAGGTGAAAAATGACCCTAAGCTACTATACATGGAAAGAAAGCAATTCTTTCAAAAAAGGAATTCTTGAGAATGTCCATGTACTAGAAAACCCAGACCCTTCCAAATTCCTAAACTATTGTGCATGGAAAAGAATATTTAAAGAGGATTACTAAGAATTGTCCATGTACTGGCAATCCTTAGCCCTCTGCTGATCCTCAAGAGAAGAAATGCTATAGGAACTGCCCATGTACAGGCAACGCCTACTCCCCTCCAGACATGTTTTGCAGGAAATAAGAATCTTCACCTCCTTTACCAGTTATCACAAAAGGGCCAAGCCATAAAACTTCAAACTTTTCATCCTTCCCCTTCTCCTAACATCGAGCATTCCACATCAACACCAAGTCATCTTCTTCAAAATTTCTCTCCTTGGCCTTTTTATCAAAAAGGTATTTCATTTGTGACTACAATTTCACATTTTGCTTCTAAGCCATTCTTCTCACTTCATCAAGCTCTGAAAGCCACTCCATTCTTTCCTCCATTGGATCAAAAATATCCAAGCCTTCTTGCAGAATAAAGTTATAGACTAGAAAAAGGTTCTGCGGTGGCATCCTTGCATGTGTCCTATACACCAATTCAAATGGAGATTTTGTAGTTGCCTTCTTCACTGTAATCCTATCTACCCATACAACCAATCTCAACTTTGAATCCCATGCCTTTTTATTTGTATCAAGCATCCTCCTTACTATCTTCAAAAGACTTTTATTACTTGACTCTACCTGACCATTGGCTTGTGGATGATATGGAGCATAATAAGAAACATTAATGCCATATGTTTTGCAAAAATCTCTAAACTCATTAGATCTAAAACACATCCCATTATTTGTGATCAATCTGACTAGGGTGCCAAATTTGGTTATAACATTATCCATCAGAAAGTTCATCACCACTTTGCTTGTTGCTTGCTTGGTTGGGACAACCTCCACCCACTTAGTAAAATAATTTGTGGCCACTAGTATCCATCTATGTCCTCCATTTGATATTTCTTGTATTTCTCCAATGAAATCAACTCCCCATTGGTGAAAAGGTGTTTCTACCTGCAAAGGTCTAAGTGGCAATGCTCCTTGATACCTCAATCTCCCTAAAATTTTTTGCCAAGCCTCACATTTCCTCACATGTGCAAAAGAATCATTGAATACCCTAAACCAATAATAACTAGCCTTGAGAATCTTGTGTGCAATGGTCTTAGTAGAATAATGGCCTCCACATACCCCTTCATTCATTTCTCTCAAGAAATATTTTGCTTGGGATTCATCTAGACTTAACAGCAATATACCATCCCTATTTTTCCAGAATTCTTCCCCTTCTATAAAAACATACTTAGAAGCCTGCAATTTCAAAGTTCTCCTTTGATTATCATTCAGCCCTTCAGGGAACTTCATGTGTTTCAGATAATACATCACATTTGTATACCATGGAGTATGCTTAATACTTGTTATGACTTCTTCCTTACCTTCTACATTGCAGATTTGGTTTGCTTCAATATTTGTTTCTGCCATCAGCCTAGCCAAACCCTGTCCTCTTACCAATTTGGTAATCTGAATCTCCATATTGAACTCTTGGATTTTATTAATCCATCTGCATCTCTTCCCTATCACTTTTGTCTACACCAGGATATCCTTCACAGCTACATGTGGGACATAAGAAATTACCTTAGCTCCAACAAGGTAAGGCCTGAAAGCCTTTGCTGCTTTGACCAGTGCATAAGCCTATTTTTCCATAATATTTGTGTACGTTAGAATGTGTAAATCAAATTGAATCTATACTAATACACCAATGAAACATTAGATTGAAGAAATTAAATTAAAGAAAGTAAATGCAAACTCTAAACCACAGTTTCTTCAAATTCGTCCCATTGTCCTCTATCTCCAAGGATTTGTTTCAAGATGCTTGCTCTCAGTTTATTTAAAATAGCAGCTTGTAAAATTGGCAGCTTGAGAGAATGAGATTATTAAAAATGCATATGCATTGCTACACGATTAAGCTATGAAAATTGAAATGCTATGAACGCTAAGATGCGACTATAGTAACTACGCATGAAAATCTAAGATTCGAGGTCCTTTTTGACTCACAAGAGAGTTGTATTTATATATTTTTTGAAGGTAGGAATTCAATTGGCCAAGATCGACGGTCGAGTTCAAACCTGTTAAAATGAGCGGTGAGAGATCGAGAGTTCAAAAAGAAGATGGAATTCTAAGAGAAGGATGGAGAATGAAGAGACAAATTGAAACATGTCTCCCATAATTAAATAAATAAATATTCAATTATGTGTGCAAGAAATATGAAAAGGTTTTAATTTAATATTGAAAATATTTAATTATGAGAGAATAGAAAATCCCTTTTAATTAAATATTAAGAATATTTAATTTTGTAGGAAGAGTGAAAAATTTGGAAATGTGTTTTAATTAAATATCAAAAAATATTTAATTAAATGTGGAGAGAAGAATATCATTTAAATTTAGAATTTAAACTTGTGATAATTAATGTAAATAAATTGTAAAATCTATTTAATTAATTAAGAAGAAGATAGCATTAATTAAATAAACTTTATTTATTAAATTAAATTAGCAGAATTGGGAAATGAACAATATAAATAAATAATTAAATTTATTTATATGTAGATGACTTAAGAATATTAATTAAATAATTCATATTTAATTAATTAACAGGTTCGATTAACCGTGACCAATTTTAGATGTGTACATTTTTCCCCTCTTTGAAGTGATGTGTTTTATGCATTGCTTCAAAGAATTTTCCCCTGACTTTGAAAAATTTACTGATGATGCTATATGCCCCCTCGAGAGATGAATCAGATAAAGATGATTTTTGGAATTTTTTACTGATTTTCTATCTGATTCATCGACCGATAAAGATGATTTGATGAAAACCCCTATTGAAATATTGATATGAAGATGAAGAAATTTGATTTTGCCCCGATTGATGATGCTTTTTGATTGATAAATTTGCTTCCATGAGATATGAAAAACAAATAGAAGATTAAATTGATTGATAAATTTTCTTCCATGCGATATGAAAAATAAATAGTAGATGAGATTGATTGATAAATTTTCTTCCATGCGATATGAAAACAAATAGTAGATGAGACTGATTGATAAATTTGCTTCCATGCGAAATGAAAAACAAATAGTAGAGATGATCGACTTGCTTTCCTGATTGAAAGGATAATAGATTTGCTTTCCTGATTGAAAGGTTTGATAGATTTTCTTTCCTGATTGAAAGGCTTGATAGATTTGCCTTCCTGATTGAAAGGCTTAATAGATATGCTTTCCTTGCGCTAAGAAAAAAAAACAGATAGATAGATTGATGTTTTTGATATGATTCAGTTGATTTGACATGATTTGCTTTATGTTTTGCTTTTGATAATCCTTGCTGATTGATTGGATCTTGATGTGCTTGATTAGAAGAAATTGAAATAAATGATTGGATGCATTGATGTGAGGGACAAGAAAGGATAATAAGCAATAGGAGATTGGTAAGAGAAAATGAGTAGAAAGAAACACAAATAGATAAAAAAATGAGTATGATGTTGCCCCAGTCAAACTACAAGCTGAGATGGATTGATGATGATGATGATAGTGTTGTTGATAAGGGAAGGATTCATCCTGAAACAACACAAGGATAGGGAAGGATACATCCCGATGATAATGATGATCAAAGCTTGCAGTAAGGCTAGGAACAAGACCAAATGTATGATTAAATGATTTGTGCTAGATTGAATGGATTGATTAGATGAGATTGGAAGAAATGATTGGAGGAAATGATTGAGATGATGCAGATGAGATATGAAAAATGTCCAATCATACTCAACCGTTGTCTGAAAAACATATTCAAGAATGTGATCCAGACTCAAAAATCTATTTAAAAAGAACCTCGAAATGCAAATGAATTATGCAGTCCTAAATGAATTATGCAATCTTGAATGAAATAATGATCCATTCTCCTTGTTGCCATTTCCTGCTGTGTTTAGTTGTCATCATTGAGCCTTTTGATATGTTGGAAGTTAGTACAAGCATCAAAGGGTATGTTAGCACCAGTGATGACCTGAGTACTGCTTTCATGGTGTTTGATATAGCAAGTTAATACAAGCATCAAGGTATAATTGAACCAAGATGACCTGAGTATTGCTTGCAAAAATAGACAAAAGTTAACCATTTTCCCATGCAAATTCCAAGATGTCATCAATGATACATTTGTAGAGCATGTCCCATGACCAATTTGCACAATACTAATGATTAACTTACAGACAACAAGCAAAGAAAAATCATACTTCTTCCTTGTGATTCTAGTTCAATACATCATTGAACCACTCCAAAGATATGATGTCATCAAATATCAAAACAACAATTGTAACTTTTTTCTTTAAGTTTATCATTCATTTTATTCAGATTAAGATCATCCAATTTATTTCAAGTATCAATGTATGACATGTCTCAAAGCTGTTTTGACCAGGCTTAATTGGATATTCAATTGTTGATCTAATACTTGATAATTGACACATGTTGCTTGTTTGCTCAAAAAAAGTTGAATTCCCCCAACGAGTTCAGGATTTTGCCCCTAGTCTAGGGTGAGACACGACCATTTTATTGATGAAAGCATATGATTTATTGATTTTTCTTTGGATTTTAGGAATTTTTTTTTTTTTTTGAATTTTGATGTTTTTTTGATTTTTTTTTATGATTTGGATATGGACATGCATGACGATATCAGTGCTTTGTTTTGAGATTTTGTTGAAAACCAAGCTAAGGTTGATTGATCAGATTGATGGATTGATAGTTTGACTAAGTGTGTTAAGTCAAACAAGGTGATAATGGATTTGTTAATTTGGCTAAGTGTGTTAAGCCAAACAAAGATGATAATGAATTTGTAAACCCAAGGAAGTTGCGTTATCCTAGAGTAAACTCGTTCACAAGATGATAGTTTGACTAAGTGTGTTAAGTCAAACCAAGTGATAATTGATTGGATTCGATTGATCAAGATTGATGAAGCTTGATTTGGAACAAAATTATTTTGATGATTTGATGTGACACTGACACGCAAGTTAGATGTGACTGATATGAATTGTTCAGATTGATGTTCGATGAAATATAATGCTTGATAAGGAGCGTCTTCCTGTCAAAATATGTTATAGGCTAGTGATTTGGATCTTTTGGCTCACAAATGCTTGACCAATTTGATTTTACGTCTTCCAATGTTTAGATCATCACATAAGTTGGAGGATATATATCAAGATTCATTCTTGAAGCAAGATGTAAATATTTGCCCCCAATGTCTAGCAATGTATGGAATGGCCATGGGTGGATTCTTGAATAGGTGTATGGATAGATACTGTAAGCATGCAAAGGATGCCAAGGATTATCTTGTGACAAGATAAGTTGTTCGAACATAGGAATGGTCACTTGGATAGTGCTTCAAGGCTTAGATAACATTTGGATTGGATAGGATCAATGAAAATGACCCATGTCAAGATGTTTATCATAAAAAAGTGTAAAGTGTTTACCAAAATATGTCGGGATCAAGATAATGTAAATAGATGGTAATGAGCTGGATAAACGGTTCATGGATGAATGGATGATATGGTTGGAATGTTGTCTTTATTATGGATGCGATAAGATGCTTTCTCCTGAATTGGTGCACGTAGATGCTCGATTCTACACATGACGCCTATTTGCCAAGTTTTCATCATGGTACCTGTCCAAAGCGCCATCGAAATGGTTTTCGCTAGAGGACGATTTTTCTCTTTACTGTTTCCAATCCTTTTTTCTGATCTTTTTGGATTTTTTGTATTTTTGATTTTTTTGTTGTCACCAAGATGCCTGTTTGTCAGGTTTTCATCAAGGTAACCATTTTTTTCAAGACATTTTCTATTTTTTTTGTTTTTTCTGAGAGATTTTAAGTTGATGCTGAACCACCTGGTGGTGCTGATGTTGATGATTTTTTCATAATGTGCCATTGGTATCCTACTTGAAGAAGTTGTTTTGCCAAGATACATGCATTTGAATGCAACTTTTGAGATCTCTGATCTGCTTTGCTGATACCAGAGTTAACCTCATCTTTGTGCGCACATCGCAATAGAGTGCCTTCTGAATCCTTATGATGAAGGGTCGCTGCCAATACATGGTCAATGTGAGAATTGGATATCATGCGTGGAGGCATGGATGGAGTGTGTTTAGGAGTAAAGGATGGATTGGTCGATAGTTTGGAACCTTTGACTCTCCAAACTTGGGAAGATGAGCAATAATGGGTGGATATGAAAGTATGCATGGAATTTGGACCAACTACTTGATACACTTTGTATGTTGCTTGAGAAGCCTTCTTTTTCCTTTGTGGACATCTTTGATGGATACTTTTTCCTTTTTGATTTTTCCCCATAGTTTCTTTGACTAATGGAGTTTGATAGGGATAATTTTTCTTTGTATTCTTTGGTATCCATATGTATTTGATTTGTCCTATATGCTCTTTAGCTTCTTTTTCCTAGATAACATTCTTCATGCTTTGATTCAAGT
>CM021106.1:280324154-280347968 GCA_007115665.2 Sequoiadendron giganteum
ATAGGAAATAAGAATCTTCACCTCCTTTACCAGTTATCACAAAAGGGCCAAGCCATAAAGCTTCAAACTTGCCATGCTTCCCCTTCTCCTGACACCGAGCATTCCACATCAACACCAAGTCATCTTCTTCAAACTTTCTCTCCTTGGCCTTTTTATAAAAAGGTATTTTATTTGTGACTGTAATTTCACATTCTACTTCTGATCCATTCTTCTCACTTCATCAAGATCTGCAAGTTGCTCCATTCTTTCCTCTATTGGATCAAAAATATCCAAGTCTTCTTGCAGAATAAAGTTATAGACTGGCAAAAGATTCTACAATGGCATCCTAGCTTGTGTCCCATACACCAACTCAAATGAAGATTTTCCAGTTGCCTTCTTCACTGTAATCCTATCTGCCCATACAACCAACCTTAACTTTGAATCCCATGGCTTTTTATTTGCATCAAGCATCATCTTTACTATCTTCAAAAGAATTTTATTATTTGACTCTGTTTGACCATTGGCTTGTGGATGATATGGGGCAGAATAAGAAATATTAATCCCATATGTTTTGCAAAAATCTCTAAACTCATCAAATCTAAAACACATCCCATTATCTGTGATCAATCTGACCGGGGTGCCAAATCTGGTTATAACATTCTCCATCAGAAAGTTCATCACTACTTTTCTTGTTGCTTGCTTAGTCAGGACAGCCTCCACCCACTTAGTAAAATAATTTGTTGCCACTAGTATCCATCTGTATCCTCCACTTGATATTTCCTGTATTTCTCCAATGAAATCAACTCCCCATTGGTGAAAAGGTGCTTCTACCTGCAAGGGCCTAAATGGCAATGCTCCTTGGTACTTCAATCTCCTTGAAAATTTCTGGCAAGCCTCACATTTCCTCACATGTGCAAAAGAATCATTGAATACCCTAGGCCAATAATAACCATCCCTGAGAATCTTGTGTGTAGTAGTCTTAGTAGAATAATGGCCCTGACACACCCCTTCATGCATTTCTCTCAAAACATATTTTTCCTAGGATTCATCTAGACATAACAACAATATACCATCTCTATTTTTCTAGAATAGGTCCCCTTCTATAAAAACATATTTAGAAGCCTGCAACTTCAAAGTTCTCCTTTGATTATCATTCAGCGCTTCAAGGCATTTCATGTGTTTCAGATAATGTATTACATTTTTATACCATGGAGTATACTCAATACTTTATATGACCTCTTCCTTACCTTCTACATTGCAGATTTGGTTTGCTTCAATATTTGTTTCTGCCATCAGCCTAGCCAGACCCTATCCTCTTACCAATTTGGTAATCTAAATCTCCATGTTGAACTCTTGGATTTTATTAATCCATCTGCATCTCTTCCATGCCACTTCCGTCTGCACTAGGATATCCTTCATAGATGCATGTGGGACATAAGCAATTACCTTAGCTCCAACAAGGTAAGGTCTGAAAGCCTTTTCTTCTTTGACCAGTGCATAAGCCTATTTTTCCATAATATCATACTTCAATTCTGACCCCTACAAAGACTTACTAAAATAAGAAACATGCTTCTCATGACCTTCATCATTTTTCTGTACCATAACAACAACTATGGTGTGGAATGAAACAAAAGAAAAAATCTGAAATGGTTTAGTAAAATCAGGGGACTTCAGGATAGGGGCTTCTTTGATAGCTCTTTTTATAGATATGAAGGCATCCATAGCTTCAACAATCTGGTCCAACTTCTCTCCTTTTTTCAAGATCTTAGATATAGCTTAACAATCTTAGCAAAATTGGACACAAAACTCCTAGCAAAATTAATTTGGCCAAAAAATGATTGGATGGCTTTAACAGTTTTGGGAATGAGAATTTTATCTATGGCATCTACTCTTTTAGGATCTATCCTAATCCCATCTTTTGACACAATATGCCCTAAAATTTTACCCTCTGTGAAAACAAAATGACATTTTTTAGGATTAAGACTAATACCATATTCCAAGGCTTTGATGAATATCTTCTCTAAGTCCCCCACATGATTCTCTTCCTTTTCGGAATAAGCAGTGAGATCATCTTGATACACCACCATTATAGAATTGATTAGATCTGCAAATGCCACATCCATGGCCCTTTGAAAGGTAGCTCCTCCATTTGTGAGACCAAATGGCATTCTTACATAGACATATGTTCCCCATGGTGTAGTGAATGTTGTCTTGTATTGCTCAGATTCTTTGACTTTGACCTAGTTATATCCAAAAAATCCATCCATCATTGACAATAGCTCACATCCTATTGCTTTGTGTAATATTGCCTTCATGTTTGGAAGAGGATAATTATTTTTTAAGGAAGCAACATTCAAATTTCTAAAATCCACACACAATCTTATGTCCCCATTTTTCTTCCTGACTGGAACCAAATTTGAGACCCATGTTGAATTTCTAATGGGTTTAATGATACCTCCATCTCTGAGCTTTGCTAGTTCCTCTTGCATCTTAGGTTCTAGAGTTGGGTTGATAGGCCTTTTCTTTTGTCTAAATGGCTTTTTATCTGGCTTAAGTGGAATTTCATGCTGAAAAATATCTTCTCTATATGCCTTCAAATCCTCATAAGACCAAGCAAACACATGCTTGTATTTTCTCAACAATGTAATCAACATTATCCTGATAGTTGGGCTTATTTTCTTTCCAATATAAACCCTTTTTGGTGCTAATTACATTCCCAAATTTATTTCTTCAATATCTTCTTTCTTGACAGGTGTCTGCTTCATGAGAGAATGATCATTCCCATCATACACTCTCTCCAATGCCACAAGCCCTTTGGGAAGCATGTTATTTTTAAGCTTCAAAACTTCCTTCCCAAATACAGTTTGTTTCCCATCCACTTCTTCCACAAAGCAATCTCCTATATTTCATACCGGTCTATACAATGAAGAAACTCCAAAAGGTCAGTATCATCCTTACAAACCTGCCAGCTATATATGTTGTCAGGAACAACAGGCCTTATTTTGAATTCAACCTAAGACACTCCCGCCAAAGTGATATCATCTTTCTTTAAGGCTACATTAGCCAAAAATTCAGCCATTAAATTTTCAGATCTATCTATCCAATCAATTGAAAATGCATCAAATAGTTCCACTGTATCCCACACAACATTTCTATATTGTTTCAACCTCTTTTTCTTTGCAACATAGTTTGATCTAACTTGTGACACAACTAGCTCAAAATCTCCCAAGACAGTCAACAACTTAATCTTATGCTTGACAACCATGTTCAAACCAATCAACAAGGCTTCATATTCTTCCACATTGTTTGTACATTCAAAAGCCAAAAAAAATGAATATTTAAATGTTGTACCTTCAGGTGATATGAAAACTATCCCAGCTCCATTACCTTCTTGACTGCATGCCCCATCAAAATACAATTTCCACACACCCTATTGATTTTTAGAGACAAGCTTATCGATTGGGTGAGTGTTCACTAATTCTAGCTGAGACAATTCTACTTTGAAACTCCCTAAATCCACATCATAGAAGTAATTAAGTTATTCCTGAGGAACGTATTCAACAATTTTATTCACCCTTGGTTCTCTATACAATTTCACTTCTTCACCATTAACTGGTATTGTGGCATATGATAAATCACACTGCACATTACCTCCAACTGCTGCAGTTCATTGTCTTAACAAAAGCATTCCAAACTTAGGAGGTGTATCAATCACAGTTATATCAATCTTATAGGTTGCCTCAGGGTAGGTTGCTAATTTTACTTCTACATTTTTCACAATCCCCACAACTGGGACATACCTACTATCCATGGCATAACATTTACCACCCTCAATATCTATCCACATACCAAGTTGTTTCATTACCCCTACTGGCATAATATTCATAGAAGCACCTGAATCTATTATGCAATTTCTTACCAATTTACCATTTATGAGTAGGGTAGTAAAAAATGGATCAATTTGTGGTGTATTCATCAATGCATCATTTAGGCCAACTTCTGAAACTTTTATCTTTCCTTTCTTATCAGCAATTGCAAGATTCTCATTTTGTTCAAAATTTACGTTTTTATTCCTCCCACCAGACATTAATTGAATAGCACTTTCCCTATACTCTTTAATTTTCATCATTTCAAGTAATGGGAAAGACATTTTTACCTGGGATAAAGCTTGCACAAAATCAAAAGATGCACCTTCAGCTCTAATCACCTTCTTTTGCTCTGTTGGTTCACCTTTGTTCTCCTCTTTCTCCCTTTTTGATGTCTAATCTATCTTTTGTTTGTCTTTGGGGAATTCTTTATTTTCTTCTTTGGGGACATACTTCCGTTCTTTTTTATCAGGGTGCTCATCATTTTTATTTTTTGATATGTCATGGGACATCTTCTTATCTTTCAAAAATATTCTTCTTGGAACACTTTCATTCTCATTCACTTTTCTACTCCTCGGCCAATACTTGCTTTTAGCCTACTCAACTGCTACAATAATCAATCTTTTAATTTCTTCCTCAGTTCGTCTCCTCATATTTCCCCTATTAGTCTAATATGTTGTAGTAGGAGGACCTTGTTCATCATCACATTCTTCATAATCAGAAAACACTTGTTGTTCTGACATGTGAATGTTATATTTCTGATGATCAACATCATATTCATATCCTCCTTCTGAAGATGAATACCCTTGCTCTGCAGAGTAAAGAGTATGATAAGTCAAATAGATATTATGGTCTTCTTCATTATTATTTTATGCTATGTCTTTTCCCGACACTGACTGAGCTACAACACAATGCTCTAAAGAATGTGGCAAGTCACAAACTGAACACCAAGGACTATTATCAACCATGTATGTCCATTTTTTCTTCAAAGGGTTAGGTGTCTCTTTATTTCTTGGTCCATCCATCACTAGCTTTCCATTTCTCCAATTTGTATTATAAGGCATGTCATGTAGTCTAGGCCTTTCATTCCTATATGTGTTCTCTCGTTTATTTGGAGGAGCATATTGGGGAACCCTAGGGTTATCCCTCTTGGCAATCATCCCTGCAACTTTCCTATTATTTTCAATAGTGAGTGCTATCCTTTGAGCTTCAGCCAAATTTCTAGGACCCCTGTTCCTAAGCTCATATCATGTCTTAGGATCAAAAGCTTTTAAATAAATACTCAATGTAGTAGGATCAGCCAATTTAGATCCAAGAGGTATCTTATAATGCAATTTAGAAAACCTCTGGTTGAAATCATAAGATGACTTGTTTTGATGCTTTTGAATAGTCACCAATTCATGCAATGCAAATTCAAGTGCATATTGATTCCCATACTACTCAAGAAATTGTTCATAAAACACATGAATAGAATCTATTGGCAAACTATTAAACCAATCTCTGGCATCTTCAATTAGTGACATCATAAACAACCTCATCTGCACATCTTCATACTGCATATCCAAATCTTGCATAAAAGGATTAAAGCTCCTTAAATTCTCTTCAGTTGCAATTGCACTACTTCCTATGAATTTTGGGACAAGACTTCTCCAACTATTGTCCATAGGATAAGGACATATTTTAAATCCAGCCAAATCAAACTGCCTGATCACGGTTGTATATTGTGGAGGAGGATTTTGGTAGTGTTGATGTTGGTACAAAGGATTATTATTTGCCACATATTGCTGAACTTGTGGGGGTACATGTTGTTGATAAGGAGGTGGTTGAACACCTTGATGTTGTGGTGGAGTATTTTGATGTCTACATCGATTCCTTGGCTGATTTTGGTGGGCCTATGGGGAATTTGATGGACCTGCATTACTGTTCCCCTGTCTATGAGATGGCAAATATTTATGCAAATTAGCCATTTGAGTATTGATTTGAGCTTTCCTCAATTTCAACTCTTCAAGTTCTCTAATTGCTTGCAACCTCTTCTCATATTATATTCTTGCTTTCTCCACCTCTTGTCTCTCATGTTCCAGTGTTGCATTTATTTCATCCCTAGCCATAAGTTTGTAATTCTCCTCAGATGTTGCTTCGTATCCAAGTCCATCCTCAAGAAGGGTTTCTTTCTGATCATATTCAAGTTTTCTTCTTTCTCTTTCAGCATCACATTCAGCCATGAACTCCTTAACTTTCTCAGGGTTTGTTTGATAGGAGGGATTCCTCTATTCCTCAAGAGTATGAGGTTCTCTAGAAGGTTTGTTCTCATTTTCCAATGTACCATATGAATTATGTGTCTCCAATGGTTCTTTTGACGTTTTGTTCTTATTTGGTGCACTCATGTCATCATATATTTTCTTACCCTTATCATTCTATAGAGTCCATTTAATTTTGTCATTAGGACCATCACCATCTTTGTACAGAGACCTTCTTCCCTGCATGTTGTGAGCAATTGTAATAGTCTGAATTCTAGGATGATTTCTTTCTAATGTATATTTCAAATTTTCAATTTCAACACATCTGTTCATTTAGAGTCGCCACTCACTTTCTAAAAGTGAGAAAATCTGCAATTATTTATTCCCAATGGAGTCCTCTACAAAATACTAACTCTATGATGAAGGCTTATATTTAGTTTAACATTCCCCAGTAGAGTTGCCAAATTGTTGGTTCTAAAAAATGCAGGTTTCAACCATCAGAGTTTGTCAGGCCCTTACAACATTTTTGGACAACATACAAGGCCAATTACACAATTAAACCTTCTACTCTTTAGGTTCTGCTAGACCTAGGTGGGTGAACCTATGTGAAATATGTAGATTCAAAATAGATTTCCTGCTAAGCAATCTACCCACAATGGCAAATAGGAGTGGATAGACAAAATGACTGCAACTACACCTACTACACAAAAGAAAAGATTTGAAGATATATTTTTTTGCTATGAATTCTACCCTCTGGGATATGGCAGATCAATGTCTTCTATCTATTGGGCAATGGAGTCAAAAATAACAAGAACTCAAGGTGTTTCCCTCTCTGGCTTAATTCAAGTTGTTAGGCATATTTAAAGTATGAAATTCTATGACTGGCATATTATTTCACCCAATTTATGGCTTGCATAAATTATGCTTGAATGTTTTCCTACCAGGTTCTTCTTTAATCATCCAACAAAAATCCTAAAATCACTATGACTTGCTTAAAATAATTTATTTTTGACTTTGCAGACACCTATTAATCAAACCACACAAAGTGAAAAATGCACCGTGATAAACCATATATATACTTGTTATCTTGATTTAAATGATTTAAAAAAAATTAATTGGAGACAACTAGATAGGAAATTCAAAAATTATATCATCTTATC
Organism: Sequoiadendron giganteum; assembly: GCA_007115665.2. Classification (NCBI taxonomy): domain Eukaryota; kingdom Viridiplantae; phylum Streptophyta; class Pinopsida; order Cupressales; family Cupressaceae; genus Sequoiadendron; species Sequoiadendron giganteum. The sequence continues at coordinate 280,331,397 of CM021106.1, forward strand.
AACTAAACTCAGAAAAGATTGCACCAGTTTAAAATTGTTTTCTCCATTACACTTTGTTTCAAGAAGGATTGTTCCTCCTTTACCTCCCAGTTATGTTACTATTTTTTTTAGAAAAAAATCTCTCCCTTCTCCTCCTCATTTTACAAATTTTTTATACATCATATCTGAAGAGTCACGACCCTTCACTTTAATCATTGCAACCGTTTGCATTCTACAATAGAATTTAAAATATTTAATTGAATTGCCTTATCGGAAAATTAAATATTTTAACTATAGTTCTGCCCTTTAATTTTTCTTTAATACTTTTACCACCCTTTATATTTCATTTTCTCATGGCTTCTATTGCATTTACCGCTCTACCATGGTCAACCTATTGAGTGTTCGTGGTATGGCGGTGGTCGTTCATTGCAACCTTTGACCGCCTTACCACGGTAACCATATTCCAACCGTCTGCCTCGTTGTCGCTTCTATCCACCGCATTACCACGGTCTCTCCTTTCACCACGTGCGGTACCACAGTATCCTATTTGTTAACCATTGTCTAATCGTTGCTTCCCTGCTTAACCGCTTACCGTGCTACTGCAGTCACTGGCTTGACTACCAGTGGTACCATGGTTGCTACCCTAATCACCAGCCTCCATGTACCGCAGTCACCGTAGTCAGCTTCCTGACTATCGGTAGTGCTATAGTGTGACTAATCTTGACTGCTACAACTGACCGCTCACCACTGCCTTCACCGTTATTTTTGTTCACCGCGATCACCATGGTCTTCCTTGGAGCCCCCCACGATATCGTGGTGACCGTCTTCTTTGTTGCTTCGCCGGTTATCTCACCACCCACCACTACACCATGGTCAATGTTTTGACCGCACGCGGTGGCGCGGTAAACACTTTATGCCTGCACCCTAGCCACTACCGTCATACCGCGAGCCCATTGTGGGAGGCCGCAGTAAAGTGGTAAAGACCATGAATATAGCCATGGTTAAAATATATGAGTCAACTTTGGCCTTTTTGCATGGCGGTAAAGGTATTTGAACATTATAGATGGGGGAAAATGAATTTTTATGAAAAGATTGGAAATGAATGGGTTCAAACAAGCAAAGAACTTTAGAATTTAAATAGAAAATTTTGGGTTCTAACAGTCCCCCAAGCTATTATCTTTGAGAATGGGACACCTTTCAAGAATCAGGATGTTCATGACCTTTTCCACAAATTCAATATCCAACATCACTTTTACACTTTGTGTTACCCACAAGGAAATGGCCAAGCAGAAGCCACTAATAAAACTATCTTGAAAATCCTTAAGAAAACAATCAATGAATTTGGTCATGACTGGCATCTATAGCTAAATCCCACCTTATGGGCCTACCACACCAGCATCTACATGCCAACAAACACCACCCCATTCTCCCTGGTCTACGGATCAGAAGCCATCCTCCCAATCGAGATTGAGCTCCCATCATTAAGGATATCACTGCAAAAACCTCATTACAGATGGGGAATATCGGGTTTCAAGGTTAAATGAGCTGGAGTTATAAGATGAATGGTGTATGGATGCCCTCAACCATTTATAGGTCTATCAGAATTTCCTAAAGAACAACTACAACAAGAAAATCAAGAGACGAACCTTCCAAGTTGGTAAACTAGTGCTGAAGGAGAATCAGAATAATGTGTCAAACCCATAAAGCAAAGGAAAATTTGAGCCCAACTAGTTGGGACCATTTGTCATCATGGAAAGCTATAAATCAGGGGCATACCATTTATCAATACCAAAAGGCGAACCCCTAGAGGAACCCATGAATAGTTGTCATCTCAAAAAGTTGTATGCCTAAAATCTTGCAAGGTATAGAACCAAAAAAGTACAAAAAAAAAATCAAAAAATGTCCTGAAAAAAATGGTCACCCAGATGAAAACCTGGCAAACGAGTGTCTTGGTGACAACAAAAAAATACAAAAATACAAAAATCCAAAAAAAATCAAAAAAAGGATTGAAAACAGTAAAGAAAAAAACCGTCCTCTAGTGAAAACCACTTAAGTGGCGCTCTGGACAAGCACCTTGGTGAAAACCCGGCAAACAGGTGCCAAGCATAAATAAAGCACCCTCCATCCACTAAGATCTTCATGGCTTATTTTGTGCACTCACCTATCCATTACATTCCATCTATCCTTCCATCATTCGTTCACGTCCATACCATAGCTTGATCTTGTGTTCATATCATGTTCCACCCTAGAACTACTTAGCATATTCCTAAGGTTAGTTTGTCCCGCCTTTATCGAAGTAGTTTATAGCATCACATTGGGGGCATGTTCATATACCTACATCAGATTGGATTCATGTATATTGTGGTGATCTTCCTTAAAAGCAAAAAAATTCAAAAATCTATCAAACCTTCAAAACATCAAAAAATTAAAAAAAAAACCAAAAACATCCAAATCATATCAAAAAATCCAAAACATGTCAAAAACATGTTAAAATAAAAAATAGAGTCATCCCGTCGAATTACATTGTCTTTGAGCTTGAATGTAGACAAAGTTGATCTTTGATCATCCCCCGAGAAATTTTAGGTTAGTTCTTTAGGCGTCTGTCGCAATGGCAATCCATTTGCCCATCTCTCTTTTCATCAATCGAGTCTATCATCATTCAAACTACGTGGTCTCTATGTGTATAATGTAGGAAAGGCTAATATATGGATCAGCTCCCAAGACCCCTAGGATAGGTCTTTAAGTCAGTCTCTTGGTCAACATCTTGAAAATAAAAAAAAATTTGTAAAACATCTCAAAAATTAAAAAAATAGCCTCAAAACATTTCAAAATATCAAAAACATTCAAATATTTGAAAAGCCCAAAACGGTGCATCTATCTCATCTCACTTTCACCCGCAATAATCATCATTCCTAATAAATCAATTTTTGCCTTCATCCTTTGGTGAGTCAGTCAGAAGCAAAGTCTAGCAGGTTCAAAAGTAAACACCTAATTGACAAAGTCTCAAGTCTAGATCAGTAAGTCAGCAAGTTGATCAACTCGGAGTATCAATAGCTTATCATCCAATCAATCTTATCAAAACCCTGATCACAACATGTCCTAGGATGCATCCTTCCTACATTGGACATCAGCATCAGGTATCACCTTAGTTTAGCCTTGGCTAGCGGTACGAAGAACAATATCTTGTTTGTTTACTTTATCTGGTCTTTTTGACTTATCTTATTTTGCACTCATTCCAAGGAACTCTCGATGATGCCTAAACAAAATAGGTTTAGAGAGAAAGGAATGGGGCAATGATAATTATCTTTTTTTATCTACTATGCTTGTTGGATACTCTTGTAAAATAACTTATTTCATGCGTACTTTGTTTGGTTTGTAGGGAGGATGTTTTAGGTATCTTGTTGACCACATAGGAAGGCTTGCTTTTCTATGTTTTGGTCCGAGATGTTTAGAATATCTGAACTACATCCTAAATGAGGTTTCGTATGCTAAGTGTGAACAAGAATACTCATATCTGACTGTCGAGTCAAATTCCATCACACTAGGTACCACACCATCCTGGTTCTTTATACCTTGATGCATTGTACATATGTGTGTTATCAAACATAAAGTAATTGGCCCTTTGAAAATCCTAACTTCTGGTAAGAAAATCATCGACATTTAATGACTTGTTGGATCTCTTTTCTTCTATCTTCTTTCCATACTAACATTGTACCATGACACTTAATCGAAAAATCACTAATGCATCCACAAAATCATCAACATAAATTCATATCATATCATATAGATAATACCACATCATATCATCTTGCATTATCATCATCTTAAGTTATGAGGAATAATATAGATTTGTTATTCTATCGTGAGAAATCATTACATTACATTCATCTCATATAATACATTGCATGAATCATTAAGGGCATAATAGAAATCATTACCATCCATTATCAATACATAATAAAATGCATAGAAAAAATACAAAAAGAAATACATCCATAATCATCATCACATCATAGGGAAACATACATCATATTGCATGAACATAAAATAAAAGAATTTCATAACATCTCATAGCACACAGGAAATTAGAATGCATTCATACATCATACATCATAAGACATCTCATAAATAGGACCATATCATATATATCATCACAAAAATATACAACTGTCATAGTACAAAGGATCGGATCAAGTGTATACATCAAAGTACATGATACAGTAGGGGCAATAATCAGTTCCCATGGATCAAAAATGGACAACTTCCTGTGATCAAGGGCTAGCCCTATTGACTTCTACCCTCTCTTTCCTACCTCTCACCATGGTCCTCGGGGGGCCTCATCCCTGTCTGTTGTGAGAAGTCTAGTACCCGACCAGCTGGTGGCACTACCTGTCTGTAATACTATCGATAGTACTCAACCTCCCTCACCACCTCTCAGTATGCCCTCAAGGAAACAATCTAGCCCTAGGACGATGAAGTTGTGTTCTCCAACTGTCATTGCCGACTAATCTCTTGATCCCTCTCAAACCGAGCTTGGTCCCTCTCAGCAGTAACTGTCAAAATCTGTTGTCTAGCCTAATCTCTCTCCGCAGTCAATATCTAAACCTAACCCTGTAACTATTGGATCAGGCCATCCCTATGGTATGGCTACCTTGGTGGCTACTGATCTGGGACCTCTCTATCCTCGCCTCTAGGCCGATCATCCTATGCCAAGATCTCATGAATCTCCACCTGTGGTGGTGTAGGTTCTTGCGGTGGTATCTACATCCATGGTGTGCATTGTGCCTGATCCATGGGCGATGTTTGACAAGGAGGTGGTCCATCCCCTCCAAAGCCTTCATCCCTTTCCTGATCACCGTCACCTCTACATGCCTACCCCCTACCCCTGCCACTGGACCTGCCTCTCAGCCTCCATCGTGGAAGAATTGTACTTGGAACTATCAATTTGAGAAGAGGCTTGAACCAAGCTCTGTACGCCTAGGTAACCCCTGCATGTGCTGGCCCCTGATCATATGGCCATGGCCTAGCCACTAGCTACTTGAACGATGCTACTACCTCTTGTGCTGGAATGGGTTGACCCCATGTTGTCTCTCATGTGGAACGGGCGAAGATCGCCACATATTGATCGTTCGGCCTATCCTAAACCTCACTGAAATGCTAGGCTACCCTGTCAAGGAGGTAGCGCTCTATCATGGTGTGCTCTCTACCCTACATCCATCTGTCCTATCGGGAATAGAATAGCTGATCTACATCATCATACCATGGGCCTATACACATCCAAGGCCTCCAAACAAACTCTCTCATCTCATCAAGAACCCACCACCAATGGGTGATGCCACTTGTGTCAATATTGGTAAAATGAATCTATGCCCCGCCATACCGCCAGACAACAGGATCATCAATATCTAAAGCAATCGGTGTGACATCCAAATGGAGCACTGGAATTTGCTCCCATGCCCAGATGTGCAACAAAGTAACTCCAGCCCCGAGGGCCCTACTATCAAGATATGAAAACTCATGGAGATCCCTGTATAGTGAGGCCATCATCACTGGCCCTCAAGCAAAGCACTCCCTACAAATGACCATCTACTCCCAAGCTAGCCCCTAGCCCGGACTGAAGTATTGGCCCCACTAATCTGGTGCCACGAGACTTGATATAATCGTAATAACAATCAATGTATAGGTGGGCACGATGCCCCAGTACCTCTCCAAGTCTATTTTTCCCTCAGAGAAGTAAATCTCATCAAGACCCATCACATCGTAGCAAGCATCCTTACCGACATCTGGATCATAAATAACTCTCGCTCCATGGATAGGTAGTCATAGGATGTGCCAGACATCCTCAAGTGTAACAATAGCCTCGCCGGTGGGAAGATGGAAAGAGGAGGTCTCACTATGCCACCACTCAGCCAAAGTTGTCATCATCCCTAAGTGGGTCCAAACAGGATGAACATACGCAACGAACCAAAGGTCAAGCATACCAAGCTGCTCCTGAAGGAATATGTGCATACCTTGTAGTCTCTGCAGCACCAGCCATCTATGTTCCCTCAAGTGAAGTGTGTCGAGGTCCTCCTGCACAAGGGAAACCATCGCGTCAAGTTTCGTAAAAAAATCTAAGCCAAGCGCTAGGTTTTCGCACTTCAAACAACAAATGCGACATTGTTTGTAAAGTTCCAAACTGCGCTGCCACGACAAAGTTTGTGCACCCTAAAGACCTAAAGTGTTTCGTGTGGTGCTATTTGCACATGCGGCTGACTTTGAACCAAAAACAGTAATTCTAAACTGTGTCACACAGTTCGATTTGCAAATGTGGTTGAGTTTGGCCAAAACCCTAATTTACCTAACTGGCCCATGGCAGCGCTATTTGAGGCCACGTGGTGTCGATTGAACATTTGCAGTGGTGCTATATAGCGCCACTTGACCGAAAAATGACTTGGACCCTATTAAATGCATGTAAAATGAGAAAATTAAAAGTTGGGATAAGGGTACATACCACGGGTCCTACGCCAGCTAGTCATTGGTGCACTCGTAACCTCTCTAACATGTGCCTGGGAAGCTTTCGTTGCGCCATCTTGACTGGAACTCAGAGCTCAAAGTGCAAAAATTTCTAAAGGCTAAGTGTGCAAATGAATTGCAAGTGACCCCTCAAGGTCTATTTAAGCCTGCAAATTAGGATTTGTTTTACCTAATTTGACCATCCAGTTAGGGTTTTGGTCCCCCGATCCTATTTTTTCCCAATCGAGGGCCATGTTGCATCTGTTTTGGCATTTTAAGACATTTTTTTGGCATCCTAGGGAATTTTTGGACTCGTCGGGCACCTTGTCCTCTTTTTTCGCGAGATTATCCAAAAAAATCAAAATTTTCATCTGATCTCTCGAGGGGGCAATATACCAACATAATCTTTCCACTGGGACAATAGTGGGGCATCTAAAAAAATAAAGAAATTTTTGAACTTTGATCACAACAGTTCATTCTTTGAAGCAATGCAACATTGCTTCAAAGACGGGCAAAATGTAGACATGGAAAATATACCGACACACTTGATCTTGATTACTAACATCGTTTCATCCTGAATCACCTTCTCAAATTATCATCACTCTTCATCCATTAATTAAATGAATTATTATTTATCTAATTAAGTCATACTCCCCCGTTGATTAAATTAATCAATTTAATTTAATTAACCCTCATATCTCTCCTTAATTAAATAATTCATTTTATTTAAAATAAAATTCTAAAGTCTTCTTATTAAATTAAATAAATTAAACCTTATTTGATTTAATCTAACATTATCCCCTTTAGTTAAATAAATCAGAACATTTATTAAACCTTTCCTCTCAATTTCTGATTTAAATCAACTCATGAATTTAAGTCTAAATTGTCATATCTCCTAATTCCTCATTAAATTAATTAATCTTTAATTAATTTAATCCTAAATCATGTCACATTCTCTAGAGAATGCAATTTGCACAATAAATCAATTACTTTGATTTATTAAATTGCCTATTTTCTCTCAACATGGGATAAAAGAGGACTATTCCCTCAAATTTTAATTTGGATTCACTCCTCTTACATGTCCTTGTGCATTGAGCCAAGTGGCATTTATTTCATTCTTTTTACCCTCTCACATGTCATTTCTCAAATTTCAAATTCCACCTAATATCATTTATTGGCACTTTGATCAAAATGTGCACAACCTTCACCCATTCACATATTGACAAGTGGCACTTGGCCATTGGATGTTGAATGTTCCCACATTGTTCAAATATTGCTCATTCTTCCAATTTTAAATCTATAAATGAGAGACTCTTCCTCTCATTCTTCATCCACAATTTGAATGCAGAGTTATTATCTTCAATTGAGAGCAATTCAATTCATCTTTTTGAGCATTTTCCATCACCATAGCTAGGTTATTGTAGATTTTAGCAAGGAGCCACATTGTTCTTCACCATCAAGTGGATCAACCATCATCAAGCTTACAAAGGAGTGGGGAAAGGACCAATTTCTACACACAATTGGTACCAATTCCCCCATGGGATCAAGAGTTTGCATCTTAGAATAGGATTTCATTGTTTTCTTTGTTCATTTCTTCATTTTTTTTCCTATTTAAGCATTGAAAATGGATTTCATGGGGAATCCTTGTTCTTAATTGCATTTGATCTAATATTGTGTTTGTTTTCTATGTTTGTGCAGGTATAGGATTGGGGTTCATAGTTGGTACCTTGACATGTGATGCACTTGTCATACATTATGAAAAATTAAATGAATTTCAACTTAGTAGAAACAATAGAACTCCATGGTTACAATTAAACTTGGCATATTATCACTTCTACCACTCTAGGACCACAGATGGATCTAGCTAAGTTCACCTTTACACATAAGTATAATTTGGTGGATGTTCTAGAAATAAGTGCTAAAAATATTCGATAGATTGTTGTCTAAATTTAAAGGAGGTGATGTGAAATTATTAAAAAATTACAAAAAACAACTTTAATTAGTAGCAAACCCCATAGTGAATATTTGAGATCAATTAGAAGGAAGCATTATAGTGCTTTCTAGCACACATTTTACTTGGAGAAAATATATACATAAATCAAACAACTAGAAATCCTAGGTTATGAGAAATAACTTGATAAAGAAATGCATAACGTGGTGGAGGCAAAAGGAGAACTCTTATTTAAAATGATGAAGTTGGAGGCATATTTTAGTAACAACACTACTCTCTATCAATATTACCTAAATTTACTAATGACCACCAAGAAGTAGAACAAGGAATTAAATGATTTAGAAAAGTAGCTTTTAAAAATATCTACTCAATATAATTCTAATGCTAATCTTGATGGACAAAATAAATACATAATGGATACCTTTCATACTTAGTACCAATAAATGAAAGTTCAAATATTTCAAATAATTGCATAGATGAGTTGATTGAGAAATGCACTTAGTTCTCATTTAGCTTAAATAATAGATACATTAGAGACATTGAAGAACTTCATCTTGACTTAAGGATTGGAAATATATCCATCTATATTTGAGTGGGCCAATTTAGATGTGATTGAGATAAATTTCTCCATAATAGGCTAATAATTTTTGACCAAAGTGGGATGATTCCTATTAGTCCATCCAAGTAAAATATCAAAGTGTCATACCTAATTGAAAGTGGTCATGAGTAGATTTTTGAAAATTTTAAAATTTGGGTTCATTTGAAGCATTTTAAGGTCAATTTTAGTTAGAGGATCATAAACTCAACATCTAAAAAATGAGGCATGGTTTCAAGTTTGAGGATGGTGTTGAAAAGATAAGAACCAATATGAGACTTGATTAATTGGATTGAAAACCATTTAGCCAACCTAATCTAATCTATGTTAGATTAAAAACTTGCAAAAGTAGTGTAATAAAGACTTGGGGTAAAAATCTAAAAGGGAAATACAAGCTAGTCTATGTATAAAGATCTCACACAAAAAATTATGAAAAAGGGTTGTAGCTAGTACTACGCAAGTTGGAGAATAGAGATGAAATTGAGAAATAATCATAAAGGAAGCTACGCAATAAGTTCAGGAGGCAAAAAATATGAGGCATGTGTTAGGGAAACATTTCTAGATCCCTTACAAATATATATAAAGTTATAAAAATATTATGTTTATGATATGTAGAGTGAGATAGAGAAAAGTTAGACAAATATAACATATAGATGGATCCTATTGGTGTATGAATTAGTTTTTTTTATTTAATAATTTTTATTGGATTACACAAGTGGGTTTTGAGAGGTCCAAACCCTTTTACAAAAAAAAATAGAATGATCAATGAACTCCAAAAAACAATAAAATAAATACAAATATAGACTTAAGAAGTAGTTTGCTAGCAATTTTTTTGTAAACTACCAACAATAGACACTACAATAACAACAAAAAATTAACTAGAAGATGATAATAAAGCATATTTAAGAGAGAGAGAGAGAGAGAGAGAGAGAGAGAGAGAGAGAGAGAGAGAGAGAGAGAGAGAGAGAGAGTTTTCAATGTTTAAATGGCTTCCCACTATTTAGGAAATTTAGATGAGCATCCACCAAATGCATATCTATCTCATACTAGATAGTCACATTCTTCCTCCTTTTCCTTCTATTTACTTTGCTAGGACTAACTTTAATAATAATATCCTTCCTTTTCATCTTATACAAACTAAACAACTCATAAAAATGAGATTTTATCTTCACTAATAGAAATTTAATGGGACATGCTTAGAGCCACTCAACTCCATATTACCTGATTTTTCATTAAATACTTTTGTTATCTCTTTGAAATGGATTTACTTCATATTCAATCTTCATGTTTTATATTTTTCCGCTATATTAGGTAATCTCTTAAGATTTCTAGTTTTACTTAAACATGACTGATCTTGAATTTTCTTAATATTTGTGATAGGAGCAGAGACCTTACACTCCTTTAATTAAATCATCTTCTTCCAAATTCTTGCACTTAATAGCTCCACTTCTTTGCATATTGAATCTAAGGCTTGATTCATCCTTTCCTATTGAAGAATGGTGTTTTGTAGGCTAGCCCTTCCTCATATGGATTAAGCCTCCTTCTTCTAGGTTTGATCCCTTTGATTTTCCTCTACCATCTTTCCGCTTCATTCTATCCCTCCTAGGATCTCCCAAATATGGAATCTTCTTTCCTTGGGAGTCTATATCATATAAGGAATTGCTCATCTTAATTTCCCTATGACACACCTTAGCTTCTTCTTTTTGGAGGGAAATCGTTCCCTTTTTAAGGATTATACTTAGACAAGTTCGTAATTCTAAATTCTCTTTGAATAATGTAGTCAACTTGTCTATCTTCTAATTCTCGGCTTATTACCTTAGCTTCCTTTGCTTGAAAACAAACATCCCTTTCCTTTCCTAAAGTTAAATTATCTCATTATTTCTAGATTATTTCTTTAAAGCATATGATCCTTCCTTTTGATAGGGAAATGTCTAGTGAAAAGTATTGATTTGTGGAGATTATAAAAAAGAAAAGATAATTCTCCATATTTGATCTATTGCACATTATTACCAAATCTTATGGACAAGAAGATTGAAAACAATGAATCCTTATCCATTTCTATGTTCAAATGGAATATAGCACAAACTAGGTGTTTAAAAAAAAATGGTAACTACATCAAATGTGATGCACTTATTAAATGATTTAGATATTCCCATTATAACTCCATCATCCTACTACTCAAATGGTAGGTTTTAAAGCATAACCCATACATGAACCATGTATATATTCTCCTTCTTGGTATCAAAGCACGGTTTCTATTTTCTTAGGAGAAGCCTTATTTTATTGAAAAACCAAGGTCCATCTAAGATGGCCTACACATAATCTTCATGATTCAGAAAAGAGAACAAGAAAAAATCTTTAGCCATAGTCAATATTTCAACTTGAATAAGTGATTCCATTTTCTATAAACCTATCTTCTAACAAAATCTATGTTTGGTCTAGAACAAAGAAACTTCCCTATAAGAGTGTTTTCCATTCTAATAGGTGGTCTTTCAAATATAGAGTTAAGAACCCTAAGATTGGTGCCCCCATCATCGAAAATTGGTACCAGAGAGAAATACGAAGGTAGATTGAAGTATTCTTATATTTTAGTAGCTTCACTCGGTATTTTTGGCCATTTCTATGATATGTAGTCCAAAATCAATTTTCTCAATCCCTAGCCAAAGATATTTGGAACTTAAAACTTGAAAAGAGATTCAGAATGACACATGAGAGTCTGCCTCATTGTTGCCCTCTCCAAGCTCATTATTTGAGGCACAAAGATTGTTGTATCTTGCTATCTCAAAATGATCACCCTTATATTTTCATTCAATCTTGGAAGCTTGCACAAACTCCTAGGAGGGAGTCTTTTTGTATTAGGAAACATTTGCTTGAATATAATTAACATAACCATGCATACATAAACCCTTTTTTCTTCATTTGCATTATGTACCAACACATAATGTTAAACATAACCCAAACTAATCTTCAGTCCAAAGTTTATATCAACACTACATTGAAGAAAAACTCATTTTCATATTTACAATTCATTTTAAGAATTTTCTTTTGAAATTTTTTATCCACTTACATACTCGCACAAAGCCAACATTAAGAATGTCTTCCATATATACTTTTTTAACTTACAATTTTCACAATTTTCACAAACAAATATAAAATATTAATATAATTTTACAATAAATATTTTATAAGATTTACATAATTACACTTTATTTCAAATCTTCTCATTCTAACTTATTTCACTTTAACATCAAATACATGTTTAACCAAATAGCAATGAGTTAAAAATATATTCACGTTTTAATCTTTTAAAATTATAAAATTATTATTACTATTTGTAAAACTAAAAGTAGTTTAAATAGAATGAAACCATTTTCACACACAATAGACCCAAATTTTATAAGAAATGCCTTCTGCAAAAATTTAGAAGCGCAGTTCAATGTGAGCACCTTAACTCATAAGTCATAATGCAAGGGTTAATCCCATGTTATGGGAAAATAAATGCTCTATGATTAATCAGAAATTTGGAAAATTAGAGACTACAGTTTTTCCTCAGATTTTCCTAGATTCTCAGCCGTATGTGGACCCCTCGATAGTAAAAAGTAGGAAAAAGGCCTTGCCTCCCTCTAAATTACACTCACTGCTTAGGAAACGCCTGATTGTTCCAAAAATTCAGAATGAGCTCACTTACAGTCAGAGTGATACAATTGGCGTTTATTGTATTAGCATTTCACACACATTGCATTGAAGCAATTAACAATGATGGAGCCGTTCTACTTTCTCTTCTCAACAAGTTCAGTGCACCTCCCACCTTTTTCAGCAGTTGGAACTCCTCGGACATGTACCCCTGCCACTGGAAAGGAGTCACCTGTCATCCAGATCACACAGTGCGTATAGTTGATCTTACTCAAAGCCATGTCTCTGGAACGCTGTCTTCGGCTATCTGTGGTTTACACAATTTGAAAGAGCTGTACTTGGGCTCTAACAATCTCTCTGGCACCATTCCTCCTGAGCTAGGAAATTGCACAGAGTTACAGTCTTTAGATCTTTCAAACAATGGTCTCCACGGGCAAATTCCTGTCCAACTGGGTAGCATCAAAAGTCTAAGAAGTTTGTCGCTCTACGACAACTTCCTTAGCGGAAGCATTCCGCTCTCCATTTTTGGGCTTCCCCTGATGGAGGTGATTTATTTGTCTACCAATAATTTGAGTGGAGAGATCCCGTCAAATGTTGGGAATCTGACCCAACTCTCCAAATTATGGTTTGGAGAAAATTCCTTAGTTGGAGAGATACCCTCCTCCATTGCCAGTTGTGAGCATCTAACAGAACTTTATGTGCACGAGAATCAGCTGGTCGGGGAGTTGCCACAATCTCTGGGCCGGCTTTCAAAATTACAATATCTATATGTTACTTCCAATAACCTTGGAGGCCACATCCCTAAATCACTTGGTGACTGCACAAATCTCAATGAAGTTGAATTGTCAAACAATCAGTTCAGTGGAGAAATACTGTGGGAAATTGGCAATTGCAGCAATCTCACCATGATTTTTGCCACTCAGAATCAGCTCATTGGACGTATACCAAGCTCTCTTGGATCGCTGCAATACTTGACCCAGCTTTATTTAAATGAAAACCTCCTCTCCGGAGGCATCCCAGCAGAACTCGGGAATTGCAGTCTTCTGGAGGAGCTCAGCTTACATACAAACAAACTTGAGGGGTTCATTCCTCCCGAGTTGGGTCGACTGGGGCGTTTAAAAATTTTGTTTTTATCGGACAATTCACTCCATGGCCCAATTCCTCCCCAGCTTTTCAAGGCAAGGAGGTTACGGGAACTGTATCTCTACAACAACAGTCTCACGGGAAGCATATCTCCAAAAATTTGCAATCTCACGCAGTTACGATTCCTATTTTTGTTTGATAACCAGCTATCAGGCTCAATACCTGCAGAATTGGGGGCCCACGGCAATCTAAGAGGAATCGATCTAACAAGGAACCGATTCAACGGCACAATACCTCCGGCACTTTGCTCTTCCGGACGGTTGGAGATTCTTGATGTGGGAAATAATCAGTTGGAAGGGAACATTCCTCCGGAGATTGGTCGATGCCGGAGCTTGAAGCGAGTGATCCTGAGCAACAACAATCTAACTGGTACTATTCCTTCAGATTTTATGGGTTCCAATTCTATTATTGATTATCTAGATATGAGTGATAATAAGTTGCAAGGAAAAATACCTTGGAGCCTTGGGCACTGTAGAAACCTGAGCTTCATAAACCTGTCGAGGAATCAACTGAATGGTACCCTTCCTGCAGAATTAGGACAACTCTCCAAGCTACTGCGGTTGAACCTCTCCTCTAATATTCTGACTGGTCCGCTTCCTCAGGAGCTAGGTAATACTTCTCTCTTGTATTCGCTGGACTTGAGTTTTAATTCATTCAATGGTTCTCTGCCGGACCAATTAGCCAGTCTACAGAAATTGCAGTATCTAATTTTACAAGGAAACCGTTTTGGCGGAAGCATTCCAGCATGGTTGTCCGATTTGGGACAGTTAATGCAACTAAATATGGGGCAAAATCAATTCCAAGGTCAAATTCCATCATCACTGGGAAATCTAGGAAATCTATATATGGGTTTAAATATAGGCAATAACAGATTGAGTGGAACAATTCCAGAGGCCCTAGGAAATCTAGATAAACTAGAGAGAATGGATTTGTCATCCAACAACCTCTCTGGCATCATTCCATCTGCGCTTGACAGTCTGTTGTCCCTCGATGCAGTAAACATCTCCAATAATCAGCTCAGTGGATGCCTACCCAAGTCATGGTTGAAGTTATGGAATTCGTCCTCAAGCTCATTCACTGGCAATCCAGATTTGTGTGCAACAGAAAACCAGGGGAGTCTCTGTAAATGCAGGGGCGATTTTCCTCTCTCTAATAAGGAAATCAAACATCCCAGCAAAGTCTATATAGTCCTTGCTGTGATTGGAGCAGTTATGCTCTCTTGTTTCCTAGTAGCTGTGATTTTATGTAAACTTTTATCCCTAAAAAGGAGATCCAGACTCGAAATAGATGCAGAAGTGTCGGCCGGACTACAAGAAATTTTTCAACGAACGGAAAATCTAAGTGATAGGTCTGTATTTGCACTTGCAGGCAGAGGAATAATGCACAAATATCCTAATTCATATACTTCAGTAACTCGAAGTTTTCTTCATGTAAAAGGTGAAAGTGGCTCACATGATCCTTCAGTACTTACTTTAAAGGGGGAAGAAATCCAACAGAATGAATACCCCTGTAGCTCTAAACCCAAGGAGGTAGATAATCCATCCAGCCGATGCCTCATGGACGAGAGGTACAGTGAAGCAGCCTGCAGGAAGATGGATGATTTTTGTGCAGAGATGTCCAACTTAAATCGAGTTCACGACAAGCACCAAGATAAAAGAGAATTGATTTTCAGCTTCAAACAATTTTCAAATGCTCACAAACGGACGGCTCAGGGGTCGAGTCTCAGACTGAATGTTGAAGACGAAAGTAAGGCGGGGATTTCTAAATTTGGTGGAGCCAAGCTGCAAGTATCCATTCGAAATGAACCTGCAATTATAGGCGGTCATGTATCTCCATGGATGCAGATCGATATCAAAGATTTGATTGTCAGCCACAAATTAATAGGAAACGGATCAGATGGAGCTGTGTACGAGGGTTCATGGCTTGGAGTGAAGGTTGTGTTGAGGATATTACATATAGTAAATTATACAACGGACGAGGAAAGGCAAGTGGAAGTTGCTGCTCACGCAAAGCTGTATAGCCCTTTTATTGTTCAATTGATAAATGTCTGTGTTACAGAGACACTTTGTTATCTTGTAATGGAATTGGTGAGCTCCAGCTTGGATTTAATTCTCAAAAAGAGGTTGGAAAGAAACGAGCTCTCTTTGCCTCTTCCAGTTGCAGTGGACATGATGCTTCAAATATCACGGGGAACGGAGTATCTTCATAGCCAAAAAGTCATGCATATGGATCTCAAAGCAGCTAATGTCCTCGTACAACCATCAGCAGTGGCAGAATACAGATATCAAGGGTATGGACGAGTTAAGCTTTGTGATTTTGGGCATTCCAGTTTGAGACTACACAGTTTTCGTTGTTCAGATTGGGCAAAAGGAACTTCTCACTGGAGGGCACCTGAAGTCTTTGAGTATCCCCAAAAAGGTTTGGAAATAGAGGCGGAGCCTCTAAAGGAGTATAACTACAAAGCAGATGTTTACAGCTTGAGCATGACTTGTTATGAGATTCTAACAGGCAAGCCACCCTTTGAAGATTTTCCACTTCCGCCCAAACATGTCTTCAGAAAGATAGTTCAAGGTGAAGGGCCAAGTTTGCCTTCGTCCTGTCCGCTGGTATTAGCAGACTACATAAGAAAATGTTGGGACACAGATCCACGCCGTCGTCCTCGTTTTCCCGAAGTTCCAAATTTTTGAGGTACGTTAAGTTACTGCTCATGAGAACAAGTGATTCTTATGATTGGGATTCCTTATCTGCTATCTGCAAGGTTTTTGATAAACATGAG
>CM021106.1:280348068-280361862 GCA_007115665.2 Sequoiadendron giganteum
GTGGTTGCATCATTGCTATCTAAAGAGATGTAGAGAAAATCTTCTAAAACGTCTAAGGAGGCTCTGGCAGTTCAAGGAAGAATGAAAGAAAGGAGCAAAAAGAAGAAAACGAAGCAAGAAAAGTCAAGATCCAAAACCCATGGGAGATTTAAGTCTCCTAGTAAGACCAAGGTGAAATGTTGGAATTGTGGAAAATATGGTCATTTTCGTAAAGATTGTAAGGAGGAGATAAAAAAGATAAAGAAGGCATTCTCCTATTCAAAATATGATAAATCCTCTTAGGATGATGTAGATATTTTTGTCACTTCCTTAGCAATGCATGCATCACAAGATGTGTGGTTGAATGACTTTGGTGCTTCTTTCCACATGACTTCACATCAAGTTTGGTTTTCTATGTATGAAAGTTATGATGGTGGGAAGGTGTACTTGGGTGATGACTCTCAACTGAATATTGTTGGTCGTGAAAGAGTCAAGATAAGATTCCCAAATGGTAGAGCGAAGGGGATCAATGGTTTCCTACATATACCTGGTTTGGCATGAAACCTTTTTGTAAGTAAGTTGAATGATGTGGGTGTGCAACTTGTTTTCTCAAATGGAGGATGTAATATGATAAGAGGAGCTATGGTGCTTGCTAAGGGTTTTCAGATAGGAACTCTATTTCAGATGGATGCATGCACAGTTCAGTGCAATAGTTCTTTTGTAGAAAAGAAGAAAAGAACTTCTGAGTCACTATCCTCACCATTGGAACCAACAACAAAGAAGAAAGTTGCATTTACTTTTGATGGTTGTGCTTTTTGGGTACCCAAGGGTGCTCATCTTTTGTAGATGAAGTTACTTGCTATGAAGAAAATGATTTGGCACCAAAGACTTGGTCACATTGGTGAAAAAGGTTTAAGAAACCTAAAAAATAAATGCCTTGTTGAGGGTCTTGATGATTGTAATCTTGAGTTCAATTTTTGTGAACATTATGTTTATGGAAAGCAAAACCATGTTCAATTTTATCACAGTTCTCACAAATCTTCTAGGGTTTTGGACTATGTGCATTTTGATACTTTTGGTCCTATAAATGTCCCTTCGTTATCGAAATCTTTATATTTTGTTTCTTTCATAGATGATTATAGTCAAAGGACATTTATTTATTTTCTCATAAGTAAATATTAAGTCTTAAGTCGGTTTAAAGAGTTTAAGGCCTTGGTAGAAAATTAGAATGGTAGGAAGATTAAGTGTTTTAAGGACTGGCAATGGTGGTGAGTTTTAGTCTGCAGATTTTGATAAGTTTTGTAAAGAACATGGTATTGAAGGGAATAAGACAACTCCATATACCCCTCAAAAGAATGGAGTTGCAGAGAGGATGAACAAGAAATTGATAAAGAGGGATAGGAGTATGCTAAGTGCACCTGGCCTTGAACAAAAAATTTGGGCTGAAGTTGTTTCCACTTCATGCTATCTTGTAAACATATCTCCTACATTGGCTCTTGTTGATAAGATACCTATGAATGTATGGTCGGTCAAGAAGCCCTCATTAAGACATTTTTGTGTGTTTGGTTGTAAGGAATATGCTCATGTGCCAAGGGAGAAAAGGTTGAAGTTGGAAAACAAGGTTGTCAAGTGTATCTTCATTGGATATGGTATTTTCATGAAAGGGTACAAGCTATGGGATCTAGTGGTCGAAAAGGTTATTTATAGTCAAAGTGTTATCTTTAGAGAGATGAAACCTTCTTCCACTATTTTTTAGCCTAAAAAAGAACAAATAAAAAGATGTGGTTCGGCTTCCTCTTGACTCTTAGAAAATTGAACCTGAAGCCCATAATGGACCTGATTATGAGGAGAGCTTAAGAAGCTCTAAATTTTTTGAAGAAGAATAACCTCAACCTCAACAAGTAAGGAGGTCTATGAGAGATAGGCAACAACCTGATAGGTTTGGATATTCACTTGAAAGGTTTGGTTATTCATTGTTGGATTCTAGTTGTATTTTCCTTTGATTACTAACATTGATGAGCCTAGGACTATTAGAGAGGCATGGGTATGTGTGATATAGATTCTTGGATGAAAACCATGGATGAAGAAATTGTTCAATTGAATAAAAATGATACATGGAATCTAGTACCTTTGCCTGAAGGACGAAAACCCATTGGATGTAAATGGGTGTTCAAGAGAAAATTTGGTCCAAATGGTAGTGTTAAGAAGTATAAGGCACGGTTGGTCACTAGGGGGTATTCTCAAGTGGAAGGAATTGACTATGGTGAAATTTTCTCTCTTGTTGTGAAGCTAACATCTATCTAATTCCTATTATCAATTGCAGAAACATATGATTTAGAAGTGGAACAGATTGATTTGAAGATAATGTTCCTTCATGGTGACTTGGAGGAAGAGATTTATATGTCACATGCAGAGCATTTCATGATTAAAGGTAAATAAAATATGGATTGCAAGTTGAAAAAGTATTTGTATGGTCTTAAGCAGTCTCCTAGAATTTGGTACCAGAAGTTTGATACCTATGTGTTGTCATTTGGATTTATGAGATCTAAATTTGACCATTGTGTGTATTATAAATCTGATAATGGTTGTATTCTCATAATTGCATTGTACATAGATGATATGTTATTTTTTGGGAATGGTAAAAGTTTGATTTAAGATTTGAAGTCTCAGTTGTTAGCATAGTTTGAGATGAAGGATCTAGGTGCAACGAGGTATATTCTAGGGATGGAGATCATGAGAAACAAAGCTAACAAAAAGCTTTGGTTAAGCCAGAGAAAGTATGTGAATATAGTGTTGAAGATAGTGTTGAAGAGGCTCAACATGATAGCTTGCAAATAGTTACTTGTTCTTGTAATGCAGGGGACAAAGCTTTCTATGGAGGATATGACCAGAGTACTATATGTGAGTGTTGTTGGCAATCTAATGTATGCTATGGTCTGTATGAGGCTAGGCATTTCCCTGTCAGTGGGATTCTTGAGTTGTTTTATGACTAATCCTGGATAGGTGCATTGGGATGCAGTTAAGAGAGTGTTAAATACTTGAGGGGTACTTCTAAGTATTTCTTATGTTTTCATGGTTATCATATAGGACCTTGGCACTTAGTGAGTATTTGTGGATTCAGATTGGGTAGATGATATTGATAGCAAAAAATCCATGAGTGGATGTGTTCATGATGTATGGTGGTGCTATCAGTTTGGCTAGTTAGCAGTAGGATGTAGTCGCTTTGTCCACTATAGAAGTAGAGTACATGGTAGCTACTCATGCTTGCAAGGAAGTCATTTGGCTTAAGTGTTTGTGTTCTAATATTGGTTTTGATGTAGGGAAGATTAATATCTATTGTGATAGTCAGAGTGCCATTTTCTTGGCAAAGAATCCTACTTTCCATGCCAGAACAAAGAAAATTGATGTTCAATTTCATTTTTTTCATGATATGGTGGAATATGGAAATATGAAGTTGCAGAAGGTTGAAACCCTAACGAATGTTTTAGATGCATTGACAAAGCCATTGAGCATGTAGAGAAGTTTAGATGGTGTTCGAATTCTATGGGCCTCATGACCTCTAGCATTTAAATCCTGTTACTTCCATTGACTCTTCAAAGGTGTTCGACAAGTGAGAGAATGTTAGAAAATAACTATCTCAACCTTGGATTTTTCCATAGCTTTATTTTTTTCGTAATATTAAATGTTGCTAATTTTCTCACATTGTCTTGTGAGTTACAACTTGTAGTTTCTATTTAGATGAGGATTCAAGTTGGAAAGTTTATTTTATAGGTGGATTTGTGCATAAATGATTTTTCTATTTCCATGTTGATTTTACATAGAATGTGAGTTTTCGAGGATAAGTTATTTTGGTAAGTGTAGATTTTGCAACGTGGCATGCGATGACAATTGGAAACTTACCAGTATGTGTGTGTAGTGTTTTTGGCACCTTCCTTGTTGAATCTTTATCCCTTGGAAATTGATTTAGAAATGTTTATTTTATGCATTGTAAGCTCTTATATGTTGAGCTCTTATGTTGCTAGATTTACTCCAGAATTGTAACATAGAAAAACTCATGTAGAAGCTTGCATTGTAAGTGTATTGTAACTGTTGTTTACAGATAATTTACATTGTTCAGGATTTTGGAGTCTGGGGTTTTTTTCCCGAAAGGGTTTTTATGTGTTTTTATTGTATCTTGGATGTTGTTTATCTTTAATTTTTATGTGCATCTTCTTTATTATAATTGAATAAGGGTTTGAAACTATTTAAATTTGCACATTTTCTCCTCTAATAGATTAATGTTGGAATATTTTTAGTGTACTTGGCTTCCTTTCAATATTATTCACTTGTGTGGCATTTCAGAAATTTCTCAGTCTCCTCCTCGACAATACTCAACGAACTTTTTATTCTATGATCAAATGGTAATGGGTTCATTCAACATGCTATTTTTCATTCCATAAGCATTCTTGACTAGAATTTAAGGAAAAAATAGGTTTGGGCATAACACATTTCATTGCTTATATCCATGATAACCATGGGAAAAGGGGACATAGGCTTCTAGAGTTATAGATCAGTTCAAATAACATATATTTAGATGAATGATTCACTCTGAAGTTCTATGGCTTTGAATCAAATATATATATAAACAATAGATATTCTCAAGTAAAAGAGTCGAATGGGCACTACAATTTGAATAAGTCAAAAATGTAAAATATTTTGGAGTAATTCTACTAGAGCTTTTGTCTAGTTGTAGATGGGAAAATATGCAATATTCATTGCATTCTATTCACAATTCCATAAAAAAAAAAAGGATTTGAATTCCTCTCATTCTTGTGATACAGAGAGTTGCATAGGAAGGTGGATGAAGGGGAGGCAATGGGATGGGTGAAGCTTTCTTTGTGGTGTTTCTCTCGGTATCCAATAGTGCCACTGACCATGAACCAAGCTATATTAATCATTAAAGGCCTAAAGGAGTTTTCAACATTGCCACCTACTATGATTGAATAGAGTTGAAATGAACCATACATGCAGCACTGAATGTTCATATCCATAGTGTAAAATAGCTAAATTTCCCATCAAATAGTCTCAAAGTGGCTCAACAACTTAAGGGGTTGCAAGTCAATTGGTGAGGATGTTGATGTAGTTGTCAAGTTAGATTCCTTGATCATTTTGACATAATATATTCCCTAATACTGTAGCATCTTAACTGAAATAGATTGCTAGAATACATGTATGCTTACTCAACATGTTGTAATCAACTACTTAAAGAAGAAATTCCCATATCTATCTAATCTAGTTGTATCCAAAGAAATAGAAAAGCTCAAAGTGGTGCTTCCCCTCAGCTTTGATAGACTGACATTACAAGCTTGTTAGCTAGATTGACCCCCCTTATGAGATTGAGATCTTTTTATTTATGGATCCTAAGTATGTATTTGTAAAGGTTGTAGAGGGTTGTTTACAGAGTAGATAAAGAGTTGTTCACCTTTCGGTCAACTGGGTGCTTTGAATGTTGTATTACATGAGATGAAGCCCCCTCTACTTTTAGGATGGGATATCCATTACATTATTTCCATTGGCACAACTCATGTGCTATCATACCTTCATCATGACTGCAAGACAGGGATCATACACAGTGATATTAAGTCATGCAATGTACTGGTCGATTAAGATATGGAACCCCATATTTTTGATTTCGAGATTGTTCAACTCATGGATACGTCCCTCACTGTTGATTCTTCCTCACTTATGGATAGTTTGGGCTATATTGCACCTAGTAAGAGGATGTATATATTAGTTTTTTTTTTTTTAATTTTTACTTTGCTTTTCTGGCTTGGATTTTGATAAGCTTTTGCTGCAAAAGTGGACTTTCAACCAAAATGAGGGAGATGATGGACATTTATAGCAATGACATGATGTTTTTGGAATTGATAACAAGGAAAAATGAATTGGATTTTAGTTTTGTAGAGGGGGACATGCTGAGAAAATGTCTCAACCTTGCTTTGTTTTTTAATTATTAATTAGCAATTTGTAATTATATTTTAGTTGTCATGAAAGTTGCTAAATGCAACTATGACAACTTGCAAAGTGTTTTAATTGTCAAATTATAAAGAGCATGGAAAAAAGGAGAAGATAAATTATCTGTGTTATCAACAAAGCATGCACCATAGTACTAAGCTATCAACTTAGCTACCTGTTGATACATGGGAACACTCCTAGGCCTATGGGTTGCCTAAAACTTGGAGTGAACCTCCAAAAAGGGTTGTTCCTCTTGCTTGATCACCTAGAACTTGATCAATCTTATTTATTTCGAAGGAAAAGGGTAAGAAGGAGACTGAAAATAACTTAAAATGCCTAAAAAATGACTAACTACAACTAACTAGGTGATGCACCAAATTATTTTCTTAGACCTATAACTTGTTGTTTTGGACTTACAATGGCTTAAAAATGAAGTTCTAATACACAACCTATGTATTTTAACATATCACCCATCAATATTTCATAAAAGGGGCACCAATTGATGATGTTATTGAAGGAAAATGAGATATTTCACAACCAAAATAGCCCAATAAGTTTTTCCACAATTTATAACCTATTTGAATATGTTTGAATCTGTTTACAAGTGATTGTTTTGATCATATTTTAAGGTTTTGAGATAAAACACATAAAAATGAACCAATTAAACATATATAACCAGCAACATAAAAGGAAGAGTTTGAACTAAAATTGATGCCAAAGAAGCATTACACAAGTGTTGATCCAAAATAGATTGTCTTCATTGCTTGAAAATTAAAATTACATGGAAATTTTTAGTCATATGCTTGACTTTTTTTGAGTTACAGTGCTTGTTTTTCAATTTTAAAAGAGCTTGATTAAGCTACAAATCATTCAAATTACAAGTAAGAACTTGTTTGAAACTAAGTTCAAAATTTCTTATATCCCTTCAACCCATGAGAGAGAATCCAGGAGAGAAATAAAGAAAGAAGAATGGATTAGGAGACCTGGTCTAAGAATTAGACTTCATGCTTGCACTTGGCTTCCAAGTTGATTTGGTCTTCAACTGCTGTTGGGTCGGATGTAACTGATTTTTGGCTAAAATAACCCTCCAAACTACTCCAACTTGCTTCATTGATGAAGAAAAACCACCTTCTTTGACCTATTCATGGATAGGGAATTTAATTTTACTCCTAGTTTCTTGAAAATTGTTGGAAAACATCTCTAACTGCCCCTATTTGTACTCCACCACATGGAAAACTCATCTCAACCTCCTCCTAGATTCCCTCCACTTGCTTCTCAAGTCACCATATGGCTGCTAAATCTCCTCTCGATGATGCCCAACTACCATGGGTCAGATGGAACTAGTTTTGGACACCTGGAACCCTCATAAGTGCTTGAAAAAGTCATCTAACTGCCTCAAACTGCCACTTAGACGCTTTTCTACCCATTGGACTTGATAATGCATTCATATACCACTTGTGCCCACACTAAGTACTATCATTTTTTCTTGTTTTGAGAATCGTGATTGAACTTTGAGTATGACCAACTATCATTCCTCCTAATCTCTGTAACTGAAATTAATCTCCTTACTGCCCCTATGAAGTTTCAAAACTCAAAGTTAATTGAGAATGCACTATCATAATTACTATTTAATGCCTTTAGATCAAAGACCAAATGACTATCATTCTACCCACCCTTATGATCATTTAAACTCCTTTGCTATGTTTTATGCCTATTCTCAAGTCCTCTACATGTCATTAATAATGTGACTTCCATTGGATTGTGAGACAACCATTGTTGAATGTGTATTGGTATTTCATTGTGGTACTTGACTTTTGAGACTATGAAACCCTTGATCTATATTTCTTTAACCTTCAAAGCCACTACTATTAAAACCCTATTATTGTGAGAATTTTATTTAATGACTGAGACAACCCTAGCAATAATAAAGCCCTTGAAATGATAATGACCATGTCTTACTACCATTGAACTTATGTCTTTTGAGAGTGATTGTCTCTTCTATTATACAGTGATTGAGACCTTTGGTGTTCATCTTGTGTCATGACTATATTCCCTTTGAAGATTAATACAAGCCATCATTACACAATACAATTCTTATGCAAATAAACATCTTACCACCTTTAGTAAACCCCCACAATGAAAACAATAAATTCTCTAATGGAAAACTCTTGAGAACATAATGCATTCCTAGACAGCTACGTAGCAACACAAGGAATCCTTTAGTGACAACAAGAGAATTTGGGGGAACATTAATAGACCTAGCATGCTGATTTTCCATGTTTAAGGCAATAAACCAGTGAGTTCTGCTCTCCTAAGACCTTTTCAACTCATTTCATGTAGAGATGGAGATTCTGGACCACTATCTTCAATTGCTATCCGCCTTAGAAGGATAAATACACTATTGCTGAGAACCGATAAGAATGAACGAAAACACTAGGTGAAGAAGACCCATTCAAAACAAAAGTATCATCTTCTTCACATCACTTTTCCCTCCTATTTCTCCCAACATGGCTATGAATTTTTGTTAGAAACAAATGACTTCCACTCAAGGATAATTACAAAATCAATGTTAAAAGATTTTTATTCCAAGTGCAACGTTGAACTCCTTTTTTTTTCCTTCATTTTTTGAAAATAAAAATAACCTCCAGCAAGAGTAAGTATGAAACAAAACCAAGAGACCTTTCTATTATAGCATAAAACTTCAAAGCTCCATTCAAAACGAAAATAGACATTTACAAATTTTCCAAATTTTGAATCACTTATGAAATAGTGCTTAAACAAATAGACATTTTTCCAAAATGACTAATACTTTTGGTGACAAATGTGGTTATTTTTCCTAATAAAACATGAAAGACCAGTTGCCTTAACCTATACATTGGGCATGGATTCAACAAGAAACCTAAAACAACTTAAAACCAAACCTGATAGCAGTTGCAAGACACTCAAAACCTAGGAAAGCAAACTGAAACCACTACTCTAAACTGACTCAAACTAGAAACAAATGTGCAACCTACACTTGAAGGAAAACAAAAATTGACAAAAAAGTGCACTAGCACTTATTGGACTCATAAAAACCTACTCTAATATGTACAAAAGGCTGAAATCGCCTTAGAAACAATGCTTGAGATGAATCCCATTAACTGGGATTGGTTCCATTTCTCCATCCAACTTGGATAGCTGAAAGGAATTGTGTTGTTTGCACTCCATAATCATGTATGGCCAACTCCAAAAAGAATCAAATTTGGAGTTCTTTTCAGGCCTGCTCTTTAACTCATCCCATTTCAAGACAATATCCCCTTCTTTGAAAATTCTAGGGGCTAATTTCTTGTCAAAAGACCTTTTGACTTGCACTAGGTGGATTTCCATAGTCTTCATAGCCTCATTTCTCTTCTCCTCCAACTCAACTAATTGTGCCAACCTTCATACGATTGGCTCTTCTTCTAACATATCCAGCTGATTGACCAAGTCAAAAGCTGGAAGCTCATTGGAGATAGGTAATCTTGATTCTTTCCCATAAAACCAACATGTAAGGAGAGTTCCCGATTGACCTTTTGAGAGTGATTCTATTAGCCCATAGAGTTAATTTCAACTTGGTATGGCATGCACTCTAATTATCTTCAATGGTCCTCTTTATGATTTTGATTAAGTTCTCATTAGTGGACTCAACTAGTCCATTACCTTGAGGATAGTAATTTGAAGATGTACTAAAAAATATGTTATTTTGGATAGCCCACTCACTTATCCTTGCACCCACAAATTCCAAGGAATTATCTGAGATGATTGAATCAAGTATACTAGATCTTGTTACCAAGTCCTCATAGAAGTTAAAGATAGCAATTTCATTTGCTTCCTTAAGAGGCACAACTTCTACCCACCTTGTGAAATAATCAGTGGCTATAAGAACCCACTTATGACCAACACTTAAGGGTGGATTGTGTTGGGATTCTTGGAAATTTTTTAGAATTTCTATCCAAATGGGGCATGGTTGGTTGTTTTACAAGACTAGAGGTCTGATAGTTTGGGTTTAGGGTTTCTGATCTCTCATGGAATATGATCATTATTCTTTAGAAACCCTATTGTTATATTTCAATGTTGACTTGCTATGGAGGGTGACCAGTCACTTAAGTTGTCTAATTGAACCTTCCACTCATGCTCTTACTGGCCCCTTTTATCGGTCTCTTTTGGCTACTTAAGCTTAAATATTTATACCACCGAAGGTTTTATTGGCCGACCCCACCTGAATATTCTACATGTCCTATATGCAGTTCGGCTAACCATCCAATCACGGGTTTTGATTTGGACCGTTCCTTGCAAACCTCACAGGTTTCCCTACTAATGTCAGTAAAGTAATACAAGGTCTGCGAGATGCCGCCATCTAGCATATACGAAGGAGTGGGGTCTTTTCCTGAGGCGCTAGCAGTGACTGATGGATGTCATTTCACTAGTGGAATTTTAATGATGGGGATTAATAATGACCATCCTTCGCAGGCCTTGCACGAGCAAAGTAAATATTACTAAAGTGTTGCGAGGTTTGCGAAAAAGCGGCACGTGGCCTGGCTCTTGAAGCAACAGGGCTAGGTGGGGCCTACTATCCAATTGCAACCTCCTGTATCCATGGGCTATGATTGGCTGTGTTCTTTACTAGGAAATGATGTGGATTTTCAACGATCGTTGACTCAATCTGAGTCTTCCAACTTGCTAGGGCTGTTCTACATCAATGGTGCAATTTCAAAGAA
This sequence comes from Sequoiadendron giganteum, assembly GCA_007115665.2. NCBI lineage: Eukaryota > Viridiplantae > Streptophyta > Pinopsida > Cupressales > Cupressaceae > Sequoiadendron > Sequoiadendron giganteum. Next base: position 280,358,778 of record CM021106.1, read on the forward strand.
ACAACTGATCATCTGTGTGAGGATCTTTTACGCTCTGAAACTTATTTTATCAATGGCGCGAGTTTTTGTGAGGATCTCCTCCTGGTCTCCTTGTGTGCAAGCGGTAACCTCCTGATAGAAACAATGATGCACTGTACGCCATAAATAAATTTGTGGTGGAAATATCAGCCACTAATCGTGTGCATACCCGTGCAAACATTTGGGAAATGAATACTCCCTGCACCTGATTATTCTATAAGTAACGGCTGAATTGCTCTATATTATCAATGAAATTTTTGAGTTGGGAGGTAGTGGAATTGTTTGCAATCTCTAAGTTACATTTCTTCAATGGATAAATATGAGCCACGCCGACGTGCAAGGATAGGTGAAGGAAGTTCACGAAAATTAAAAGAATAGTGTCCTTCGGACGTTCCTAAGGCAAGTGCCCGGGGTATGGGCAGGAGGTCGGGGCATTGTAATTCCCCTGTTGTTCTTTCTTCAAGTTCTGGAAGTGATGGTTCTAAGACTGACTCAGATTATTGTTGTTATCTTGCAACCTTGACTGAGCTCATCGGTGTAAATGAAGAGGTCCTTGCAGTTGTACTAATAACTGCAATGGTGTAGTGCCCAATTGCTGGAGTTCGTGCTGATGTGGTTGAAAAGAAGGTGGTTCCGCCTCTAACTGAGGCGAGAACCAGAAGAGGTCGCCTGTATTTGGGTCATGTGTTAACCAAATGATTGCTTATGTTGGGTGTGTTGCTTTTGGGGAGTGATTTTCCTGGTGTTTCGTCTTGTAGATGTGGGCATGCTCATGCGTATTACACTCTTTTTTGTTTCTTCTTCGACTGGTTACTGTGTAACCATTTTTTTGATTCCTCAGATCATGCACAATGTTTTCTAATGATGAGGAATGTGAATTCGAATTTCATGTTAGATGAAATTCATTTGAAATAAACAATGTAGCTCGATGCTTTGTTTCTCTCCTATCGTATAAAGGAGATTTCATGACTCATTGTTTAAGGTCATATTTTTGTATCCGGTGGATTAGTCTTCTGGTACAACCAAGTTTGTCTATTGAGGGCTTTGCTAATGATATTGTCTAGCATGTTATCTTTTGGATATGAATATTATATTACAAGCAGTCAATGCTTATGTAATTACAGATACTGAAGCAATAAAGAATAATTAATTAGAACAGTTGCTCTCCTGGTTTTGTGTCATAGGTTGTGAATGATTTTATCAATGATATACTCATTCAGCTTCAATGGTATATTTGAATGTGTATCTCATTTTCATGCTTTAACTTAATGAGTTAATTAAATTGCTTAAAATGACTTGGAGATTTGTGATATCGTCTTCAGTATTCCTTAAGTAGTAGTGTTTTGATAGCTGAAAATCTCATGATGTAAATCACTATAGTGATATGTTCAAAGTATTTGGGTTGTGTTTTATATGACTCCTACCCAATGGGTGAGGCACTGGTTAATCTTTTTAGGATCCATGTTTGAGAGTACAAAGTTGGGTTCTAAGCACTGTGTTTTAAATCTGATCAAATTTAACACATCAAACCTTGTCTCTTTGGAGATTTAAATCTTATATTGAAGGCTTTAGTCTTGTGCTTTTAGATAATTTTTATTATTCTTTGGTCTACCAATATGAGAATAATTACTATCTCATTGTGTGTGTAAGGACTGTAATCTGTAAGAAGAAGTGTTCTTACCAATCATAAAACATTTTTATGAACATACTTAGGTTTACCCACCTTGGTTTCACTTAGCCAAAAGTGTAGGAGATGTTAGTATTTGACTGAATCTCATTTTTAGGCCACTAGCCTTAGTCGTTCTTTATTATGGAGGTTGGCTACCTCTTAGAGAATCTCAAAGCCTAGCTGGAATTTTAAAACACCAATAGAATGGCGACTCCATTGGGGAAGAGATTCAGGTGTTTGGTTGTAGACGGTGTTCTTAAGAAGCATTGCATTGAGTCAAATGATTTTCCATTCTAAATTTACATAGTGAATTTTCTCAACCCTGGAAGGAAGGAGATGTCTCAATGATCTGTGGTGTCCTGTTGATCCAAGATTTTTAGTTGAATTGTGTTTTATTTGGGAGAACTTCTGAGAAATTTAAAGAAAAAAGAGAGAAAGAAACCACAGCAGTTGGAGGCGGCTATCCAAAATCTTCTGTTTTAAGTGAAGTTGAATGTTAAATTTGGATGGTGGTGGATTGGGTTTTGAAGAGATTGGTAATGGCATGGTGTGACTCTGTTGTGGGTAAAAACCTAGAATCTATCAAGATTTGAAAAGGAATTTCATTTTTCTTGTGAAATTCAGTCCTCTGTTGAAGAGGTGGCGACTCTATCTAAAGAACCAGTTGATGAATAAAAGAAAAGTCCCAGATCTGTAGTAGTTATAGTCAGGGAGAGAAAATTAACAACTGCTGCCAAAATTACCAGCTATTTCATCCAATCTAAATAGTTCACTATTTCTAATTGTCAAGGGTGTTTGTAATTAAGGACAAAAAATGGTTCCAAATTAGATGTTTAGCATCAAGCAAGGGGGACAATGATTAGATTTTCCATACTTCTATTGATACAATATGTAAAAGAACTTGCGAAACATGTTTATGTTGCACCATATTTTTGAAAGAAAGGAATAATAACTTTAGTCACTAATGGAATCATGGTTGAGATGGTAAATGATATGTTTGATAAACATGTATTGTTTTAACAAATTCTAAATGGGTATAAGTGATTTCCCACATGTAAGGTCAGACATAAGTATGCAAAGAGAACAAGTTGCATTATGCCCTTCAAGGGGTTTGGTAGCTCAAAGGTATATGCCTCTTATTTTCAGTGATGTCAGTGGTTACCCTAATCCAATTCCTAGGAAGATTAGGAAGTATTTGCCTAAATACATAGGGCAAAGTATAGAATCAGCCTCTAAGCATTTACAACATTTTGTAGATGTAATGGGAGATTATGAAATCAGTCATGAGGATGTTGTTATGAAGCTCTTTGTGCAATCCTTAGGGGGTGATGCCAGGGATTGGTTTTCTTATTTGCCTGCCTATTCTGTTAATTCATGGAATCAATTGGTGATAGTTTT